>JARQOD010000002.1:245965516-246034449 GCA_033576555.1 Oophaga sylvatica | reverse complement strand
ATTTTTTGGGGGGACATTTGCTTTGTTAAACCACATGCCCTATATACTGGGGAAAAAGGGCCCCCCCCTTATTTTACGGGGTTTAAAAAATCGATAGGGAAATTTTAAAAAATTTAAAAGTCCCAAAAAAGAAAAATTTTTGGACATGGGGGGGTTTAAAAAATGTTTTGAACCCCCTAAAAAACAGGGCCCTTTAAAAAGCTCCATACAGTTCAGATGGCCCAAAAAGAGCTCCATACAAAATCCCCCCATATTTTTCGAAAAAAGGTTTTTAAAAAGGGCCAAAAGTCCCCCAAAAAAAATTTTGCCCCTTTAGCTGCCAAAAGGGTTTGGGGGCCCCCCAAAAGCCCATAGATTATCCCCCATAAGATGCTCCTTTGTTTTCCCCCCAAAAAAATTTTCTCCTAGTTTTTCCCCCCATAAAATGCCCATGTTTTACCCCCAAAAAATGCCCCATAGATTGGGCCCATTTGATCCCCCAATAGTTATGACCCCTTTAGTTTTTTCCCCATATGAGTAAAAATTTATCCCCCATATGATGCTCCATAGTTTCCCCCTTTTGATCAAACAGATATCCCCCATTGAGCCCTTTTTATACCCCCAAAAAATGCCCCTTTAATTTCCCCCCATAGGGGGCTCCATAGATTATCCCCCAATGTGATGCCCATGGGTTTTTCCCCCCATATGATGCTCCATATTTTAGCGATATGATGCTCCTTTAGATTCCCCCCCCCATGGGATGCTCCAGATTTTCCCCTTGAGCTCCATGATTCCCCCCCCCTAAGATGCCCATAGATTACCCCCTTTTTTTTCTCCATAGATTTGCCCCTTTTTTTGCTCCATAATTACCCCCCCTTATGGTCCCCCAATAGATTATGCCAAATATGAGGGCCCCAAAAAAAATTTTTTCCCCCCATAGATGCTCCTGTTGGGCCCCCCTTTAGTGCTCCAAAATTTTTTTCCCCCCCATAAAATGCTCCATATTTTTATGCCCCATTTTGATGCTCATGTTTATGCCCCATAAGTGCTCCATTTTTTTTTACCCCCCCAAAATTTATGATTCCCCCTAGATTCCCCCCCATAAGATGCCCCCTTTAAAATTTTATCCCCTTTATGAGCCAAAAGATTATCCCCCTTTAAAAATTTCCTAGTTTATGCCACTTTTGGGGTCCAAAATTTTTCCCCCCCCGGGCTCCATAGATTATGCCCCAATGAGCCCCCATAGATTATGCCCCATACGATGCTCCTCCCCCTTTATTTTTTGCCCCTATGATGCCCATAATTATCCCCCCTTTAAGATGTTCCATAATTATGCGCCAAAAATGCCCCATAGATTATCCCCCCCATAAATGCCCATTTTTATCCCCCCTTAAGATGCCCCATAGTTATTCCCCCAAAATTTTTCCCCATATTTTTTCCCCCCATTATTTGTTTTTTATTTTTCCCCCCCAAAAACTCCATGATTATGCCCCCATATATGCTCCATTTTTTAAACCCCCCCCCATGGGTCCCCCTTTGATTTGCCCCAAAAATTTGCTCCTAAAATTTCCCCCCCATATGCTGTGCTGAAAAAAAAAAAAAAATTCATACTCCCCTCTATCCTGGGGGCCGGGTGTCGGTGTCTGAGCAGGGGGGACACCGGGCGCTAGGGGGGACGGGTGCCGGATACCGTTGGCTCGGGCCCCCCCGGGCCCCTGGATTTCACCTGTCCCGGGTCCACGTTTTGCATGCCGCTGTTTTTCCGGGTTTCCCTTTATGTCAGTGACGTTCGCTTTGGGCCCTGAACGTCACAGCCAGAGGAGCAGAGGACAGAGCGGAGCGGGGCAGTGGACCGGGGACTGGTGAATATCGCAAAAAATTACCCCCCCCGGGTGGGTCTTGCAGCCCCCCTGTTCTCCCACGCCCCCGGGCCCCAGTTTTTTCCTTTTCCTTAAAAAAATTCCCAGGTACCGCTCATTAAAGTCATGAAATATGCGCTTTTTTTCATGACTTTAATGGGGGGTTTTACCATGTAGGGGGGGAAGGGGAAGGGCCCCCTGAGATGGGGGAAAAAGGGGGGGGGGCTGCAGAGACTCAGGGGGGGGTTAATTTTTGATCAGCCCCCCCGCCCCCCCTTTTCCCTCGCTCACCCCCTGGCATACATGGGGAAAAAAAGCCGAGAGGGTATTTTTACCCTTAAAAATTTTTGTCTGAAAATCTGGCTTTCCCACGGTATTTCGGTATATTTTTTTCATGTTTTTTTATTACCTTGGGGGCCAAAATTTCTTTTACAGTAATCAAAATAAAAATAAAAATTTTCTTTTTTTTTTTAGCCCCAACATATTCTGCAGCGCTTTACAGTTTAACATTTAAAAAAACCCCAAAAAAGTCAAAAGAAAAAATTTAAAACAAAAAAAAAAATTTTAAAGCAAAAATAAGAGGGACCTGCTCGTGAGAGCTTACAATTACAAGAGGGGGGGGGGAGTTTAAAAAGTCAGGTGTGTATTTTTTAAAAAGGGTTTTTTTTTTTACAAGGGGCCCCCAAAACCCTTTTGAGGGAGTGGGGGGGGGGTTTTGGAGAAAAGTGAAGGGCTCCAAAAACCCCACACACACACTTACAAAAAAATGACTTTGATTAAAAAAACGTGATAGGCATTCAAAAATTTTGTGTTTTGGGGACCCCCTTTTAAACCCCATGCAAATTGTGGATCCCCCTTTTTTTGGGGGGGGTAGGCTTTCCCGGAGGATTGGCGTTTTTGTGGGAAGAATTTTTTGGAGTCGGGGGGGGGGGTAAGATTTTTGCAGAGGGTTAGTCGAAAGTCGTTTGCAGGTGCAGCGGGGGGGTTTTTAGGTGATAGAGGGGAAAGGAGGGGGGAAAAAAAGGGGGGGGTGTCCCCAACTGTTGGAGAGCTTTGTGGGTGAAACAAGTATTTAAAAATTTGGGGCCCCTATAATGAATGGGCACCCAAATTTTAAGGCTGGCGAAGCGGCACGCGCCCCCAAATACCGTTTTGCCAGATGGTTGACCCTGGCTGCTGCTTTTTAAAGGGGGACTGGTGGGGGATAGGGTAAGGGGGGGGGGCCAAATTTTTAATTTTAAAACATTGAGAAAGTCCAGGTGGGAGTGGTCAGTGCTACAGAGGGGGGTTTTTTTTTTTTTCCCCTGGGGGGAAAAAAAAAAGGGCGGTTTTAGAGTTTTTCTTTGGTGTAGGCGGCAAGAGCGGGCAAGAGATTTTTTTAAAAAAGGGGGGAAGGAGAGTTTGGGGTTTTCAAACTAACACCCGGGGCAGCGACCCCTTTCTGCCGGGGGGGGGTTTAAAATGGTGCCCCCCCGGAGAGGGAAAGTAAATTTAGGGAGGTTAGTAGCGGTGGGGCAGAAAAAATTCATTTTTTGGGGGGGTTGATTTAAAAAAATAGGAAGCGAAATAAAAATTGGAGCCCCTTTGGACGGGGGCAGTCGGTGGCGTTCTGTAGTCAGGGGGGGTTTGGTGGGGGAAAAAAAGTGTATAGTTGTGTGTCATCACATAAAGATGGTACTGAAAGCCAAATTTTGCTGATGGCCCCTTTTCCCCAAAATTTTTGGGGCCCCTGTAGAAAGAAAAGAAAAGGGGGGCCAAGGACTGGCCCTGGTGTACCCCGGAACAGGGGAAAGGGAAAGGGGGAGACGTGGAGCCAGGGGGAAAAAAAACCCCTGAAGGAGGGGGCCCGAAAGTTTGGAATAGAACCAGGAGAGACAGGGGCCTTAATGCTAGTGACGGGGGCCCCAGCAGTAGGAGACGGGGGTTTTAAAAATGTGTCGAAAGCTGCAAAAAAAGGGGGGAGAAGAATAAAAAGAGATGGTCACCGTTGGGGTTTTTCTGTCAAAAAGGGTTTTTGGTTTTTTTTTTTTATGAGTGCAGTTTAAAATGAATTTTTTGGTTTGGGAAAACCCCGGTTTGAAGGGTCTAGGGGGGTGTAGTGGGGGGAAGGGAACGGTTAAGGCGAGTAGACTAGGGCCCCAAAATTTTTGAGTTTTAAGGGGGGTTTTGGGGCGGGGCTGTAGTTGTTTGTGCGGGAAAGGGGGCCCCGAGTGGGTTTTTTTTTAGTAAGGGGGAAACCAAAGGGGTTGTTTGAAGGGGGGGGAAAATGCCAGGGGAGAGAAGAGGTTTAAAAAATTGTATTTTTTGGGGGGGTTTTTTTAAAACGGGGGGGGAAAGACTGGAGGAGGTGGGGGAAATTTGGGGTGGGTTTTGTGCATGTAGTCGGGGGAAAAAAAGAGAGGGTCTGGATTTGGGGGTTTAGCGTTTCGAAAAGGGGGAAAATTTTGGGGGGTGGGCCCCGGGGTTTTTTTTTTAAATTGCGGGGATGGGGCCCCTTTTGTTTTCCCAATACCGATATTTTCGTCATATTGGGGGTCCGGAAAAAACGGGATTGTCCTGTAAAATGTTGTGTCCGTGGGGGGGGGTTCGGGCACTGTAGTGTCCGCCCCCCCCCCCCCGGGGTCTTCTTTTCAGGAGTCAGGGGCCTTACCTGGCAGAAGTTCTCGGGGGGGTGGGGGCCCCGGGACTGTTTCAGGGCCCCCCTTTCCTTTTCCCCCGGCGGTCACATGCATTTCTCGCAAAAACTGCAGGGGACGGGGGGGGGCCCCCCGGGGCCCGTTTGCGTCCCCCCGTTGCGCCCCCGGCCGGGGAAGAGGAAAAAAAAGCTGTGCTTTTTTCGCTTGCAGGCTCTGCCCCCCCATTGCGATGTAGCAGAGCTGGTTGGGGCCCCCGGGGGGGTTTACTTGGACTGCGTCGGGGGGGGTTTGGTTTTTTTTGGGGTTTGTTTTTTTTTTTTTTTAAAGGAGATCGGGGCGTGGGGGGGAATGAGAAAAAAATAAAAAAAATAAAAACGGGGTTTTTTCTCTTTTTTTTTTTTTTAAAAAATTATTTTTTCTTGTTTTTTTTTTTTTTTTATTTTTTTAAAATTAAAATTTTGGGGGGTTTTTTTAATGGATCGGTGTTTTTTTGGGACGCCTCCCCTTTTTTAAAAAACGGGCTTATTGTCACCGAAAAAACAACGGTGTTTTTAACCCCCCTTTTAAAACCCGCCCCCCAAAACCGCTACAGGGCAAGGGGGGAAGAGGGAAAAAGGCCCCCAATTGGCACATTTTTTTGATGAAAAAATTTTGTGGGCTGCTGTAGGGGGGTTTATTATCAGGTTTTTGGGGGGCCCCAAAAAAAAAATTTCCAGGGGGCCTTGACTTTTTTATAATACCAGGCCGCGCAGTCTTTTTTTTATTGGGGGTTTAAAAAAAAAGGGGGGGACCCCAGCCGAATTTTTTTCGGGGGGTTCCCCTATTTTTGTTAACCCCCCCAAGTTAGCGGGCCTGCTGGGGCCGGGGAAATTTTTTAGGCTAAAAAGGGTTTTCCGGGGGGATCTTGGTTCCCCCTTTAAACCCCCCCCTAAAATTCCGGCCTAAGGGTCTGCTTCATCGGGGGGTTTAAAAAAAAAAAGGGGGGGGGGACCCCACGCCAATTTTTTTCGGGGGGCCCCCCCTTTTTTTTTTAAAACCCCCCAAGTTATGCAGACTGCGGGGCCCTTTTTTTTAAAAAAAGGCTAAAAAGGGGCCTGATTTTGGGCCCCCTTAAAAACAGCCTGAAAACCCGGGGGCCTCAGCGGGGTCTGCAAAAATTGGTGGTTAAAAAAAATAGGGGGGCCCCCCCCCCATTTTTTTTTAAAAAGGGGAAAACCCCTTTTTTTGTTAATTTTTTCCCCCTCTCAAAAAGGGTTTGTGTCCCGGTGACCTTTTTTGAAAAGGGAAAGCAATAAATTTAAATTTTTTCCCCACTTCCTCTCCTGTCAGCCAGGGAGGAAACTTTTTTTTTTTGGGGGTTTTTTTTTTTTACTGTGAGTGCGCAGGGGGCGGGGGTTTTCCCTGGGGAAAATTTTTAACCCTTTCGAAGGTTTTACACGGGGGGACCTGACTTTTTTTTGGGGATAGGTAAGAATAATTTTGCTTTTTTTTTTATTTTTATTGGGGGGAAATTTTTTTTTTGCAGTCAAAAAAAAAATGGTCAAAAACATGTGTCTTTATTTCATTAAAATGATTTTTTTTTAAAAAGTTTTTTGTTTTTTTTTATTTCATGAAATTTTGGATTAAAAATTTTTTAGTTTTTTTAAAATTTACAGCTCTAAAAATTTTTAAACCCCCGGCTTAAAGGTCCCCCTTTTAATTCCCCAATTTGGTTTTAAACCCCCCCTTTTAAAAACCCCTTCGCCACCTACAGGGCCCGGGGGGAAAAGAGGGGGAAATTTCCCCCAAAAAAGGGCAAAATTTTAATTTTTTGATTTGTCTTTTCGGGGGTTTTTTGGGGGCAGATGTTAGTAGAAAAGGGAAAGGGGCAAAAAAAAATGGTCCCTCTCGGGGGTTTATTATTGCCCCCATTCGCTGGCTTTGTCTGTCTGGTTGCAAAAATGGGGCGGGACCCCCCGCATTTTTTTTAAAAAATTTTTTTAAAAATCATATATTTATATAAAACATGTAATGAATTTGTGAAAAATATTTTTTTTTTATATTTAAAAGTTAAAAAAATTTTTAATAGTATAATAGCCGTTTAAAAAATTTGGGGGGCTTTTGTAAAAAAAGCAGGAACCCGACATAAAAGAAAATTGGGGGAAAATAGGGTTAACCATGTCTTTTATGTCCTTTGCTTTTGTTTTGCAAAAAACAATTACATCGTTTGGGTCCCCAAAAATTTTACCCCTTGTGGGGGTTTAAAATTTAAAGGGGGGAAAATTTTTTGCAAAAAAAACCCTTTTTTTTTTCCCCGTTTTAAAAAACCCCTTTTTTAATTTAAACCCCCACAGGGGGAAAATTTTTTCCCACATAGATGATGAAATTTTTTTTTTGAAAATTTGTTAGCAAAGGACATGAAAAAGACAGGGGGTTAAAAACCCCAGTACCCCAAAAAGTCATTTATGTGGGGGGGTTTCTTCTGTTTTTTACAAAAACCGGCTTTCCCCCGGGGGAAAAAAAACAGGGATATTTTACTATGTAAAAGTGTTTTTTTAAAATATACATTTTGTATTATTTAGGGGACAATGACTTATATATTTTAAAATTTTATTCTTTGTGTGTATATTTAGTTTTTTAAAAGGAAAAAAAAAGGTTTTTTTTTTTTTTCGTTATTTTTTTCCCCCGATTTTTCGGGGGCTTCCCGGGGTTTTGGAACGGTTATCCCCATATTTAGGGATTCGGCGATCCAAAATTTCCCATCCGTTTTTTTAGATTTTCGAGCAGTATCGCTAAACCCCCGTCTGGAGACTTTTTCCCTTTTTTTGATGGGCCCCAAAATTTTTGGGAAAGGGGAGCAGGGGAAAATTTTTGGAGGGATTTGGGGGGCACAAAAAAATTGGTTTGGGTTGAGAGCAGATTTCCTGACGGATAGCATTTTTTTTTTAAAAAAAGTGGGAGGCCATGTCTCGCATCAGCCCCCGCACCAGCATCAGGTAATTTTTTGGGGCCCCTTTGGGCTTTTTGGGGGGATTGGGTCTTTTTTTAGCATTTCTTGCTATTTTTTTGGGATTTTATATTATGTAACAAGCTTTATGAAGTTTTTGGGGTTTTTGGGTCAATTATGACCCGGGGGTTTTTTACTTTTCCTCCTCACCAGCGGGTCATTTGTTTAGGGGGGGAAAATTTTCCCTGTTTTGTTTCACATGACTTTAACCCCGGGTTTTGGGGTGGGGGTATTGTCAGGATTTACTTGTATTTTTAAAGGTTTTTTGATGTTTGTTGTTTTCCTAGGGAAATTAAAAAATTTTCCCCTTTTTTTCATTATGTGATGGCACATTTTTGGGTTTTGGGTTTTTTTTTCTTTTATTTTCCTTGCTTTTTAAATTTTTGTCTGTTCATTTTTTTGGGATTTTTTCGCTGTAAAACCCATGTATGGGCATTCGGGGGAAAGGGGGTTTAAAAGGGGTTTTAAATTTTATTTTATAAATAAATTTTTTTCACACAAAAATAAAAATTTTTTTATTTTTTTTTTATGAAAGAAATGGCTTTTTTGCCCAACCCCGAACTGATCTTTCACTCTCAGTTCATGGCTGAATTCATTTTAAAAAATTTTTCGTTCAGGGGGAAAACGATTTTCCCCTTTTTCTGAGATAAGTTTTTGGAAAAATTGGGTTTTTTCCCCCTTTTTACCCCCAAGGTTGTTTGCCCTTTGGTCCTCAATCCGGGGCCCCTTTTTTTCCCCACACTAATGGAGCATAATGGCTTTTGGGGCCCCTTTTGATTGGGGCTTAAAACAGGCCAGATTATGATGCGCCACCCCAAAAACAAAAATACTTGGAAAAGGCTCTGGAAGTGCTCACAGGTTTTTTTTTTGGGGAAAAACCCTTTTGAGAAATTTTGGAAAAGCAGAAAATTTTTTGGTTTTTTTTTGGGGGTTTTTGCGGCTACAAAATTTTTCCTTTTTCCCTTTTAGCCACCCGTAAAAATGGAAGCTTTTCCCCCCTTTTTTATAGACAGATGATGGGGGGAGAGGGGGAAAATTTTTTTTTTTTTGGATTGAGTTTAAGTTTTATTGGGGCATATTTTTTTTAAAAAAATTTTTGGGGGGTTTTTTTTTTGGGTTTTTTATGAAGGGGTTTTTTTTTGGGAAAAAAATTTTTTAAATTTTTTTGGTCAAATTATCCTGTGCCCCTACGCTGAGCATTTTTTAATTTTTGGGGTTTTTTTTTTTTTTTTTTGGGGGTTTCCCCTTTTAAAAAATTTTTAAAAAAGAAGTGATTCGATGAAACCCCTGGGGGGTTCGTTCACTTTTTAAAGAGGCAGGAGAGTTATTGGTCTCTGTTGGGGCCCCCGTTTAGCGGGGGTTTTTTTTTTAAAAAAGGGGGCCCAAAAATGTGCCGATTGTGCTTTTTTGTACACTTAAAAAAATGGGACACGGAAACATAGGCAAAATGGATCCCCAGTGTTTTCCTCTGTTATTTTTGGGAATGTTCTGCTGGGGGTTTTTCCCCCCCGAATAAAGTATTTTAAGTTTTTGCTCAGCATAGAGCACAAGATTTTTTTTGAAAACCCGGGTTAATGCGAACTTTGGGGGAAAAAGGCCCCCAAGAAAAAAAATCAACAGTAGGTTTAAATGTTTTTATTTACCCCTTTTTTTTCTGTTGGGGGGGGAAAAAAAAAATGATTACACTTGATTGCTTTTGGGTTTTGGGGTGACTTTCAGTGATATCAGATTTTATAGATTTTTTTTGTTTGACGACTACATAATAAAATTTTTTTGGGGGTTTTTTTTCGCCATGTATTTTGGGGGTACAATTTTTCCTTTTTTTGCTGATAGTCATTTTGATGACCTGTTTTTTGGGAAAGAGATGGACTTTTTATTGGTTTCCCTTTTTTAGGGACATGCGGGTTTTTTTTTGGGGTTTTCCCGACAGCCCCCCGAGAGAGGGTATTCCCCCCCTTTAGGGGCAAGAAAAAACCCCCCCGACATTTTAAAAAACGGGGACCTCTCTCCCCATAAAAAGGTTCCCCTTTCCCCCCCAGGCAAAACCCCCTTAGAATACCTGTGGAAGGGCT
This sequence comes from Oophaga sylvatica, assembly GCA_033576555.1. NCBI lineage: Eukaryota > Metazoa > Chordata > Amphibia > Anura > Dendrobatidae > Oophaga > Oophaga sylvatica. Next base: position 246,024,917 of record JARQOD010000002.1, on the reverse strand, counting down.
GAAAGTGTGCCCCAGGCCCCGATGTCGGCACAGGCAGCGGGGGCCCCGCCCGGGGTGGCTTGTGGGGTGGAAGAGCCGCGTACGGGGGTGTAATGTGGGTGACTACAGTTTTTAAACAGCCCCGGTGGTGGGCCCCCCTTGCTTGCTCAGGGCCCCCGCACTTGCAATAATTAACCCCTTTCCCCCCCCCACCCCTGTTTTCGTCTTTCCCCCTTTTTCCCCCCAGTGGGGAAAAAAAAGTCAGGGGAGCACGATGACATCAGGGGGGTTTTCGCCTCTACCTTTAACAGGGCCCCCGTGCAAAAGAGCTGGAAGATGGCGACCTGAGGGGGTTTTTAAAAGGGGGCGTGCCCAGCCCCCGGGGAGGGGGGTTTTTACTTTTTTTTAAAAATTTTGGGGCAATAAAATGGGGAGGGGGTTTACAGTCCCTGGAAAAAAGTTTTGAGAATGACACAAATATTAATTTTTACAAAAAAATACTGCTTCACTTTTTTTTTAAGGGGGGTTTGCATATACTCCAGAAATTTTTTTTAAAAAATGATAAACTTTTCCCGCAATTACTTTTCAAAGCAATATTTGGCTAGAAAATGAACTTCATCCCCCCCAAAAAAAATTTAACAAAAAAATTTAGCCCTTTTTTTTAAAAAGGGGGAAAAAAACCCCCTTTTTAGTGATTTCCCCCATTAAAACAGGTTGTGGGTGTTTTTAAAAGGACATGGCGGGAGATCAATCTAAAAAGATTAAGTAAGAAGCACCCTGGACATTTTAAAAAGGAGGCTGGTGTTTGGGCATAAAATTTTTTTCTATTAACTGGTTTTCTCTAAAGAAACACGGGAAATTTTAAAATTCAATGCACAAAAAGGGCCCCAACGGGAAATATCGCAGCTAGAAAAAATTGCACCTAAATCAAAATCTTTCGCTTTAAAGGGGAATTAAAAGGGGAGGGGTTTCCCTTGTTCCAAAAAGGCCCCCGGGCCCCCCAAAAAAGACCGAAGCGCCCCCCCCTCTCTTAAAATTTTTTAGCTGGGGGTGGGCTAACAGTGCAGGCTTTTCGGGAAAAGGGGGCAGGGGTGGAGTCATCTGCACGCACTGTGAGGCAAACTTTGGGAAGGCCGCTCAAGGGGGAAAAAAAAAACCAAAAACCCAAAAAAAATTTTGGGGGCAATGATATTCTAAAAAAAGGGGGAAGGGGATGGCTGGGGGGGCGGGGGGGAAAGTTTTTTCTTGTGGATCCCCTTTCGATTTTTTTGGGGACTCGGGAAAAACCCCATTCGGGGGGAAAACAAGGTGAGCGCTACCCCCATTTTTGTCTCATGCCAACTGTTAACACCCCGAAACCTAGTGTGGGGTTGTTCTCACCCAAAAGGGAAAGCTTTTTCCACAGTCTCCCCCAAAAAAAACAGCCAGAATAAAAAATATCCCAAAAATGTCCCCAAGAGAACTTCTCCCCAACCCTCCAAAGCTTTTTTGGGATAAACCCCAAGTTTTTTTTGGCATGATGGAGCATTTTTTTAAAAAAAAAAAAAAAAAAGGTTTTATAACAAAATGGCTTAGGAAAAAAAAATTTGAGTTTTTTGGGGCCGGGGCCGGGGGAAAACCCCGTTTAAACCCAGAGAACTGGGGTAAATCATAAAAAGAAGGGGACAAACAAAAAACCTAAAAAATTCTGACAAAATAAGCGATTGTGCCAAAATGGACTGCTATTAGTCGGGGTTTGGTCCAGAACTTGATTGAGGCATGCCAGGGAGAATTGCAGAGGTCCCTGAAGAAGAAGGGTCAACACTGCAAATATTTGGGCTTTTCTGCATTAACTCATTCAACTGTTCAATATAAGCTTTTTTTACTCATTGTTTGCAATTATTTTTGTTTTGTGATAAAAAACATCTGTCAAACACACATAAAAACCAGGGGCAGCAGATCAAAGTGAAAATATAATATTTGTGTCTTTCCAAAACTTTTGGCCATGACTGTACACTGGAGAAATATTTTGGGGCCTTCATACATGGAGCATTTAAATGGGTCCCTCATACACTGGAGCATCATATACGGGGCCTATTATACACGGAACATCATTAGGGGCCCCTTATTTATGAACTTCATTGGGGCCCCATTATATATGGAGATTATATAGGCCCCTCTACACTGGGATATCCAGGGGCCCATCATTACTGGAGCATCTATGGGCCCCTTTTTATTGGGCTCTATATGGGGACATTATACATGGAGCATCACATGGGCCCATTATATATGGAGCATTATATATGGGGACCTTATATTTGGAGCAAATTTTAAGGGGCCCCATCATACACTGCAGGGATCATAAAGGGGGCCCATCATATACAAGGATTCCACATGGGTTTTATTATTTTGGGGCATCAATAGGGCCCTTTATTTATGGAGGGATCATTTTGGAGCACCAATGGGGGCCTATTCTGTATGGTGATTATATGGGCCCATTCTTATGGAGCAATATATGGGGCTCATTATTCGGGTTTTAGAGCAATTTATAGGGCTCATTATTCTCTATGGCGCCTAATGTGGTGCCCATAAATACTGTATGGAGGACTTATGTCCGGTTTTTGAGCTATTGTGAATTTTAATAGTTATCAATCATGTAATGTAAGAAGTGGGAAATATTTGGCATTGTATTATACCTATATTTCTTGATGTATTGGAGAAACATGATTTGTGGGGTTTTTGCTAAAGGGGGCCCCTGAGCTCTTTCGCCCGGGGCCCACGAAAAACCCGGAGCCGCCCGCCCCCCTACAACTTTAGCCAAAAAAACCCCCAGTTTTCAATGCGTTACTATTATTATAAAGTAAATTAAGGTTGACAAGCTTAAGTGATAAAAAATTGATGTCATTTTGGGTATGAAATGGGCATGTAGGTTTTGTTTACAGTCCCCCACTCACTGCTGAATTTTATTCCCCATTGACTTGCATTGGGGTCAGGTTTCGTTTTGGTCAAACTTCGACTTTTGCCGCGATTTTGTCTGCCGATCTCGTTCGACTCGACTTTTGGTAAAATCGGATGGTTCGAAACCCGACTCGACCCTCCTGGAGGAAAAGTCGCTCATCTCTACTTATGACCATGTGATATTTCAGTTTTTCTTTTTTAATAAATTTGCAAAAATTTCTACATTACTGTTTTTTCAGTAAAGATAGGGTGCATAGTATACATTAATGAGAAAAAATGAACTTTTTGAATTTACCAAATGGCTGCAATGAAACAAAGAGTGAAAAGTTTATGGGGGTCTGAATACGTTCTGTACCCACTGTACATGTACATAGATATAACCATATGTGTGTATGTGTAAAGCAAGCACAATCGCAGGTGATCAAAAAAGTATGATCCTATCGTAGTAGGGAAATAAGTGCCTGTATGCTTGTACATGAAACGTTTAATAGAATTATTTAGCTGATAAAGTTAAATGTACAAATATCCAAAAGGTGTATAATATTGAATATTTGTAGTAGTAAAGTAATATTTACATGTACCCAAGAGAAAAAAGGTAGTACTGCATGATAGTGATCAGCTCACCAACAAAAAGACACTGATGAAGCAGTGGTGAAACACTTGACGGGGCTTGTGGAGGTTTGTCACCTAAGCAGATTAGCTTCAGAAGAGCATGTTGCTGCTTGGCCAAGGCAGTGCTGCAGTGCTTCCAGATTGCGACTGATGATGACGTTTCTGAGACGGAGGGTGAGGAGGTGCAGTAACTGCTGTAGAATGTGGGGGCAACCGTGATTGAACCAGCGCTCGCAATCCTCGGTGTCTTTAGCACGTGTTTCTTCCCATGGTCCCAGCTTCCACAATATTCATCCAGTGTGCCTTCAGGGAAATGTAGCAACCCTGGACACAAGCACTTGTCCACGTGTCCATGGTTAAGTGGACCTTTCCAGGAACAGAACAGCATTGGTCAGGGGACAGCTGATGTTATGGGAAATGTCCTTGTGTAAGGTGGAGACAGCTAGTGGTGGCTGGGGACCAAGTATCGAGGGACAGACGCTGCCATGAGGTTGCGAAAAGGTTCTGTCTCCACAAGCCTAAACTGCAATGTTTCCAGGGCAAGTAGTCTGGAGTTTAGTATTGTGGCCTGTGGGTGAGTGGCTGCATATTTGCGCTTGCATTCCAAGGACTGGGGTAGGGACAACTGAATGCTTTGCTGAAGCAAGGACGTTGACATGGTTGCTGACGGTGGTTGCAAGTGTGCAACAACAGGTGCAGGGTGGGAGGCATCTTCAACTACAGTATGAACAGTGGATTGGCATGCATGTAGAACAGGGTAAGAGGCAGTGGTGTCAACTGCAGACACTGTTTCTGGACCCTGTTATTTGGCCCAAGTAGTCGGGTGCTTTGCTTACATGTGCCTGAGCATGCTGGTGTGGGCAGGCTGGTAGTTGTGCTGCTCTTGCTGATGCTGGCATGGCAGATGTAGCAAATGGCCTTTTTGGGTTAGCTAAACCATTTTTAAAAAAGTGCCAGAACACCTTACTCTTAGCTTGGCAACTTCACCCATGTTGGTGCTGTGGGGAACAGTAGCCCACCTTGTGTCTCTGGATACCCCACTTCCTCTTCCTGCCTATTGTGGTGCTTCAGATGCCTTCCCCTGTGCGCTGCTGTCCTCGCTCTATATGTCACTTACTCAGGTTGGGTCAGTGACTTCATCGTCCACCACCTCATCTTTCTCTTCTGCACTCTGGTCCTCCTCTTGACTTGCACTTTGTAAGAGCATCATTTGTTTCCAATTGTGTCTCATCATCATCTAGTTCTTGCAACAGTAATTGCATTTTCCCCCCATCGCCTTCTTGTGAGCATGGATGCTCAAATATTTGGGCATCACTACATGCTATCTTTTCATGTCCCTCTTGAAATGGGCAGGGTGAGAGGCCAGAATCTGTAAATGGAAATGTGAACAGCTCTTTGGAGTGTCCAAGTGTGGGATCATTTATCTCTGGGCACTCTGCATGGTGGGAGGAAGGAGGATCAGGGTGAAAATTATATGGTCCAGAATCAAGGCTACTGAGACTGGACCACGGAAGACAGGGTGGTGCTGGCAAAGTGACTGGAAGCATTATATGCTATCCATTATACTACCTTTTAACACTGGTCCTGCTTCAAGAGTGGTTTTTTGGATCCCCCTACAAAGTGGGACAGAAAGCTAGATCAACATGATGTGTGTATTTGTTGTGCTTCCACGGCAGACACAGTTTCACCTTGCCCAAGGCTTTGGTCTCTGCGCTCACCATCAGCCTTGCCCATTATTCTATTATGTATGATGTATCCCTGTAGAGAAAACATTTCAGTATTACAATGCCAGGAAAATTTGCCCACTTCAGATGGACTTCTTAGACTAAAGTAAAAATATTGCAATGCTATTTCTAACCAAACAAGTTTTATTGGGTGTTTTGAGGCACAACTGTAGAATGATAAATGCCATATAAAATTTCACTACTGAATAAAATTGCAGTATTACAAATGCCCACTTCAGATGGATGTCTTAGACTGCAGTATCAATATAGTAATGCTATTTCTAACCAAACAATTTTTTGTGTGTTTTGTGGCACAACAAATGCTGCATAAAATTTCACTGCTTAAAAAAAATTGCAGTGTTACAATTGAAGGAAAATTTGCCCAGTGTGACGAGCATAGTGCCATGGGTTTTATAAGACCCGATGATGCTATGCAGCCAGTCAATCACAGAAATGCCACAACCAAGATGGCTATGACATTACAGTGACTGGTAGGCAATCCCTACATGTTTATTGGCTGTCTAAAAAGCGCCAAACATGTGGGGCGGGGACTTGAGCTCCCGCTCGAGCTATACAAAAATATTCGCTGAGTAATGATCATTCGAAGTAATGAGTAGTGATGAGCACGCTCGCTCATCACTAATAAACATCCATCTTTTCATGTCCAGGTAGAGTATATGAGGACAGGACCAGAATAAAAGCTACTAGACATTACATAGAGCAGTGTTCCTCAACTCCAGTCTTCAAAATCCACCAACAAATCATGTTTTCAGAATTTCTTTAATATTGCCCTGGTGCCCAAGTGCACTTCAGCTTGAGGTCAAGAACAGATGGCCGGACAATCTCCTTCAGGATTTTTTGGTAGAAAGCAGAATTCATGGTTCCATTTACCACAGCAAGTCTGTCAGGTCCTGAAGCAGCAAAACAGCCCCAGACTATTGCACTACCACCATATCTTACTGTTGATATAAAGTTCCTTTTCTGAAATGCTGTGCTACTTCTACGCCAGATGTAACGGGATCAATTTTGTCTTGTCAGTCCACAGAGTATTCTTCCAAAAGTCTTGGAGATCATCAAGTCGTTTTCTGGAAAAACTTATATGAGTCTTAATGTTCTTATTACTCATCATTAGTTTTAGTCTTGGAACTCTGCCATACAGGCCATTTATGCCTAGTCTCTTTCTTATGGTGAAGTCATGAATATTGACCTTAACTTAGGCAAATGAGGCCTGCAGTTGTTGGAATGTTGTTGGGGGGTCTTTTGTGACCTCTTGGTTGAGTTATCGCTGCACTCTTGGGGAAATTTTAGACGGCTGGCCACTCATGGGAAGGTTCACCACTGTTCCATGTTTTCGACAGTTGTGGATAATGGCCATTGCTGGAGTCCCAGAACTTGAGAAATGGCTTTATAACATTTTCCAGACTGACAGATCTCAATTACTTTGTTTCTCATTTGTTCTGGAATATCTTTGGATTGCTGCATGATGTCTACCTTTTGTGGATCTTTTTGAGTACTTCACTTTGTCAGGCAGGTCCTATTTAAGTGATTTCTTGATTGAGAACAGGTGTTGCATTATTCAGGCCTGTGTGTGGCTAGGGAATTTGAACTCAGCTTCCCAAAGATGTGATAAACCACAGCTGATTTATGTATTAAGTAGTGGGGGGAATCACTTTTTACACAGGGCCCAGATGGTTTGGATTTCTTTTTCCTTAATAATAAGGACCTTCAATTAAAAACTGCATTTTGTTTACTTGTGTTATCTTTGTCAAATATTTAAAATAGTTTGGTGATCTGAAACATTTAAGTGTGACAAACATGCAAAAAAATAGAACATCAGGAAGGGGGCAAACACTTTTCACACAAGTGTAGATGAGCCACTCACTCCAGAACTTAGCCGGAAAAGCATAATGTATCTTCAAATGTGTAGCAAAACAATCACATAACACGTAAAAGATGCTACATTTTTAACATATCTTTTTCCAAAAACATATGTAGCTCTAATATTGTAAATGTATGTATTAGACCATGTTCTGTATATCATAATGGCATTAAAAACGATTAATAAATAGGTATTTCAAGCTCACACACAACACTTTGTGATATCCTAAAATAAAAAGTCTGAAAATTTAGTCTCAATTTTAACTATTTTCATCAATTTAAAGTTAATATTGCCTTGCACTTAGATCCCACCCCATAGAAAATCTACATCCACATGCCTGCTCCATTTACAAGATATAAATACTGGAATTATTTAGCACTTGTAAGTAGCAAGCTTTTCTTAGTCATTAATCTATAATTAACCAGTCTTGTAATCCTTCTGCTACGTGCTAATGTGACTTGATATATTTTCTCAGTTAGTTGTTTATGTATAGACTTGTGATAATTGGCTTATTATTACCTCAATATAGCAGATTGGACCTGTTATTTTATATAAAAACATGCGTGGTAAAATATTAAATGCTAAGATAAAGTCGGTTATACAGGATGTTGCTTTTCTCAGCATGTCACGTTGTCAGCGATGGTGCAAGTCAGAAGTGGAAACAGAAATGGAATTCTAGGAAGCAGGGGATCAAAAGAAATTCAATTTGGTGGCTATTCCTGGTTTAGAATGTGTCAATGCGGGCCAGTGACTCACAGTAACAATGTGCAGGCAGGTATACTAATAATCTGGAGAAATGGAAAGAAAAGCAAGGGGGATAGTAATCAAATCAAACTAAAATGTTCAAAATGGAAAAAACAAGGAAAAAACAAGAAAAATTAAAAACTAAAGCCAAGCATGGAAACAGACCTATGGTATATATTGTGCGAAATGTAAAATTTAATACAGAAATAGCTGAAAAAAATCCATCACTTGTATTCTGGGGTGAGCATATTTAGAGTGGAAAAACTGTCTCTTTTATGTATCGAATTGAGTCCTTTACTTTATGCGGAAAATTATGCATATTAAAATTAAATTATACTGGATATAAATACATATAAATAATGCCAATTTACTTTCTGTAGCATCACTCTATCCCAGCTAATCATACTTGTGAATTGCGAGCTGTCAAGCCTCAGGGCAAAAAATACTGAATATTAAATTTGCGCTGCATAAAGCTGCCACTGCCATAGCCGGAATAACTAACTTATCTCAGTCACATATGCTTGCGTGCTTGTATGACATACTATACAGCAAGTTTGTGTACAACTTTATTGTGGCGTAAATGTAATTTTAATATCCAGCGAAGCTTGTGACAATAAACAGCCAAGATGTGTGAATGGCATTTCATGCAGGACTACATCTCATTATACATTCCTAAATTGATTTTCCCCATTCCAACATTTTGAGATTTAACTCTTGAAATTGTCTTAAATTTGTACATGCATTTCATTTAGCTAGAACACACCGCACCACTGTGTGCATTGTAATTGTATGACTGGTTATAGGACGTTTCCGCATCACACACTTGATATTTTTAGACGTCGGCAACAGCAGCATGTACCACCATTGCCCAAGCTAGTTTCCACAGGCCTTCCATTGCCACTTTCAATTGTGCTTGTATCCCCAGAATACAACTGAGAATACAATTGAATATTAGTTAATTCAATCTGAACCTTCCCTGACATTATAAGATGTTGTAATAGTTATTATGCAAATTGCCTCTTCAAACAAAGAGGACTTGTACTCTATAGCGCCACCTATTGGAAGTAGCGATCCTACAAGTCACAATCAACCCTTATTAGTCATTCTGCAAAAATCTTCAATTTATAATAAAATATTTAGACTTGAGAGTCCTCAGTGGTTACTGGCTAACACGGTACGAAGATACACATCTTTCCTATATCAATTTATAATAGAGTGTCATATTAGGATGTTGAGAAGGCTGAACTGTTAAATTCCTATTTTGCATCTGTTTTCTCTCAGAAAGGAAATGTAACATCAACTGATCTTCACTGTCCTATTAAAGGAATAGAAGAATCCAGGATATCTATAAACAGAAAGACAGTGAGGAAACACTTAGCTAACCTAAATGAATTCAAATCTCCAGGTCCAGATGAATTACACGCCAGAGTACTGAAGGAGATAGCAGAAGAAATTCTTGAACCACTGTCCATAATCTTTGAAAATTCTTGGAGAACAGGAGAAGTCCCAGAAGACTGGAGAAGAGCAAATGTTGTTCCTATTTTCAAAAAGGGGAAGAAGGTGGACCCAGGGAACTACAGGCCGGTGAGTCTGACTTCTATACCAGGAAAGATCTTTGAAAAAATTATTAAAGAACATGTATGCAAGTACCTGAATAAGAATGAAGTGATTAAACAGAGTCAGCATGGGTTTGTAACTAATAAGTCATGTCAGACTAACTTAATTTCCTTCTATGACAGAATCACTGACTGGGTGGATCAGGGAAATGCTGTAGCTATAGTATATCTTGACTTCAGCAAAGCATTTGACAAAGTATCTCACACAATCCTTATTGAAAAAATGACTAAGAATGGAATGGACAAGGCAACTGTTAGGTGGATTCATAACTGGCTTAGTGATCGGACTCAAAGAGTGGTCGTAAATGGCTGCAAATCCAGTTGGAAGAATGTATCAAGTGGGGTACCACAAGGCTCTGTTTTGGGCTCTGTATTGTTCAACATCTTTATCAATGATTTAGATGAAGGAATTGAGGGTAAACTGATCAAATTTGCTGATGACACAAAGCTAGGAGGGGTAGCTAATACTAGAGAAGAGAGAGAGAGGATTCAAAAAGATATAAATAAACTGGAGCAGTGGGCAGCAACTAACAGAATGGATTTTAACAGGGAAAAATGCAAAGTACTACATCTGGGCAATAAAAATGAAAAAGCATATACAAAATAGGAGGAATAGGGCTAAGTAACAGCACATGTGAAAAAGACTTGGGTATACTAATTGATCACAGACTGAACATGAGTCAACAGTGTGATGCAGCAGCAAAAAAGGCAAATGCAATTCTAGGATGTATCAACAGAAGCATACAGTCTAGATCACGTGAGGTCATTATTGCCCTCTACTCCTCTTTGTTCAGACCTCATCTGGAATACTGTGTCCAGTTTTGGGCACCACATTTTAAAAAATACATCAACAAACTGGAGCAAGTTCAGAGAAGAGCCACCAGAATGGTGACCGGTCTGCAAACCATGTCCTATGAGGAACGGTTGCAGGATTTGGGAATGTTTAGCTTGCAAAAAAGAAGACTGAGAGGAGACTTAATAGCTGTCTACAAATATCTCAAGGGCTGTCACATTGTAGAAGGATCATCTTTATTCTCATTTGCACAAGGAAATACTAGAAGCAATGGGATGAAACTGAATGGGAGGAGACACAGATTAGGTATTAGAAAAAACTTTTTGACAGTTAGGGTGATCAATGAGTGGAACAGGCTGCCACGAGAGGTGGTGAGTTCTCCTTCAATGGAAGTCTTCAAACAGAGGCTGGACAGATATCTGTCTGGGATGATTTAGAGAATCCTGCTTTGAGCAGGGGGTTGGACCAGATGACCCAGGAGGTCGCTTCCAACTCTAGTATTCTATGATTCTATGATTCTATGATTCTATTAGACTCTGATTAAATAACATGGCTAACACTGAATATAACCAGGCTAGCTGATCTCTTTAGTCACTCAGCTCAGGAGTAGAGTTGAGCGAAACAGGTCATCAGAATCAAAAGTCGCCGACTTTAGCCAAAGTCGAGTTTCGTCAACCGAAGCACGACAATAGCGTGAGGTCGGCCATGCGGTCGTTGAAAGGAACCCCAAAGTCGTATTTCCCAGAATGCTCACAGGAGCCTTTTTTCAGCCAATGAGCAAGGACGTACACTGTGGGCAACGAGATGACATGTGCAGCGTACACTACCATTTTAGAGAAGGGCATTGCAGTGATTGACTTGCTTTGGGGGGCGTCATAGTGTCTATAAAAGCCCTCACCGCCGACCTCCATTTTACTTCTGGCGATCTTAACAGTAGGGAGAGGTTGCTGTTTACCAGTAGGGAGAGAGTTAGGGTTGTAAAGATAGAAGTTCTTATGTGCTTGTGCTGATAGCAATTGTGCTGTACAGTTAGTGTGCAGTGACAGTGGAGGATTTTCTTGTGTGCAGCAGCGCTGGTTATTAGGCTGCCTGATAGCTGTATTGCTGTGTGTACACTGCGGTGCAGACTGCTTTTTACACAGCACTAATACTTTTATTCTTTTTTTCTGCACAGTTACCGACCGTTCATTTTTTCCCACACCGTATAGAGCTGTACGCACCTCACACACTACCGTGTACCGGCTGGTATCACGGACAAATACATGCTGACTATCGGTGTGTGACTCCGGAAATAAATACAGAGATTTTAATTTTTCCTATACCATATACAGCTGTACGCTTCTGATACTGTACCGTATATCTGCTCTTTGTATTACGGTCAAATCCATACTGAGTAAGAGCCTGTGTGTGACTCCGGAAATATATAGGGAGATTTAAATTTTCCCCTAAACCGTATACAGCTGTCCGCTTCTGATACAGTACCGTATATCTGCTCTTTGTATTACGGTCAAATCCATACTGAGTGAACGTCTGTGTGTGACTCCGGAAATATATACGGAAATTGCAATTTTACCCTACACCATATATAGCTGTCGGCTTCTGATACAGTACTGTATATCTGCTGGTATTTTTGGTACATTTTCCCAAACATGAGGAAGTATGGTGGAAGAGGCTGCGGACGTGGCGGGGGGGGGCAACTGGTACTGATGGTGGTGGTGGTGCATCTGCTGATAGTGCCAAAAGCACAATAGCACCTAAGGCAGGAGGTGTTGAGCCTGCGTCATCGTCTGGCTCCAGAAGGCCTGGAAGGCTCCCTTTTCTAGGAGTAGGTAAACCGCTTTTAAAGCCGGAGCATCAGAAACAGGTTTTGGATTACATTGCCGAAACAGCCTCCAGCTCTATCGCCTCCTCTTCTTAAGTTGCAAAAAATGCAAGCACTGAGTCGTCAGTGCAGGCTCCTGGTCAGGAACAACACCTTTCCTTGTGTCCTTCACCCCCACCAAAGTGAAGGATGTGGCAGGCCACACTTCAGATTACTCCCTGGAGCTCTTTTCACATACAATGCCTGGATTTTTAAGTGAAATCCTGAATTCCCCAGTCCAAGATGAATATGATATGGAGTGCACTGATGCACAGCCACTGCTATATGATTCTGCTGGTATATTCACCCAGAACACCGCATTGCCCTCGCAGTCTACTGAGCCAGATTCTGACCCTGATGAAACTCAGGTGCCCCTTCCCGCATACTATACCACCTTACACGGTGACACAGAGGAAGGTGCAGATGAAATTGAAGAGGAGGTGATGGATGACCCAGTTGTTGACCAGGACCGGCATCCATTGGGGGAAGAGTGTGCCACTGGCAATAGCTCAGAATGGGAGGGGGATCCGCTGCAGGCATCGACATCGCTGCTGGGGTTATCTGGCAGGCCCGTAGCAGTCCAAAAACATGTTAAAAAAAACAAAAAGAGTTGCAGGACAGCTTGGCAAGACAGTCGACAGTCAAATTAGCACAGCGTGCAAGCCCTGAAAATGTTTCCCATAGTAGGAAGAGTGCAGTGTGGCACTTTTTTGACCAAAATCCTACTGATGAGGCAAAGGTTATCTGTAAGATGTGCGGAAGGCCCTCTAGCCGGGGAAATATCTCTGAAATTTGAATACAAGTTGCATGCTTAGACATTTAAACACCATGCACTTGCAAGCGTGGACGGACTGCAAAATCTCAGGTAGCACACGTGCACCTGCTCCGACTGAAGGTAGCCAGCAATGCTACATTACTTCCCCCACTGTAAGCCCACCAGTTAGCACACCACCAGCAAGAAATGTTAAGGTGTCGTCGCAAGGCCAAAGCAGTCAGGGAATCACAATGTTTTTCCAATGAAAGACTGAATCTAGGCCATCAGCACCACCACCACCATCACCAACCCCCGCTCGGTCCGTCATGTCCAACGCTAGTTCCCCCATATGCAGCTCTTAAGTCCAGCTCACCCTAGCAGACACTCTGAGTAGGACAAGAAAGTACTCTTCCTCTCATCTGCGTACACTGGATTTGAACGCCTACATTGCCAAACTGATCTCATTAGAGATGATGCCAGTCTGTTTGGTTGAAAGCGCAGCGTTCCGAGAGCTCATGGCCTACGCTGTTCCATGCTATGACTTGCCCAGTCGGCAGTTCTTTTCTAGAAAAGCCATCCCTGCCCTCCACCTGCATGTGAAAGACCGCATTGTCCATGCACTCAAACAATCAGTGAGTGGAAAAGTGCACCTTACAACAGATGCATGGGCGAGTAGGCATGGCCAGGGCCGTTACGTGTCCATAACTGCGCACTGGGTGAATGTGGTGGATGCAGGGTCCACAGGGGACAGCGGCGGTGGGACAGTGCTGCCTAGCCCACGGTATAGGCAACAGTTGGCTGTAGGCGTTCGACCCTCCTCCTCCTCCAGAAGCAAAAGCTCATCGACAGAGCGCAGTCGCACGAGCACGCCATCCGCAGCTGCCAGTGTTGCACATGGGGTGTCCCACTATCGAACAGCTAGTGGTAAGCGTCATCAGGCTGTTTTAAAGATGATGTCTTTGGGCGACAACAGACACACCGCGGAGGTACTGGCCGACTACTTGTAGCGAGAAACTGAGTCATGGCTGTGCAGTCTACAACTTGAGCCAGGCAAAGTAGTCAGTAATAATGGATGTAGTTTTGTGGCGGCCATAGCCCTGTCAAAACTCAGACACATACCTTGCCTGGCTCACACCTTGAACCTGGTGGTGCAGTGCTTCATAAATAATTATCCGTAGTTACCAGCCATGCTCAATAAGGTGCGAAGACTGTGCTCGCACATCCGTCCCTCGCCCGTAGACTCCAGTCGTATGCAGAGTCTGCAGCAATCGCTCCACCTTCCCAAGCACCGCCTAATCATAGACGTTGCAACAAGGTGCAACTCCACCATGCACATGGTTGAGAGGCTGTGCGAACAGAGGCAGGCTGTAATGCATTTGTGGGAGGATACACGGGCAGGCAGTTTGAGGGCAGACATGGAGTTGTCGGGTGTGCACTGGTCAAAGCTGAAAGACTTCTGTAAAGTCCTTCAGTGTTTTGAGGAATGCACACGGCTGGTAAGCGCAGACGACGCCATCATAAGCATGAGCATCCCACTTATGCGTCTGCTCATACAAACTTTGATGCACATTAAGGATCAGGCGTCTGCAGCGGAGGAGGAGGAGGAGGAGGGAAGCCTTGAAGACAGTCAGGCATTGTCTGCTCAGGGAACTGTCCTGGACGAGGTGGAGGAAGAAGAGGAAGAGGAGGAGGACGATGAGGGGGATGATTATTTTGGGGAGAGGATGCTTCTCAGGGGGCTAGAGAAAATGTTGGCTTGCCAAGGTCAGGTACAGGGTTTGTGCGTGACTGGAGGGATGTGGATTTGGCAGAAAGTGCTCCTCCACCCACCACTGGTAGTGCATCATTGACATTGGCCCACATGTGTGATTATCTCTTGCGGATCCTAAAAAGGGACCCCCGCATTGCCAAAATTATGAAGAATGACAATTACTGGTTGGCCAGCATCCTCGATCCACGCTATGAAGGCAAATTACAGAACATCATGCCACAGGAGAACCTAGAGCTAATATTGGCGAACAAACAAGCAACTCTGGTAAACCGTTTGTAAGAGGCATTCCCAGCACACAGCAGTGGTGCAGGTTCTACCACGAGCCTACTGGGCAACATGGAAGAGGTGTTCGTGGTGCACACAGCCGAAGTGGCGTTGGAGACAGGGGTTTCATGACCATGTTGTGATCTGATTTCTCGAGTAACGCTCACACGACTGGTAATACTGAATTGATTGCAACAGACAGGAGACAGCAGTTGTCAACTATGGTTCAAAATTACCTCTCATCCCCTATCAATGTTCTCCCTCACAGTTCATTCCCCTTTGACTACTGGGCCTGTAAACTGGACATCTGGCCTGAATTGGCACAATATGCCTTACAGGAGCTCGCTTGCACTGCTGGTAGTGTGCTATCAGAAAGAGTCTTCAGTGCTGCTGGATCAATCCTGACAGAAAGAAGGACCCAGCTGTCGACCCAAAATGTAGGTGATCTCACCTTCACTAAAATGAACCATGCCTGGGTTTCAAAGGATTTTGTACCACCTTCCCTGATGACACATAAGTTGCCAGCAAAATGGCTCGCTTTGTCCTCCTCTTTCTCCGACTTATCCAATTCCTCCATTTTCAGCTGCTGAACGTCCAGCCTACACCTCAATATATGCCAGTTTTTCCACCTCCCTAACTGGGCTGTACCCCCCCAGGGCCGGCATTTGCACCTGACGCACCCGGGAAATTGCCAGGGCCCTGAGCAGGTGGGTGGACCCACTCGCTGTCAGAGACACCGGCGTACTATGAGGGGCCCTGTGCCAGTGCCAGCGCCCATGAGTGGGCCCCCCCTGCTTGCTCAGGGCCCCAGCACTTGCAATACTTACCTCTCCCAGCTCCACCGCTGTGTTGTCTTCCGCGTTTCCTGACAGTGACATTCAGGTCAGAGAGTGCGATGACCTTCTGGGGGCATAACAACACAACACCAGACCCCAATCAGAGGGCAAAAAAACTTTCACATTCCTTATCTATGAACTGTTCCAATATTTATGTTCATCTCTGTCTCCCATAATGACAAATCTGCTTCACGTCACTTGTCTTATCTTTTGCATTGTTTCTGTTCTGTGTTGTTTATAAATATGTGATTCTTCAGACTTTGTATTAAGCCCCCATCACACTAAGCGAGATCGCTAGCGAGATCGCTGCTGAGTCACAAGTTTTGTGATGCAACAGCGATCTCAGCAGCGATCTCGCTTTGTTTGACACTTACCAGCGATCAGGCCCCTGCTGTGAATCGCTGGTCGTGTCAGAAATGCCTGGATTTTTCTTTGGTCGTTGAGGTCCTGCTGGGTAACATGCATTGGTGAGTTTGACACCTTTTACCAACGATCTCCCTAGCAACTCAGCACTGAGACACATAAGAGACACATCGTTACACAGGTCGTTACGGGTCACTGATCGTTGCTGCGTCACTGGGAAGATCTTACTGTTTGACATCTCACCAGCAATCACAAAGCGACGCAGCAACGATCTCTTCCAGGTCGTATCGTTATCGGGATCGCTGCTGCGTCGCTGAGTGTGACGGTACCCTTAGTCTAGCCTGATGAAAAGACCTGAGTAGTCTCGAAAGCTTGCAATTTGTTACCATCTTTTCAGTTAGCCATTAAAAAGTATCAACCACTGAGGACTCTCAATTCTAAATATTTTTCTAAAAAAAATGAACATTTAACTTTTTTTCACAAAAAATTTAATTCAGTTCAGTTCAATTTTTTTCATTTTACCAAGGGTAACATGAAAATTGGACCCCAAAAGTTGTTGTGCAATTTGTCCTGAGTACGCTGATACCTCATATGTGGGGAAACCACTGCTTGGGCACATGGCAGAGCTCGGAAGAGAATGAGCGCCGTTTGATTTTTCAAACCAAAATTGGCGATGAATTGAGATCGGACACCATGTCTCGTTTGGAGAACCCCTGATGTGCCTAAACAGTGGAAACGCCCCACAAGTGACACCATTTTTGAAAGTAGACCTCCTAAGGAACTTATCTAGATGTGTGGTGAGCACTTTGAACCCCCAAGTGCTTCACAGAAGTTTATAACGTAGAGCCGTAAAAATAAAAAATCATATTTTTTTCCACAAAAATGATCTTTTCGCCACCAATTTTTTATTTTCCCAAGGGTAACATGAGAAATTGGACCCCAAAGTTGTGCAGTTTGTACTGAGTATGATAATACACCATATGTGGGAGTAAACCACTGTTTGGGCGCATGGCAGAGCTCGGAAGGGAAGGAGCACCGTTTGACTTTTTCAATGCAGAATTGGCTGGAATTGAGATCAGGTGCTGTGTCGTCTTTGGAGGGCCCCTGATGTGCCTAAACAGTGGAAACTCCCCAATTCTAACTCAACCCTAATCCCAACACACCCCTAACCCTAATTCCAAACCTAACCATAACCTTAGCCACAAACCTAACCCTAACACCAACACACCCCTAACCCTAATCCCAACCCTAATCTCAACACTAACTCTAATCCCAACCATAACTGTAATCCAAACCCTAACCCCAACTTTAACCCCAACCTTAACCCTAACTTTAGCCCCAACCCTAACCCTAACTTTAGCCCTAACCCTAACCCTAATGGAAAATGGAAATAAATACATTTTTTTATTTTATTATTTTTCCCTAACTAAGGCGGTGATAAAGGGGGTTTTGATGGGGTTTTTATAGTGGGTTTTTATGTTTGCAGCTGTCACACACTAAAAGACGCTTTTTATTGCAAAAAATAGTTTTTGCATCACCACATTTTGAGAGCTATAATTTTTCCATATTTTGGCCCACAGAGTCATGCTAGGTCTTGTTTCTGTGGGACGAGTTGACGTTTTTATTGTTACCATTTTCAGGCACATGACATTTTTTGATCGCTTTCTATTCCAATTTTTGGGAGACCGAATGAGCCAGCTGTTCATGAAATTTTTTTTGGGGGGGGCGTTTACACCGTTCCTTGTGTGGTAAAATTGAAAAGGCAGTTTTATTCTTCTGGTCAGTATGATTACAGCGATATCTCATTTATATATTTTTTTATGTTTTGGTGCTTTTGTACAATAAAAACTATTTTATAGAAAAAATAATTGTTTTTGCATCACTTTTTTCTGACAGCTATAACTATTTTATTTTTTTGCTGATGATGCTGTATGGCAGCTCGTTTTTTGCGGGACAAGATGACATTTTCAGCGGTACCATGTTTATTTATAACCGTCTTTTTGATCGCGTGTTATCCACTTTTTGTTCGGAGGTATGATGATAAAGCATTATTTTTTGCCTTGTTTTTTTATGATGTTCACTAAAGGGATAACTAGTGGGACAGTTTTATAGGTCAGGTCGTTACAGACGCGGTGATACCAAATATGTGTACTTTTATTGTTTAGATTTTTTTATTCAAATACTTATTTAGTGATAGAATAAATATTGATATTTTATTATTTTTTATTTTTTTAAACATTTTTACAATTATTTAATTTTTTTATTTAATTCTTACTTTTACACTTTGTCCCACTATGGGACAATAATTTTGTGCATGCTGATTGCTTCTATAGCATGCAGATGAAGCAGCATCTGCATGCTACAGAAGCTGTCAGCGCTGCAGTTTCTGTACACTGACCTGAGAGACTTCCTGACATGCGCTGCGCATAACAGGAAGTTTCACAGCTCTGGAGACCAGGATGTCATCATGACGACATCGGGTCTCCCATAGTAGCGATGGGAACCTGTGGTGTGCCGCGTAGTCGCCGATCCAAAGGCAGAGGGGCTGTCAGTCCCTGTGCCGGCTCCGGAACGCTGCGATCATGTTTGATCTCCGCGTTCAGGTGTTAAAGTGCTAGGAGCGGTCTGTGACCACTCCTGATACTTAGTGCCAGGTGTCAGCTGTGAGAATCAGCTGGCACCCGCACGAGCTCCCCTCGTGAGCGCGGCCAATCCCACATGACGTACTATCCTGTCCATAGTAATGGGGGCCCAGGTCACATGGACGGGATAGTACGTGAAATGGCAGAAAGGGGTTAAATATGGGAGACCTGGAGCAGTTTGCAAAGAAGAGTGCTCCAAAATGTCAGTTGGGAGAGCTTGTTGATGGTTAAAGGAAGCAATTGATTGCAGTTATTTATTCAAAAGTATGCACATCCAAATATTAAGTTGAAGGTGACAACAATTTTCTTCGGTCCTTTTTTGGGGTTTTGTGTGAAATTATGTACAAACTGCCTTTTTTTCTCTCTTTTATTGTTTTGTGCAAATACACACAAAGGAAATAAACGTGTATAAAAATAAAATTGTTATTGCAAACATTTTATGGCAGAAATATTTCATTTTATGTAACATTTTTAAGGGTGTGTACACTTTTGGCCATGATTGTATGGATATACAATGAGGGAATAAGTATTTGATTCTTTGCTGATTTTGTAAGCTTGCCCACTGACAAAGACATGAACAGTCTATAATTTTAAGGGTAGGTTCACTTAACATAGAGAGAGAATATCAAAAATAAAATCCAGAAAACCACATTGTATAAATTATATAAATTTATAAGCATTTTGCAGTGAAAAATAAGTATTTGATCCCTCTGGCAAACAAGACTTAGTACTTGGTGGCAAAACCCTTGTTGGCAAGCACAGCATTCAGACGTTTTTGTAGTTGATTATGAGATTTGCGCACATGTCAGGAGGAATTTTGGTCCACTCCTCTTTGCAGATCATCTCTAAATAATTAAGATTTTGAGGCTGTCGATTGGCAACTCGGAGCTTCAACTCCCTCCATAAGTTTTCTATGGGATTAAGGTCTGGAGACTGACTAAGCCACTCCATGGCCTTAATGTGCCACTGCTTTATTGCCTTGGCTGTATGTGTTGGGTCATTGTCTAGCTGGAAGACCCAGCCACGACCCATTTTTAATGTCCTGGCGGAGGGAAGGAGGTTGTCACTCAGGATTTTACGGTACATGGCTCCATCCATTCTCCCATTGATGCGATGAAGTAGTCCTGTACCCTCAGCAGAGAAACACCCCTAAAACATAAAGTTTACACCTCCATGCTTGACAGTGGGGATGGTGTTCTTTGGGTCATAGGCAGCATTTCTCTTCCTCCAAACACAACGAGTTGAGTTAATGCCAAAGAGCTCAATTTTTGTCTCATCTGACCATAGCACTTTCTCCCAGTCACTCACAGAATCATCCAGATGTTCATTGGCAAACTTCAGATGGGCCTGCACATGTGCCTTCTTGAGCAGGGGGAACTTGCGAGCACTGCAGGATTTTAAAGCTTTACGGCGCAATGTGTTACCAATTGTTTTCTTGGTGACTGTAGTCCCAGCTGCCTTGAGATCATTAACGAGTTCCCCCATGTAATTTTAGGCTGATCTCTCACCTTCCTCATGATTAAGGATACCCCATGAGGTGAGATTTTGCATGGTGCTCCAGATCGATGTTGATTGACAGTCATTTTGTATTTCTTCAATTTTCTTACTATTGCATCAAAAGTTGTCTCCTTCTCACCAAGCGTCTTACTTATGGTTTTGTAGCCCATTCCAGCTTTTTGCAGGTCTATGATCTTGTCCCTGAGATGCTTATTAAGCTGTTTGGTCTTGCCCATGTTGTAGAGGTTAGAGTTTGACTGATTAATTGAGTCTGTGGACAGGAGTCTTTTATAAAAGTGACTATGTAAGACAGCTGTCTTTAATGCAGGTAATGAGTTGATTAGGAGCATCTAACTGGTCTGTAGGAGCCAGAACTCTTAATGGTTGGTAGGGGATCAAATACTTATTTCTCACTGAAAATGCAATTAAATTTATATAATTTGTACAATGTGATTTTTCTAGATTTTATTTTTAATGTTCTTTCTCTCAATGTTAAAATTGACCTACCTTTAACCCCTAACCTCCAAGAATGGTTTGCAAGTTAATGACCGGGCCAATTTTTACAATTCTGACCACTTTCCCTTTACGAGGCTATAACTCTGGAATGCTTCAACGGATCTTGGCGATTCTGAGACTGTTTTCTCGAGACATATTGTACTTCATGTTAGTGGTAAAATTTCTTCGATATAACTTGCATTTATTTATGAAAAAATGGAAATATGGCGAAAATTTTGAAAATTTAGCAATTTTCAAACCTTGAACTTTTATGCCCTTAAAACAGAGAAATACAATACAGACCAAAAGTTTGGACACACCTTCTCATTTAAAGATTTTTCTGTATTTTCATGACTATGAAAATTGTAAATTCACACTGAAGGCATCAAAACTATGAATTAACACATGTGGAATTATATACTTAACAAAAAAGTGTGCAACAACTGAAATTATGTCTTATATTCTAGGTTCTTCAAAGTAGCCACCTTTTGCTTTGATGACTGCTTTGCACACTCTTGGCATTCTCTTGATGAGCTTCAAGAGGTAGTCACCGGAAATGGTCTTCACTTCACAGGTGTGACCTGTCAGGTTTAATAAGTGGGATTTCTGGCCTTATAAAAGGGGTTGGGACCATCAGTTGTGTTGTGCAGAAGTCTGGTGGATACACAGCTGATAGTCCTACTGAATAGACTGTTAGAATTTGTATTATGGCAAGAAAAAAGCAGCAGTAAAAAAAACGAGTGGCCATCATTACTTTAAGAAATGAAGGTCAGTCAGTCCAAAAATTGGGAAATCTTTGAAAGTGTCCCCAAGTGCAGTTGCAAAAACCATCAAGTGCTACAAAGAAACTGGCTCACATGAGGACCGCCCCAGAAAAGGAAGACCAAGAGTCACCTTTGCTTTTGAGGATAAGTTTATCTGAGTCACCAGCCTCAGAAATCGCAGGTTTACAGCAGCTCAGATTAGAGACCAGGTCAATGCCACACAGAGTTCTAGCAGCAGACACATCTCTACAACAATTGTTAATAGGAGACTTTGTGCAGCAGGCCTTCATGGTAAAATAGCTGCTAGGAAACCACTGCTAAGAACAGGCAACAAGCAGAAGAGACTTGTTTGGGCTAAAGAACACAAGGAATGGACATTAGACCAGTGGAAATCTGTGCTTTGGTCTGATGAGTCCAAATTTGAGATCTTTGGTTCCATCCACCGTGTTTTTGTGCGACGTAGAAAAGGTGAACGGATGGACTCTACATGCCTGGTTCCCACCGTGGAGGAGGAGGAGGTGTGATGGTGTGGGGGTGCTTTGCTGGTCACCTTGTTGGCGATTTATTCAAAATTGAAGGCATACTGAACCAGCATGGCTACCACAGCATCTTGCAGCGGCATGCTATTCCATTCGGTTTGCATTTAGTTGGACCATCATTTATTTTTCACAGGACAATGACCCCAAACACACCTCCAGGCTGTTTAAGGGCTATTTGACCAAGGAGGAGAGTGATGGAGTGCTACTCCAGATGACCTGGCCTCCACAGTCACCAGACCTGAACCCAATCGAGATGATTTGGGGTGAGCTGGACCGCAGAGTGAAGGCAAAAGGGCCAAAAAGTGCTAAGCATCTCTGGGAACTCCTTCAAGATTGTTGGAAGACCATTTCCGGTGACTACCTCTTGAAGCTCTTCAAGAGAATGCCAAGAGTGTGCAAAGCAGTCATCAAAGCAAATGGTGGTTACTTTGAAGAACCTAGAATATAAGACATAATTTCAGTTGTTACACACTTTTTTGTTAAGTATATAATTCCACATGTGTTAATTCATAGTTTTGATGCCTTCAGTGTGAATGTACAATTTTCATAGTCATGAAAATACAGAAAAATCTTTAAATGAGAAGGTGTGTCCAAACTTTTAGTCTGTACTGTATGTCACACAAAATAGTTACTAAATAACATTTCCCACATGTCTACTTTACATCAGCACAATTTTGGAACCAAAATGTTTTCTTGTTAGGAAGGTATAAGGGTTAAAAGTTGACCAGCGATTTCTCATTTTTACAACACCATTTTTTTTAGGGACCACATCACATTTGAAGTCACTTTGAGGGGTCTATATGATAGAAAATACCCAAAAGTGACACCATTCTAAAAACTGCACCCCTGAAGGTGCTCAAAACCACATTCAAGAAGCTTATTAACCCTTCAGGAATTTTTGGAATGTTTAAAAAAAAATGAACATTTAACTTTTTTTCACAAAAAATTTAATTCAGATCCAATTTTTTTTATTTTACCAAGTGTGACAGGAGAAATTAGACCCCAAAAGTTGTTGTGCAATTTGTCCTGAGTACGGTGATACCCCATATGTGGGGGGGAACCACTGTTTGGGCGCACGGCAGAGCTCGGAAGGGAAAAAGCACCGTTTGACTTCTCAATGCAAAATTGCCTGGAATTGAGATCGGACGCCATGTTGCGTTTGAAGAGCCTCTGATGCACCTAAAAAGTGGAAAACCCCACAAGTGACACCATTTTGGAATGTATACCCTCTAAGGAACTTATCTAGATGTGTGGTGAGCACTTTGAACCCCCAAGTGCTTCACAGACATTTATAACGTAGAGCCATAAAAATAAAAAATCATAATTATTCCGCAAAAATGATCTTCTTGCCCCAATTTTTTATTTTTCCAAGGGTAACAGGAGAAATTGGACCCCAAAACTTGTTGTGCAATTTGTCCTGAGTATGCTGATAACCTCTATGTGAGTGTAAACCACTATTTGGGTGCATGGCAGAACTTGGAAGGGAAGGAGCACCGTTTGACTTTTTCAACGCAGAATTGGCTGGACGCCATGTCGCGTTTGGAGAGCCCCTGATGTGCCTAAACAGTAGAAACCTCCAACAAATGACACCATTTTGGAAATTAGACCCCTCAAGGAACTTGTCTAGATGTGTGATAATAACTTTGAACCCCCAAGGGCTTCACAAAAGTTTTATAACGTAGAGCCATAAAATTCAAAAATCATATTTTTTCCACAGAAATGATCTTTTCACCCTTAATTTTTATTTTCCCAAGGGTAACAAGCCCACAAAAGTTATTGTTCAATTTTTCCTGAGTACGCTGATGCCCCATATGTGGGGGTAAACCACTGTTTGGGCGCACGGCAGAGCAAGGAGGGGAAGGAGCACCGTTTGACTTTTTCAATGCAAAATTGTCTGGAATTGAGATCGGATGCCATGTCTCGATTGGAGGCCTCTGATGTGCCTGAACATTGGAAACCCCCACAAGTGACCCCCCCCAAGGAACTTGTCTAGATGTGTGGTCAGAACGTTGAACCCCCAAGTAATTCACTAAAGTGTATAATTCCCGAGCGTGAAAATAAAAAAAATCATATTTTTTCCACAAACATGATCTTTTAGGCCCCAATTTTTAATTTCCCAAGGGTAACAGTAGAAATTGGACCCCAAAAGTTGTTGTCCAATTTGTCCTGAGTATGCTGATACTGTGGTATTCACAGGTACGCGGGATGCAGTGACGAGTCGGAGACGGGTAAGCTTTAACTATAGATTTATAAGGGGAGTTTTTGTATGTAAAACAGGCAGAGAATTGGTTCTCCACGCAGGGAAACCGTACACAAACACAATATAAAGAACTGACGGATACTCGGCGAAAGTCACGGCCTATAAGGCCGCGATATGGCCATCCAATGCCCTCAGGTTTTAAACCATGATAACAGAGTGTCACTTAGCTTCTCAGACGTTCTGTGGAGTTGAGATCCGGTTGTCATTCAGCTGTTGTCGCAGCCACTGGGCACAGCTGATGAGGAGCTGACACAAGCCTCGAGCGTTCCCACGCTTAGGCGCAGATGGGGCACAACAGGCCCTGGATAAATCCTCCGACGTAGAGTTTGCCCCTCCAAGAGGCGGGATCGCGTCAGTTCTCCAGTAGACCGCAACCGTGGGCTGGAGTGGGACCCTAGCGATCACAGAAGATGGGGGACAGGCCGCAGCCACAGGCTCAGGTGAGACAGTAGCGGTCGCGGCTATGGTGCTCAGGCCGCAACCGCGGGCTCGAGTGTGGCAGGGACGGCCGCAGCTGACAAAACTTTCCTGCCTCTACCATCCTTGTCAGCAAGGTCCTACTGCTCCCTCCACAGTCTCTGTGTCCTCATTCTCCTGCGTCTCACTCTCGCTCTGCCTCCAGTCGCCCATCCCCCTTTTCTTCTAGAAACATTTCTCCACCTCCTGCCCTTTCTTCCCCTGGGAACTTAAATGACAGCCTCCTTGCTTCTGGCCTGGGCACATAGCAGGTGCCTTCTCCCCTACATTACCTCATCTCTGGAGAAAACTACTGTATGGGCAAACATTGAGGCTCAGAAGGAAGTAGTGATGTTTTGGAAAGCAGACTTTGATGGAATGGTCTGTTGGCGTCATGTAGCGTTTGGAGAGCCCCTGATGTGCCTAAACACTGGAAACCCCCACAAGTGACACCATTTTGGAAACTTGACCCCCCAAGGAACTTACCAGATGTGTGGGGAGCACTTTGACCCCCAAGTGCTTCACAGAAGTTTATAACGTAGAGCCATAAAATAAAAAAATCATATTTTTTTCCACAAAATGATATTTTTGCCCCCAATTTTTTATTTTCCCAAAGGTACAGAAGAAATTGGACCCCAAGAGTTATTGTGCAATTTGTCCTGAGAACGTTGATACCCCATATGTGGGGGTAAACCACTGTTTGGCGCATGGCAGTGTTCAACGCAGAATTGGCTGGAATTGATATCAGACGGCATGTCACGTTTGGCAAGCCCCTGATGTGCCTAAACAGTGGAAACCCCCCAATTTCTAACTCCAACCCTAACCCAACACACCCCTAACCCTAATCCCAACCCTATCCATAACCCTAAACCACAAACCTAACCCTAATCCCAACCCTAACCCTAATCCTAACCCTAATTCTAACCCTAACCCTATCCCTAACCCTAATGGGAAAATGGAAATAAATGTATTTTTAAAATTTTATTATTTTTCCCTAACAAGGTGGTGATAAAGGGGGGTTTGATTTACTATTTATAGTGGGTTTTTATATTGGGTTTTTATGATTGGCAGCTGTCACACACTAAAAGACGCTTTTTATTGCAAAAAATAGTTTTTGCATCACATTTTGAGAGCTATAATTTTTCCATATTTTGGCCTGCAGAGTCATGTGGAGTCTTAATTTTTGCGAGACAAGTTGATGTTTTTATTGGTACCATTTTTGGGCACATGACATTTTTGATCACTTTTTATTCCAATTTTTGGGAGGCAGAATGAACAAAAAGTAGCAATTCATGAATTTCTTTTGGGGGGGGGTTTATACCGTTCTGTGTGTGGTAATATTGATAAAGTAGTTTTATTCTTTGGGTTAGTACGATTACAGCGATACCTCATTTGTATTTTTTTTATGTTTTGGCACTTTTATACAATAAAAACTATTTTATATAAAAAATAATTATTTTTCCATCACTTTATTCTGACAGCTATAACTTTTTAATTTTTTCATTGATGATGCTGTATGGCAGCTCGTTTTTTGCGGGACAAGATGACATTTTCAGTGGTACCATGTTTATTTATAACCGTCTTTTTGATCGCGTTATTCCACTTTTTGTTCAGCAGTATGATCATAAAGATTTGCTTTTTTTTACCTTGTTTTTTTATGGGGTTCACTAAAGGGGTCAACTAGTGGGACAGTTTTATATGGCGGGTCATTGCGGATGCGGCGATACTAAATATGTGTACTTTTATGTGTTTTTTTTATTTGCATAATAATAATGTGTTTATTGGGGAATTTTTTTTAATTTATTTAGGGATTTTTAAAAAAATATTTTTACACATGTTCATTTTATTTTACATTTTTACATTGTTCCAGGGTGGGACATCACTAAATAATGTTAGATCGCTGATCTGACACTTTACAAGGCACTGTGTCAGATCAGCGATTTGACAGGCAGTTCAGGAGGCTTGCCAGCGCCTGCTCTCAGCAGGCACTGACAAGCCACCTCCCTGCAGGACCCGGAAGGACCCCGTGGCCATCTTGGATCCAGAGCCTGCAGGGAGGAGGCCCTCGGAATAACGCTATGACATCGTGTTGCTCTGAGGGTCTCGGGGAAGCACGCAGGGAGCCCCTTCCCAGCACGATGCTTCCCTATGCCACCGGAACACTGCGATCATGTTTGATCGCAGTGTGCCTGGGGTTAAAATGCCGGGAGCGGTCCGTGACAACTCCTGGCACTTAGTGCCGGGTGTCAGCATTCCCCCCGTGAGCATGGCTGATCGCGTATGACGTACTATTCCATCCATGGGAATTAAGTAGCAGAGCACATGGACGGAACAGTACATCTGATGGCAGTAAGGGGTTAAAATTATAGACTGTTCATGCCTTTGTCAGTGGGGAAACTTACAAAATCAGCAAGTGATCAAATACTTAATTCCCCCACTGTATATGTGTCTGCAATGCATATGTTTTGTATATATACCTGTAAATGTACTGCAGCGTTCAAAATGATAGCAGTTTAATATGACTAACCAGATTAATCACTGTTTTTGGTATAAATTATATTACCATATGTCAAACAATTTACCAGTTGGTGCAGTAGATTCTAAGAAAACCAACAGACTCAGCATTCATGATCTTCATGTTTTTGAGTCTTTGCATTAGAATAATTAATTGAAAGGGGGTGTTTTCAAAATAATAGCAATGCGGAGTTCAATTAGTGAGGTCAATTATTCTGTGAAGAAACAGGTGTGAAGCAGGTGGCCCTTATTTAAGGGTAAAGCCAGGACATGTACATGCATTTCGCCTTGAAAGCTTGAAAAAATATGGGTCATTCGTGACATTGTTCAGAAGAACAGCATACTTTGATTAAAAACTTGATTGGACAGGGTAAAGCTTGTAAAGAAGTGCAGACAATGATAGGTTGTTCAGCTAAAATTATCTCCAATGCTTTAAAATGGAAAGACAAACCAGAGAGATGTGGAAGAAAACAGAAGACTGCCATTCTATGGATGGAAGTATAGCCAGAATGGCAAAGGCTCAGCCGATGATCAGCTCTAAGATGATCACAGACAGTCTCATGTTCCTGTGAGTTATGTGATAGTTAGAAGATGCCTGTTGAAGCTAATCTCTTAGAAAGAAGTCCCCTCAAAGTTCTTTTGTTAAAAAAAGACAATTTGCCAAAGAACACATCAACTGGCCTAAAGAGAAATGGAGAAACATTTTGTGGAGTGATGAAAGTAAAATTGTTCTTTTTGGTTCCAAGGGCCACAGACAGTTCGTCAGACGACCCCCAAACTCTGCATTCAAGCCGCAGTACACTCTGAAGACAGTGAAGCATGGTGGTGACACCAACATGATATGGCATGTTTCTCTTACTATGGTGCCGAACCTATTTACCACACACCAGGGATCATGGCCAGTTTACATCTATTAACCCCTCTCTGCCATCAGACGTACTATTCCGTCCATGTGACCCTGGACCTAATTCCCATGGACGGAATAGTACGTCATGGGCGATTAGCTGCGCTCCCAGGGGGAGCGCAGCTGATCGCCGCCGGGTGTCAGCTGATTATCACAGCTGACACCCGTGACTGTGTGTCAGGAGCGGTCACGGACCGCTCCCGGCACATTAACCCTTGGCACACTGCGATCAAACATGATCGCGGTGTACCCGGGGCACAGGGGAGGATCGCGCAGGCAGGGGGCTCCCTGCGCGCTCCCCTGAGACCCTCAGAGCAGCGCGATGTGTCGCGCTGTTCCGAGGGTCCGTCCTCCCTCCAGGTCCCCGGATCCAAGATGGCGCCGGGGTCCTGCAGGGAGGCGGCTTCCTCAGTGCCTGCTGAGAGCAGGCGCTGGGGAAGCCTGCAGCGATGCCAGAGCGATCGCTGGTGTGACAGAGTGCTGTGCACACTGTCACACCAGCGATCTGCTAAAATACAGTGATGTCCCACCCTGGGACAAAGTAAAAAAGTAAAAAAAGTAAAAATAAAAAGTGTAAAATAAAATCATAAAAAAAAAAAAAATATTCCCCAATAAATTCATTTTTTCCTGTAAATAAAAAAAACAAAACAATAAAAGTACACATATTTGGTATCGCCGCGTCAGTAACGACCCCCCCTATAAAACTGTGCCACTAGTTAACCCCTTTAGTGAACCCCTTAAAAAAAAAAAAAAAAAAAAAAATCGAAGCAAAAAATCAATGCTTTATCATCATACCGCCGAACAAAAAGTGAAATAACACGCGATCAAAAAGACCAATATAAATAAACATGGTACCACTGAAAACGTCATCTTGTCCCGCAAAAAACGAGCCGTCACACAGCATCATGAGCGAAAAAATAAAAAAGTTATAGCTCGCAGAATAAAGCGATGCAAAAATAATGATTTTTTATATAAAATTGTTTTCATTCTATAAAAGCGCCAAAACCTAAAAAAATGATATAAATGAGGTATCGCCATAATTGTACTGACCCGAAGAATAAAACTGCTTTATCAATTTTACCACACGCGGAACGGTATAAACGCCTCCCCCAAAAGAAATTCATGAATTGCTGATTTTTGTTCATTCTAACCACCCAAAAATCGAAATAAAAAGCGATCAAAAAATGTCACGTGCTCAAAAATGGTACAAATAAAAACGTCAACTCGTCCCGCAAAAAATAAGACCTCACATGACTCTGTGGGCCAAAATATGCAAAAATTATAGCTCTCAAAATGTGGTGATGCAAAAAACTATTTTTTGCAATAAAAAGCGTCTTTTAGCGTGACAGCTGCCAATCACAAAAACCCGCTATAAATAGTAAATCAAACCCCCTTTATCACCCCCCTTAGTTAGGGAAAAATAATAAAATTAAAAAAATGTATTTATTTCCATTTTCCCGTTAGGGTTAGGGTTACGGCTAAAGTTAGGGTTAGGGTTGGCGCTAACGTTAGTATTAGGGTTAGGGTTGGCGCTAACGTTAGGATTAGGGTTGGGATTAGGGTTATGGGTGTGTTAGGGTTAGGTTTGTGGTTAGGGTTGGGACTAGGGTTATTGGTGTTTGGGGTTAGGGTTGGAGTTAGAATTGGGGGGTTTCTGCTGTTTAGGCACATCAGGAGCTCTCGAAATGTGACATGGCATCTGATCTCAATTCCAGCCAATTCTGCGTTGAAAAAGTCAAATGGTGCTCCTTCACTTCTGAGCTCTGCCATGCGCCCAAACAGTAGTTTACCCCACATATGGGGTATCAGCATACTCTGGACCCCAAGAGTTATTGTGCAATTTAGCCTATTTCTCCTGTTACCCTTGGGAAAATAAAAAACTGGGGGCGACAAAATCATTTTTGTAAAAAAAAAAAATGATTTTTTTGTTTTTACGGCTGTATGTTATAAAACTTCTGTGAAGTACTTGGGGCTTCATAGCGCTCACCACACTTCTAGATAAGTTCCTTGTGGGGTCTATTTTCCAAAATGGGGTCACTTGTGGGGGTTTCCACTGTTTAGGCGCATCAGGGGCTCTCCAAATGCGACATGACGCCCCCAGACCATTCCATCAAAGTCTGCAATCCAAAACGTCACTACTTCCCTTCCGAGCCCCGACGTGCGCCCATACAGTAGTTTACTCCCACATATTGGGTATCAGCGTACTCAAGACAAATTGGACAACAACTTTTGGGGTCCAATTTCTCCTGTTACCCTTGTGAAAATAAAATATTGGGGGCGAAAAAATCATTTTTGTAAAAAAAAAAAGGATTTTTTATTTTTACGGCTGTACGTTATAAACTTCTGTGAAGCACTTCGGGGTTCAAAGTGCTCACCACACATCTAGATAAGTTCCTTGTGGGGTCTATTTTCCAAAATGGGGTCACTTGTGGGGGGTTTCCACTGTTTAGGCGCATCAGGGGCTCTCCAAATGCGACATGACTCCCCCAGACCATTCCATCAAAGTCTGCAATCCAAAACGTCACTACTTCCCTTCCGAGCCCCGACGTGCGCCCATACAGTAGTTTACTCCCACATATTGGATATCAGCATACTCAGGACAAATTGGACAACAACTTTTGGGGTCCAATTTCTCCTGCTACCCTTGTGAAAATAAAATATTGGGGGCTAAAAAATCATTTTTGTAAAAAAAAAAAAGAATATTTTTATTTTACGGCTGTACGTTATAAACTTCTGTGAAGCACTTTGGGGTTCAAAGTGCTCACCACACATCTAGATAAGTTCCTTGAGGGGTCTAGTTTCCAAAATGGTGCCATTTGTGGGGGTTTCCACTGTTTAGGCAGATCAGGAGCTCTCCAAACACGACATGGCATCCAGCCAATTCTGCGTTGAAAAAGTCAAACGGCGCTCCTTCCCTTCCAAACTCTGCCATGCACCCAAACAGTGGTTTACCCCCACATATGGGGTATCAGCGCACTCAGGACAAATTGCACAATAACTTTTGGAGTCTTGTTTCCCTTGGGAAAATAAAAATTGGGGTGAAAAGATCAATTTTGTGGAAAAAATATAATTTTTTAATTTTACGGCTCTACGTTATAAACTTGTGTGAAGCACTTGGGGGTTCAAATTGCTCACCAAAGATCTAGATAAGTTCCTTAGGGGTCTAGTTTCCCAAATGGGGTCACTTGTGGGGGTTTCCACTGTTTAGGCACATCAGGGGCTCTCCAAATGCAACATGGCGTCCAATCTCAATTCCAGCCAATTTTGGTTGGAAAAAGTCAAATAGTGCTCCTTCCATTCCGAGCTCTGCCATGCGCCCAAACAGTGGTTCCCCCCCACATATGGGGTATCAGCGTACTCAGGACAAATTGGACAACAAATTTTGTGGTCCAATTTCTCCTGTTACCTATGGGAAAATAAAAAATTAGTGACTAAGAGATAATTTTTGTGGGAAAAAAATAGGATTTTTTATTTTCATGCCTGGGCATTATAAACTTGTGTGAAGCACTTGGGGGTTCAAAGTGCTCACCAAAGATCTAGATAAGTTCCTTAGGGGGTCTAGCTTCCAAAATGGGGTCACTTGTGGAGGGTTTCCACTGTTTAGGCTCATCTGGGGCACTACAAACGGAACATGACCCCCATCAATGTTTGCATTCCAAAACGTTACTGCTTCTTTTCCAAGCCCTGCCGTGCGCCCAAACAGTTTCCCCCCCCCACATATGGGGTATCAGCGTACTCAGGACAAATTGGACAACAAGTTTTGGGGTCCATTTCCTTGGGAAAAATCAAAAATTTGGGACTAAAAAATCATTTTTGTGGAAAATTGTTTTTTTTTTTTTTTCACACCCAGGCATTATAAACTTTTGTGAAACACTTTGGGGTTCAAAGTGCTCACAACAGATCTAGATAAGTTCCTTAGGGGGTCTAGTTTCCAAAATGGTGTCACTTGTGGGGGGTTTCCACTGTTTAGGCGTATCAGGGGCTCTCCAAAAACGACATGGCGTCCAATCTCAATTCCAGCCAATTTTAGTTTGAAAAAGTCAAACGGCGCTCCTTCCCTTACGAGCTCTGCCGTGTGCCCAAACAGTGGTTTTCCCCCACATATGGGGTATTGGCGTACTCAGGAGAAATTGCACAACAACTTTATCTGTCCATTTTCTCCTTTTACCCTTGTGAAAATAAAAAAAAGTTTGTAAAAGATCATTTTTGTGGCTAAAAAGTTAAATATTAATTTTTTCCATCCACGTTGCTTCAGCTCCTGTGAAGCACCTGAAGGGTTAATAAACTTCTTGAATGTAGTTTTGAGTACCTTGAGGGGTGCAGTTTTTTATAATGGTGTCACTTTTGGGTATTTTCTGCCATATAGACCCGTCAAAGTGACTTCAAATGTGAGGTGGTCCCTAAAAAAATGGCTTTGTAAATTTTGTTGTAAAAATGAGAAATCACTGGTCAACTTTTAACCCTTCTAATTTCCTAACAAAGAAAAATTTTGGTTCCAAAATTGTGCTGATGTAAAGTAGACATGTGGGAAATGTTATTTCCTAACTATTTTGTGTGACATATTTCTCTGTTTTAAGGGAAAAAAAATTCAAAGTTTGAAAATTGCAAAATTTTTAAAATTTTCGCCATATTTGCGTTTTTTTCAAAAATAAACGCAAGTTATATCGAAGAAATTTTACCACTTACATGAAGTACAATATGTCACGAGAAAACAGTTTCAGAATCGCGAAGATCCGTTGAAGCGTTCCAGAGTTATAACCTCATAAAGAGACAGTGGTCAGAATTGTAAAAATTGGCCCGGTCATTAACGTGCAAACCACCCTTGGGGGTGAAGGGGTTAAAATACTTGAAGAGGTCATGTTGCCTTACACTAAAGAAGATATGCCCTTGAAATGAGAGTTTCAATAAGACAAAACTCTAAACACGCCAGTAAATGAGCAAAATCTTGGTTCCAGTCCAATAAAACTGAGGTTATGAAGTGGCCAGCGCAATCCTCAGCCTTCAATCCGATAGAACACTTGTGGGGTGACATCAAAAATGCCATTTCTGAGGCAAAGCCAACAAATGCCAAAAAATTGTGGGATGTAGTCAAAGCATTCTGGGCTGGAATAACAGTTGACCTGTGCAGGAAGTTTGTTGACTCTATGCAACATAGATGTGAATCAGTGCTAAAAAACTGTGGGTATACAACTAAATATTAGGTTAGTGATTCACAGGAATGCTAAATCGTTATAAAAAATAGTACATATTATGAGTTTGTGAAGAAAAATGCAGCCCTATGTTAATTTGTTGTTTTTTCTGTAAAGTAGGTAAAAATTATATACATTTCTCTTCGTGTTTAGAATTAGAAAACAGTGTGCAATGTTCCCAATGCATGTAAATAAAAAACTTGTACAAAGAATTTGTGATTAACTCATCTTTTTGAACACACTGCTATTATTTTAAACACTACTGTATATATGAAGTTATTGTCATTGTGAATAGTTAAGCAAGTTGAAAATGAAATGATCTCTAAAAGTGCTAAAGTGACACATTTACTTTGTATTGCAGGCAAAAAAAAACATATTTTCCTTTTTAAACATTTTAAGCACTACAAAAAGGATATGCAAAAGTTTGGACACCCTGCATGGTTAGTACCTAGTAGCACCCCCTTTTCCAAGTATCATAGCTTGTAAATGTTTTTCTTAAACAGGCAACAGTCTTTCAATTTTTTTTAGGGATTTTCATTCATTCTTCCTTGGGAAAATCCTGTCAGTTCTGTGAGATTCCTGGATCGTTTCGCATGCACTGCTTTAGTAGCCTTATTTTATTTAGTTTACTCACTTATATAGCCAGTGGCGCCGCTATAATGAGGCGACTTGAGCCTCTGTCTCAGGCGGCGGCAGCTAGGGGGCGGCAAAGCAGTGGCGCACAGTGAATGAAAAGGCCCGTGGGCCCGCCGACATTGAACTGACAGTTCAGTGCCGGCGGGCCCTTTAGTCGCGGGTGGAATGCTGTGAGTGAGGAAGACCTTGCGGCCTTCCATATGCAGCACAGGCGACGTGATCGTCATCACGCCGCCTGCGCGCCGTGATGACTGTCACGCCGCCTGTGCCAGGAGAAGACGGAGTCCAGCGCGCTTCTTCAGAGCTGCGGGGGAGATAGGTGAGTACTGACTTTTTTTTTTTTAACGCCGGGCCCGGCTTATGGGGGACTATGCTGGCTATGGGGGATTATGCTGGCTATTGGGGGATTATGCTGGCTATTGGGGATTATGCTTGCTATGGGGGGATTATGCTGGCTATTGGGGGATTATGCTGGCTATTGGGGATTATGCTGGCTATTGGGGGATTATGCTGGCTATGGGGGGATTATGCTGGCTATTGGGGGATTATGCTGGCTATTGGGGGATTATGCTGGCTATTGGGGATTATGCTGGCTATTGGGGGATTATGCTGGCTATTGGGGGATTATGCTGGCTATGGGGGGATTATGCTGGCTATTGGGGGATTATGCTGGCTATTGGGGGATTATGCTGGCTATGGGGGATTATGCTGCGTATTGGGGACCTATGCTGCGTATTGGGGACCTATGCTGCCTATTGAGGACCTATGCTGCGTATTGGGGACCTATGCTGCCTATTGAGGACCTATGCTGCGTATTGGGGGCCTATGCTGCCTATTGGGGTCCTATGCTGCCTATTGGGGACCTATGCTGCCTATTGGGGACCTATGCTGCCTATTGGGGACCTATGCTGCGTATTGGGGACCTATGCTGCCTATTGGGGACCTATGCTGCGTATTGGGGACCTATGCTGCCTATTGAGGACCTATGCTGTGTATTGGGGACCTATGCTGCCTATTGGTGACCTATGCTGCCTATTGGGGACCTATGCTGTCTATTGAGGACCTATGCTGTCTATTGAGGACATATGCTGTCTATTGAGGACATATGCTGCCTATTGGGGACCAATGCTGCCTATTGGGGACATTTACCTGCCTATTAGGGATTCTCGCACCACACCAGTCTGAGCCTGAGCGCCAATATGTGCACTGATGAGGATGAAATGATATGGATTGGCAAGGCTGCAGTGATGGGCAGTGCAGGCTGTATGTCTCTGTGTGGGCAGTTTTATTGCTGGTATATTGTTTTTGTAGCACAGTATATATATTGGTATTTTACTAATAGCAATTTGGAATCCCTAGGAAATAATGATATCAAGAAAGAGAAAAATTGCTTCACTTGTGACAAATATGGAACCGAACATTGACCATCTCATTAGCCAAAAGCAGGCCCATAGTTCCCACTGAAATACCAGTAAGTTTGTTGATTTTTAACTTTACTTGTTCTTTATTTTAAGTATTGTATTTGTTCCTGTTTCTTTTTTTTTTTACTTCAAAATAAGAGTGTAGTATATGGTGTATACAGGGTCATACACATCGTGTGCGGTATATAGAGTGTAGTATATGGTGTATACAGGGTCATACACATCGTGTGCAGTATATAGAGTGTAGTATATGGTGTATACAGGGTCATACACATCGTGTGCGGTATATAGAGTGTAGTATATGGTGTATACAGGGTCATACACATCGTGTGCTGTATATAGAGTGTATATACACTGCTGTATTATACTTTTCATATACAGGTTATAATGCCTCTTATTCTTTGTATAGAGGTGAGTGTGCCATGTATAATATATGGTATATACAACGTAGTGTCACATACACTGCTGTATTATGCAATATACAACAGTTCTAATGCTCCATACCTAATATGCAGTATAATGCACAGTGTATATGATGTAACCTGTATAAGATGTGACATTGGCTTGCCCCCCTAGTTTTGATCCTGGGTACGCCCATGCTCCTGCTGCTGGCTGCTGCGCACAGTGCTGCTTCCTTGATATCCTTGTGACTCCCTCCCCTCATGTCCAGAGTTAGGAGAAGTCAGGTCGGTGACTAGTTATTAATGCAACTACTTAAGTTACTATATGGGACTTGAAAACATGATCTCAATGAGCACATCCGGATTCACAGCGCGTTCAGAAGGGGGCGGAGCTTTGTACTGATTTTACAATGGGGGGGCGCCGTTTTTCAGTTCGCCTCAGGCAGCAGAGAGGCTAGGTTCAACCCTGTATATAGCATCATTACTTCTACAACAAATTACATACATCATCAGCAGGGTATGGCCAAACACATGGTCAACTACGGTACAATGCTCAACAGGTGCCAAACTTGTATAAAGAAGTCTAATTAGTACCACGTAAATGCTGCACACACACACCACCTCGAGTAGTCTAAAATGGAAGTGGTTACTGTAATGTTGACCCTACCTATTGTACTATAAATTACAAATTGAACAGCTATTTTTTTTATTTTTTCCCCTAGACTTAGTGACTTGTTCTTAGCAGATAATACTGGAACCCAATGTGGTCTTCTGCAGATATAGAATTCCTGAATATAACTTGTCTGAGAGCACAGTGCTAGCATTAAACACCTTTTTTAATCCTACAGCAACAGCGCTTACGGGGCTCATTAAAAACATTTATGAGAAG
Source organism: Oophaga sylvatica (assembly GCA_033576555.1). NCBI lineage: Eukaryota > Metazoa > Chordata > Amphibia > Anura > Dendrobatidae > Oophaga > Oophaga sylvatica. The sequence goes on along the minus strand of JARQOD010000002.1, from coordinate 245,988,177 downwards.
GCTGATAACATGCTCCTAATACCTTCTGTTAGGTTCCCTTTAAATTATGCAACATCACAAAAAGGTATCACAGTGCAGAAAACTGTAATTGGACACACAGAAAAACCCATTAAACATGTAAAGTTAGGTGAATAATTATGCTTTTCTGCACAATGATATCTTGCTACATCATGGTATGTTAGGTTAAGAGATTTTATGTAATGTGCCCAAGGTTGTAGCTGTGGGCGAGCTGCTACTCCTCCAGCACTGGCACTTTTCAAGCGCACAGTTTCACAGTCTATATGTCTTGTAATGATTCCACCCCTCAGTGCTGAGTTGTCTGTGCAGTGATTGACAACCTGCTCTTCGGGAGCAGTGCGAAACACGCGTCGGGGCAGAGGGACGTCCGAGGAGTTTCCTCCAGCAGCCTGCAGTATGTATTCTAAACAATTGGTTCTATATTTTTATGCATTGTTCAGCATTATGAAGGAAATAGAAGCGCTTATATTATAGCAGCCACTGGTGTGTGCGCTGATTTCCTGACATCATGGCTGACATATATAAAAGCCCAATTGGCAATTGCTGTTGGTTGAGATAAGTCCTATAGTTTCATTGTCCCTCTCTTTTTTTTATCTTTGTGTTTAGCACCTTTCTAGTTTAAGTATTGATGTAACTTTGTTGCATACATATTTTTGGATTAATAAAGAATTGTCATTTTTATACCATTTGTTGGTGGATACTGTGATTTTTTTACCACCACTTATGTGAATCTATAAAGAACCTGACAGGATCCAGGTCGTTGAGGCAAAGATCATGAACTTAGCAAAGTGGGACTGCACTGCTGTGTACTACTGCACTGAGTTTTGGCAGTGGTCCACTGAAGTTCTGTGGAATGATGCAGCTGTCAGGTGCCAGTTCCACAGAAGTCTTTCTGAGACTCTTAAAGATGTACTGGTTCTTCATGACACCCATTGTTCTCTGGCGGAGGCCTTGAGCCAGACTATTTGAATGGACAACAGACTCTGTGAGAGATGTGGTGAACAGTGAAAGGAGGTTAGAATTGGAGGTTAGAATCACCAGTTTCATGTTGTGGAGAGAAAACATAGACAAGATCTTGAACTCTGTCTCTACTGTGGTCTCTATGGATGTGGTCTCTATGGACATTTTGTCAAGAAATGCCAACTCGTCCTCAGACAAGCAAACCGTTAGGAGAATGTCTGAGTCTGGGTAACGACCAAAGAGGTCACCCAGACCCTCAGGTGCCTTTTTCTTCTTCTGATAAAGTACTGATGAATGCAGTGTTATTCTTCAAGGCCTAGGTGTTTTCAGCATTGGCGTTCATTGACTTCGGGTCTGCTGCTAACTATTGATTCTGGTACTAAAGTTAAGATTAGGAACAGTTAGTTTCAAATTTTCACCATGAACAAGACACCGTTAGCCCGGAAAATTGTCAAGATGGTAACGGTGGATTTCACACTCCAAGTGAGAGCACTCCACTCTGAATCCATCTCTTGTTTTGTTTTGAAAAATTTATTTGCTGAGTTGGTACTGGGCCTTCCATGACTGCGTATTCAAAATTCTGTTATTGATTGGTGCCAGAAGGAAATTGTTAAATGGAGCCCCAATTGTTACAATAAATGTCCAAAGTCTGTATAAATATTCTCTGCTAGTTTGAAGGGTTGGCAGGGGTGCCTGAAGGACTTCGGAGATGTGTTCTCGAAAAAGAGTAGGAGATACTACCTTCACATCTTCCTTATAATTTTGCTATTAATCTTGTCCTTAATGCCAAATTACCTAAAGCTCACCTTTACAATTTGTCTGGGCTTGAATGGACCGGCAAGAAAGAACATGTTAACCAAAGTTTACATATGGGTCATATCTGTCCTTCCTCCTCCCCTGTAGCTGCCAGATTTATCTTTATAAAAAAAGAAAGATGTTGGTCTCCGTCCCTGCCTCGATTTCCGGGAACTAAACAAAATCACATGTAAACTGACTTCCACACTTCCACTCATCCTCAACCTATATAGAGTAACCTATACAATCTGCTCCTGGGGGCTAAGTGGTTTTGTAAACTTGATCTTAGAGGGGCTCCAATTTGATAAGCATCTGGAAGGGTGATTAGTTGAAAACAGCTTTATTAACATCTGAGGGTCTTTTTGAAAATGTTGTCAATCCATTTGGGTCATCCAATGCACCTACTGTTTTTCAAAACATTTTAAATGATATTTTCTCTGATTGTATTGGAAGACTTGTGATTTACCTAGATGATATTCTAATTTTCTCACCCGATTTGGACTCACACCAGGAACATGTACGTATGTTATTACAAATGTTGAGGAAGAACTTTTTGTTTGGGAAATTTCAGTAATTAGTTTTTTATATTCAAGAAATTTCATTCTTGAGGTCTATCTTGTCAGCAGACGGGTTTAAAGTGACCCTGGGAGGGTGCAAGCCAAAATTGATTGGATTCAACCTTGTGACATCAAGGCTTTGCAACATTTTCTTGGATTTGCCAACTTTTATATGAAATTTATCTGGGGCTTTTCTCAGATTGCTAAACCTTTTACTGATTTTACATGTAAGGTGGCGAATCTCAAGGTTTGGTCGACGAATGCTATAAAGGTCTTTAAAAATTAAGAGTATTTCATGTCTGCTTCTTTTCTAATCCAACCAAATCTCAAGAACATTTCATTGTGGAGGTTGATACTTTAGTGGCTGTTTCATCACACGTGCCCATAACTCTGACTAACCTGCGTCCATGTGCATTTTTTCTAAAGAGTTCATGTCTGCGGAGATAAATTATGATGTTGGGAATCATGAGTTACTTGCTGTTATATTGGTCTTTGAGGAATGGAGACATTTTTTGGAGGGTGAGATTCATCAAGTTATTGTGGTCACTGATCACAAGAATTTAGCTTACATTGACTCAGCTAAACAATTAACCCCCAGACAGGCCAGATGGACCTTGTTTTCCTCTAGGTTTAATTCCTATATCACATTAAGGCTGGGTTCTAAGAATGTGAAAGCTGAAACATTATGACAGTCTTGATTCAGTTTTTCCTCCAAAACCTCTGTTCTCTATTTTTCTTCAGGGTATTGTGGTTTCTATGGTAACCTCAGAGTTGGAAGAGGAGATCCTTAAAGTATAGTCATTGGCTCCTTCTGCTACTCCAGGGTCCAAATTGTTTGTGCCTGTATACCTAAGATTGCGTCTGTTAAGGTACTGCCACACTAAACGCTCCCGCTAACGATCACGATAACGACGCATACTAATGCGATCGTTTTTGTGAACGTTTTAATGTCGCTAGTAGCTGCCACACTTAGCGATCTCGTTAACGACGCATAAGCGGTTAGCGATCTCCTTAACGACTTTGCGATGTAAAAAACAGCGCACATCGTTCACAAAACGTGCCAGACACAGCGATATAGGCTCACCAGCGGGACGCCAACGATCAAAATACGGTCCAGAACTCTAGTGAATGATCAGCGAGATCACAGCAGGGGCCACATCGTTGCTACATGCCACACACAACAGCGTCACTAACGAGATCGCTAAATAGTGACGTATTTTAGCGATCTCGTTAGCGATCTTGTTTAGTGTGGCATACCCTTTACAAGAGTTTCATGATTAGGTTGAGTGGGCATCCTGGGGTTACTGCTACGCGAAAAGCCATTGCTAGACTTTTTTGGTGGCCCTCCATGCATTGTGATATTTAAGATTTTGTATCTGCTTGTGAAGTCTGCGCACGCCCTACAGTCAGTCATGACCGGCCGGTTGGGGAATTGGCTCCATTGCCAATTCCAAAAAAGTTTTATCTGTCCAAGGATTCCATTACGGATTTGCCTTTGTCTGGTGGAAAAATTACTATTTGAGTGATTGTTGATCTATTCAGCAAGCAAGCTCATTTTATTCCCTTGTCAGAATTACCAAATGCTGAGACACTCTTGAGGTTGTTTATTTCTCATATTGTAAGGTTACATGAGGTCCCTCTTAACATTGTGTCTGATAGGGGAATCTGTTATGATTCGGTAGCTGAGGAGGACAGCAGCAAAAATAGACAGGCAATCAGACACCAGAGAGGTTGGGAACTAGCGGATTGCAGACCACTAAGCTGACAGCACAACTAGAAGCAGCCGTGGGACGTGCCTACGGTGCCCTAGACGCCTCGACACAGCCGGAGAGATAACTAAGCCTAAAGACAGAAAGGGGAAAGCTAACTGCCCCAGAGTAGAGCCCCCAAAGGATTAGGTCGCCTCCAAACATATATTGGCGGTGAGACAAGATGAAATACAAACACAGGCAGAAAATAGAGTGAGCAAATGCTGGGGCCCAATCTGTCTAGATAGCAAAGGACAGAAAAGAATACTGTCTGCAATCCGGCAAAAACTCTAAGAAAAACTCCAACACGTTCTGATATACAAAATTACTGAGACTACACGATCTCTCCCCACTAGATCAGAACTCCGGTGTAACTGGTAGCAAATAAGCGGATACTGATATAACAGGGAACTGAAAATACAACACAATAGCAAATGAGAAACAGAGGCCAGCACAGGCCCCAGCAGGGGAACCAGGCTGTACAAACTCCAGGAGGGCAGAAAACTGAAATAGACTAAAATGAATGCCAAAGAAATAAACAGCAAATAACTAATCTGAAAGTAGCAGGAAAAGCAGGAAGCAAGCTGACTTCCAATTGGGACCAGGAAGAGCAACTAATCACCGGCGAGGCTCATGGGAAGGTTACTCCCTTAAATATCCCCAGTCATCAACACCAGATTGCCAATCATCGCTCCCAGCTGATGAACCTCTGTCAGCCAAGGCAGCTTCATTACTATCAGCAGCCACCAGAGGGAGCCCATGCTCAGAAGTCAAATCCAGAGTGTTCACAACAGGAGTCCAATTTGTCTCTAAATTCTGGAGAGATTTTCATTGTAAATTGGGGATTGATTTGTCATTTTCCTCTGCTTACCACCCTGAAACTAGCAGTCAGAATGAGAGGATGAATCAATCTTTGGAACAAATTTTAAGGTGCTTTGTGGTAGCTCGGCAGGAGCCTATAACAATTGGGTAAATCAGTCAATGGGAACCTCACCATTTTTCTGTAATTATGATTTTCATCCCCAGTTTGGTGAGTTTTCTAGTATTAGTTCTGAATGCACATGAGTGGACGTTGTTTTTTTAGAGACGAGGGGATGATGGGAAAGAGTTTCAAAAGAATATTGTGACTGCTTAGATTCACCAAAAAAAGGAAGTATGATAGAAGACATTCAGTGGATCCTGTTTAACCCCTTTACCCCTGAAGGTGTTTTGCACGTTAATGACCAGGCCAACATACAAATTCTGACCACTGTCAATTTGTGAGGTAATAACTCTGGAACACTTCAACGGATTCCAGTGATTCTGAGATTCTTTTTTTGTGACATATTGTGCTTCATGATAGTGGTCAAATTTCTTCGATATGACTTTTTTTTTTTACAATTTTCAAATTTTGAATTTTCATGCCCTTAAATCACAGAGATATGTCACACAAAATAGTTAATATACAACATTTCCCATGTAAGGAGGTGGCAGGTCCCCTCAGCTGTGCCCTCTCCTCCTTCAGTGTGACCTCCCATGTCCTTCATATATGTGTTATGTATTTGAATGTACTATGTGTTTATACTATGTATTATGTGAATGTTCCCTTTAATGTGCTGTGTCTGCCATGTATGCAATACACCTAATAGAGGCAGGGACAGCAAACAGTTAATTTGTGGGCTGGGCCAGCAGCAGAGAGGGAACAGGAAACTGCTGCTTCCTGGTCAGAACTGCCAGGATACTTGACCAGGGCAGACGTTTACTACAGGGGGGCACTGCCAGACCCCCCTGGATGGGAGAGGTCTGTTGCCCCGGACTAAAGACTGAGCACCAGGACCAAGGATTATAACACAGGCCCTCAAGACTTGAAAAGGGCCTTTGCTGAAGAGGTCACAGGTGCACAGATTCCAGCAATTGGATTTTCTGCGAACTTCAGCCACTGTGGACGTTGTGGGTGTGGCCACAGCAAGTGTCAGGGAGAGAGCAGGAAGCCAGTGGTAGAATTATCTCTTTTGTCCTCCTTTCATCCTTGTTCAAATAAAGTTAATTTTCCCTGTTGGAGAGCTGCTATATCCTTCGATCCTTTATTTCCTGGACTGCTGAGACCCAAGGAAAAGAAGGTAACTGTGGGGAAGAACTGTGTCGGTCCTGTCAATTTATGTACAAGGGGTCGGGGACAAGCTCGCTGACTATCTGTTCCGTGGACTCTGTCAGTGTACTGTGCCTTTAATTTCTCGGCTACTACTACTCCCTGTGTCCCCTTGTTACACTTAGCAAGGTCGGCAGGATGGACTCACGCAGCCTTACAACCCTGGGACTGACAGATGGAAGATGTAAAACTTGCAATTTTGGATTGCAGTCTGCCATAGAAGAAGTAAAGATGGCAGCTGACTGTGACTGTGAATTTGAACTAGGTGATGTGCTGCCATAGAAGAAGTAAAGATGGCAGCTGGCTGTGACTGTGAATTTGAACTAGGTGATGTGCTGCCTGAACTAGAAGATATGGAGCTGTCTGCTGACAGCGATTCTGAGATTTATGACTGAATTTGAGACTTGTGTTGTGCTGCCTGCCGTGGCCGAAGAAAAGATGGCGGATGTTATGCACTTAAAGATGGCGCTGACCGCTGAAAAGATGGCGGCCGTTAGCGCAAAAACTGAGGAAATTGCCGCCTTTTGTGGGCGCCATGCAGAGAATTTGGCACCAGGAGAAAATAGGCTGCACCCCGTTGTGATGGATGCCCACCCTAAATGAGTGCGAGCGAAGCAGGAGCTGCCGCCCTTACAGCTTGATCAGGAGAAACTGGTGGAGTAGCAAGGATTGACCCCACCCACATCAGCCACCTGTGGAGGATGGCGAGGAGTACGAGGACCTGGTGATGACCCGACAGGAGCCTGCTGGAGTCCCGAAGGCAATGGAAGCAGCTCTGCAGGGCATGATATCGGCTGCAATCAGCGATGTGGGTGGCCATGCAAGAGGACTACCAATGGCTGCACCGGTGAGTAAGAGACCCCTGCTCAGTCATCCCACTGCCCATCCTGCAGCCCAGCTGCATGGACTGCTTACCTCCCGTGGCTCTGCCGTCATCTCCAGAGACATCCCGGACGTCTGTGCCTTCATTCTCCTCGGAGGTGTCCCGACCGTGGACTCCATCGCTGCCTGTAGCAGCAATGGCCCCTACGCTTCCTCGGTCTGCACCCATTCTGGCTGCTGCCCATGGTAGAGGTGTTGAGATACCCCATGTACCTGCGGCAGTGGGGGACCCATGGATCCATGAAGTTATCCGAGAAAAGAGGCGGCGGTGGGCGCCAGATTGTCCGATAGCTGCAGCGCCTCGATGGAGGAACCGCAGCAGGTCGGATGACCCGTGGAGTGGTCAGTACCTTAACAGGCTTCGGGGCTATAGATTCCTACAGGATCTGGAGAAGGGGGCCAAGGTATACATAAATGCTAGGTCCCTCATGTTTCGCGTTCCTCTCTGAGAGGGGGACTATGTGTTTTTTATAAAAGAAGAAGGACCTCAGGGGACTTTTGCGGTGGCCATAAAATGGCCTCAGACTAGGAAACCAGCCCGCTGCAGGAGGCCCTGTATTTTGAATGGCCGACTGCTATGGCCGCAGTTGCTACAGCCGCGCAAGCGAGAGCAGTGCCTCAGTGCAGTGAGGCAGCCGCAGATGTGTTCACGGAGCCAGAGGCTCCCGGAGGTGCAGGCCCACCACTGGAGCAAGTGCGGAGCGAGAGAAACAGCGGAGACTCCTCCACCTCCAGTGGGTCCTCATCACAAGTGTATGTGGTGGTTCAGGGGCATGTTTGAAGAGCCTCTGATGTGCCTAAACAGTGAAAATCCCCCACAAGTGACACCATTTTGTGTGCTGAGCACATTGAACCCTCAGATGCTTCACAGAAGTTTATAACATTGAGCCATGAAAAAAAAAATCAGATTTTTCCACACAAATATGATTTATCCCCAAATGTAGCATTTTCATAAGGCTAAGGGTGTGTTTCCACAATCCAGAATTCTTCAGTAATGGCGCAGCATCAAACACGCAGCGTCCAGATGTTACTGCATAGTGGAGGGGATTTCAAGAAATCCTGTCTCCACTATGCTTAAAAACACGCAGGCGGCAGACCTGCGTTAACGGACATACGGCGCGTCTTTTTAGACCCCAGCATGTCCTATTCCCTTGTGGCGACGCTGCGTCACCGCAAGGGAAATAACACAGGCCTGTGTAGCCTGCGGTCATTCCGGATGTGTTCCGGATGTGTTCCATGAACACATCCGGATTGACCGCGCTTTCACTAGGGAGTGGGGCTTTGGACGGAGCGGACTTTCCGCTCCGTCCAAAGCGCTGTGGTTCCGGATCGTGGAACCTCAGCCTAACAGGAGAAATAGCACCATACAATTTCTAATGCAATTTCTCCTGAGTACGCCTATACCTCATATGAGGGAGAAAACTACTGCTTGGGCGCACGGCAGGTAAAATTTCCTGGAATCATTAGTGGACGTCATGTCCCATTTGGAGAGCCCCTGATGTTCTTAAACAGTGGAACCCCCCACAAGTGACCCTATTTTGGAAATTAGACCCCTCAAAGAATATATTTAGGTGTGTGGTGAGCACCTTGTACGCCAAGGTGCTTTACATTATAATGTTGAGCCGTGAAAATAATAAAATCACATTTTCCCCACAAAAATGTTATTTTGGTCCAAATATTGCATTTTCATAAGGGTAACAGGAAAAGTTGCACCTTTCAATTTGTTGTGCAATTTATCCTGAGTATGCTGATACCCCATATGTTTGGGAATACTACTTTTGAGGCACAGTGCAAAGCTCAGAAGTGAAGAGGAGCCATATTGGAGTTCAGAGTTTGTGGAATGGTTTGAGAGTGCCATGTCACATTAGACGAGCCCCTGAGGTGCCAGAACAACAGAAACCCACTATATGTGAACACATTTTACAAACTAGACTCCCCAATGAATTGATCTAGGGGTGCAGTGGTCATACTGACACCACATGTGTCTCACAGAATTTTATACCATTGAGCGGTGAAGAAAGAATAAATTACATTTTAGCACTAAAATGTTGTTTTAGCCCCAAGATTTTAATTTTTCAAAGGGCTAATAGGAATTTTTTTTTATAAAAAACTGATGTCCATATTTTCCTGAGTGCGCCAATACTCTACATGTAATCGGGAAATATGTTTCAGGCATAGTGCAAAGCTCTGAAGGCAAGGAGCTCCATATTTTACTGTTGTGATTTGCAGGTGCCATGACCCATTGGGAAAGCTCATGAGGTGCCAGAACAGCAGAACCCCCATATGTGACCCCATTTTACAAACTACACCTCTCAATTAATTAATCTAGGGATACAGTAATCATATTGACCCCACAGGTGTATCGCAGAATTTTATACCATTGGGCAGTGAAGAAAAACTAACTACATTTTTACAACCAAAAGTTTGTTTTAGTCCTAGATTTTACATTTTCACACAAGAAGTGGGTAAAAATTGCAACATAATTAGGGATGAGTGAGTATACTCGTTAGGATTTGGTACTCGGTGAGTAATGCGGTACTCACGGTACTCAAATCCTAGCGACTAAATTTCACTACTCGCCTCGCAATATTCGGATCTCCTGCCCGGCATGTGTTAGCCAGTCACAGTAAAGCCACCGCCTTCTTAGTTGTGGCATTACTGTGATTGGCTTGCCGCGTAGCGTCATATTCATAGCCTATGAGTCATAGGCTATGGCTATGTGTGCAGAGAACGTGTGCGGGGGTCTGTGAGGCTGTGTGTGTGTATGTGTGTGTGCGCGAGGCTATGCCGGACTCTGCCGGGTCTGTGCGGGGCTGTGCCGGGCTCTGCCAGGTCGGGCTCTGCTGGCTCTGCCGGGCTCTGTGGGCTCTGCCGGGCCTGTGTCAGCCTGTGCTGGGCTCTGCAGGCTGTGGCGGGCTCTGCCGGGCCTGTGCGGGGCTGTGCCGGCCTCTGTCGGGCCTGTGCGGAGCTCTGCGGCCTATGCCGGCCTCTGCGGCGGCTGTGCATGGCTCTGCCGCTCGTGCTCTGCCGGTCTCTGTCGGACTCGGGCTCTGCTGGCTGTGCGTGCATCGTCAGATGGGACTACTTGTCCCATCCGGCTATGCCTGCTACAGTGACAGCATTAGCGGATGATGGGAAAGTAGTATTCCCATCAGCCGGCTAATGTGGTGAATGTAAAAAAAAAAAGACATACAGAACATACAACATATAACATACAGTACATACACATAACATACAACACATAACATAGAGTACATACTCACCGCACACCTAATTCCCCGAAGCCCTGCAGAGCCTGGCACAGGCTGGCACAGCCCCGCACAAGCCCGGCAGAGCCCACAGAGCCGGCAGAGTCCGAGCCGGCAGAGCCCGGCACAGCCCTGCACAGGCCCGGCACAGCACCGCACAGGCCCCGCACACACACAGTCCCACAGACCCCCGCACACATTTTCGCCACACATAGTTTCCGCCCACACACATTCTATGCCCATTACTCGCATTTCCCATAGACTTACATTGGACTCGCTACTTATTATGAATACCCGAGTATTAGCAGCTACTCGTAACGAGTACAGCGAGTCCGGGTATTTCACTACTCGCTCATCCCTAACCATAATTTGTCCCACAATTTCAACTGAACATGGCAACACCCCATATGTCACTGTACAGTACTACTTAGCCATACGGAGAGACTCAGGAGGAAGGGTGCGCTATTTGCCTCCTGGAGTGCAGATTTTCCTAGAACAGTTTGAGGTCTCCATATACAGAGCCCCTAATTACTAGAAGAGAAGTATCCTCCCTCAAGCGACCCCATTTGGGAATTTATCTACAGGTGTAGTGACAATTTTGACTCCATTCTGGTATTTTCCAGAAACAGGCAGCAATGAATGTTGCCGAGTGAAAATTGCAAACTGCTGTTGTAGTGACCAGTATGCTGTAGTGACCAGTACATTTCAGTAACCAGTACATTATGTCCAGCCAGTGCTTCTGTAGAAATGCACCAGTAAGTTAGGAGGGCTCTCATCGCTTCAGAAATGCGAAACATGTGGTTTAGGTACATTGTGGGAATCAAAAGGGAGGAGACATTTGGATTTGGGAGTGGAGAATTTGCTGAATTTCTTTAGGCGGGTGAGGAGCCATTTTGCTTTTCCAGAGCCTTTGTACTACCAGTAATGTGGACGCCCCCTATATTTCCATTAACAGATGACAGACCTGAGTGGGGACTTGCTTTTTTAGTAGATTGAGTTGAAGCTTTTATTTTGAACATTTTACATAACGTTTGGAATCACAGTTATCCGTCGCTCTACGCTGAGCACTTATTTTGAGGTTTCCTTCTAAATCTCTGAGTGACGTGATTCAGATGAAACCTCCGATGGGGATCCATTCACTATAATGAGGCAGCAGGGTTACTCTGGACTCTGGCTGGCCTCTGTTCAGCGATGTCCTTCATTTCAGAAGTGCACAAAACTGTGGTGATGGCACTTTTATCAATCCTAAAAAAACGGACACTGCCGGATCACAGGTTAGATGCCATCCACAGTGCCTCCATCTGCCTCAATATAGGGAATCTTTTGCCAGAGGTTCCATCTGAATCACGTATTTAAGAGAGTTACACAGAAATCCCCATGCAAGTGCTCAGCACAGAGTGCAGGATAAATGTGTGCCAAGCCTTACTGTGATCTTTGAATGCAGAAAGGAAAAATCAACAGCAGGTGAAGACATTTTTTGATCGCTTTCTACTCAGAATGAACAAAAACCAGCAATTCAGGAATTTTTTTTTGGGGGGAGGTTTAAGTCATTCGCGTATGGTAAAATCGATAAAGCAGTTTTATTCTTCGGGTTAGTAGTAGAAGTTGAGCGAAACAGGTCTGTCAGATTCAAAAGTCGACGACTTCCGACCATAGCATGAGTTCGGCCTTGCGGTCGTCGACCCGAGCGCCAAAGTCTGTTTTCCCATAATGCTTGCAGGCACCTTTTCTCAGCCAATGAACAAGGATGTACACTGTGGGCAACGAGATGACATGGGCAGTGTCCACCACCATCTTAGAGAAGGGCATTGCAGTGATTGGCTTGCTTTGTGTGGCGTCACAGTGGCTATAAAAGCCCTGACCGCTGACCGCCATTTTACTTCTGCCGATCTTAGAGTAGGGAGAGGTTGCTGACTCTGTTTATCAGTAGGGAAAGAGTTAGGTAGGAAAAAAAAGTTATTCTATGCTTGTGCTGAAATATATATGGAGATTTACAATTACCCCTAGACTGTATACAGCTGTATGCTTCTGATAAATTACACTTTTTCTGCTTTTTATATTCTGGTCTAATCCATACTGAGCCTGTGAGCGTCTGTGTGTTACTCTGGAAATATATACGGAGATTTAAAATTACCGCCACACTGTATACAGCTGTACGCTTCTGATACATAAACCTTTTTCTGCTTTTTATATTCTGGTCTAATTCATTCTGAGCCTGGGAATGTCTGTGTGTTACTCCAGAAATTTATATACGTAGATTTAAAATTACCCCAACACTGTATACAGCTGTATGCTTGTGATACAGTACCCTTTTTCTGCTTTTTATATTCTGGTCAAATCCATGCTGAGCCTGTGAGTGTCTGTGTGTTACTCCGGAAATATATATGGAAATATATGTGGAGATTTACAATTACCCCTAGACTGTGTACAGCTGTACGCTTCTGATACATTACCCTTTTTCTGCTTTTTATATTCTGGTCTAATCCATACTGAGCCTGTGAGAGTCTGTGTCTGACTCTGGAAATATATACGGAGATTTACAACTATCCCTAGAATGTATACAGCTGTACGCTTCTGATACATTACCGTTTTTCTGCTTTTTATATTCTGGTCTAATCCATACTGAGCCTGTGAGAGTCTGTGTCTGACTCTGGAAATATATACGGAGATTTAAAATTACCCCAACAATGTATACAGCTGTATGCTTCAGATACAGTACCCTTTTTCTGCTTTTCATATTCTGGTCTCATCCATACTGAGCCTGTGAGCGTCTGTGTGTTACTCTCGAAATATAGACGGAGATTTAGAATTTTCCCCTTCACCGTATACAGCTGTACGCTTCTGATACAGTACCATATATCTGCTGGTATTTTTGGTACATTTTCCCAAAAATGAGGAAGTATGGTGGAAGAGGCCGCTGACATAGGCATGGGGTGCCAGCTGGTACTGATGGTGGTGGTGGTGCATCAGCTGGTAGTGCCAAAAGCACAATAACACCTAAGGCAGGAGGTGTTGAGCCTGCGTCGTGTGGCTCCAGAAGGCCTGGAAGGCTCCCTTTTCTGGGAGTAGGTAAACCGCTTTTAAAGCCGGAGCATCAGGAACAAGTTTTGTCTTACATTGCCGAAACAGTCTCCAGCTCTATCGCCTCCTCTTCTGAAGTTTCAAAAAATGCAAGCACTGAGTCGTCAGTGCAGGCTCCTGGTCAGGAACAACACCTTTCCCAGTGTCCTTCACCCCCACCAAAAGTGAAGGATGCGGAAGGCCACACTTCAGATTACTCCATGGAGCTCTTTTCACATACCATGCCTGGGTTATCAAGTTAAATCCTGAATTCCCCAGTCCAACATGAATCTGACATGGAGTGCACTGATGCACAGCCACTGCTAGATGATTCTGCTGGTACATTCACCCAGAGCACTACATTGCCCTCGCAGTCTACTGAGCCAGAATCTGACCCTGATGAAACTCAGGAGCCCCATTCGCGCATACTATACCACCTTACACGGTGACACAGAGGAAGGTGCAGATGAAATTGAAGAGGAGGTGATGGATGACCCAGTTGTTGACCCGGATTGGCATCCATTGGGGGAAGAGGGTGCCGCTGGCAATAGCTCAGAAGAGGAGAAGGATCCGCAGCAGGCATCGACATCACAGCAGCGGTTATCTGGCAGGCCCTTAGCTGTCCAAAAACGTGTTAAAAAAGCAAAAAGAGTTGCAGGACAGCTTGGCCAGACTGTTAAATTAGCACAGCGTGCAAGCCCTGAAAAGTAATACCATAGTAGGAAGAGTACAGTGTGGCACTTTTTTGACCAAAATCCTATTAATGAGGCAAAGGTTATCTGTAAGAAGTGCGGAAGGACCTTTAGCTGAGGGAAAAATCTCCAAAATTTGAATAGCAGTTGCAAGCTTAGACACTGAATCACCATGCACTTGCAAGCGTGGACGGACGACAAAACCTGAGGTAGCACATGTGCACCTGCTCCGATTGAAGGTAGCCAGCAACGCTCCATCGCTTCCCCCACTGTAAGCCCATGGTTAGCACACCACCAGCAAGAAATGTTGAGGTGTCGTCACAAGGCCAAAGCAGTCAGGGAATCACAATGTTTTTGCAACGAAAGACTGAATCTAGGCCATCACTACCACCATCACCATCTCCAACCCCCTCTCAGTCCGTCATGTCCACCGATAGTTCCACCATATGCAGCTCTCAAGTCCAGCTCACCCTAGCAGACACTCTGAGTAGGACAAGAAAGTACTCATCCTCTCATCCGCGTACACTGGCTTGAATGCCTACATTGCCAAACTGATCTCATTAGAGATTATGCCCTTCCTATTGATGAGGCAAAGGTTATCTGTAAGAAGTGCGGAATGACCTTTAGCTGAGGGAAAAATATCGGACATTTGAATACCAGTTGCATGCTTAGACATGTAAACACCATGCACCTTGCAAGCGTGGACGGACTACAAAACCTCACTGGCATTGAACACTTACATTGCCAAACTGATCTCATTAGAGATGATGCCCTTCCGTTTGGTTGAAAGCGCAGCGTTCAGAGAGCTCATGGCCTACGCTGTCCCATGCTATGACCTACCCTGTCGGCACTTCTTTTCTAGAAAAGCCATCCATGCCCTCCACCTGCATGTGAAAGACCGCATTGTCCATGCACTCAAACAATCAGTGAGTGGAAAGGTGCACCTCACAACAGATGCTTGGACCAGTAGGCATGGCCAGGGCCGTTACGTGTCCATCACTGTGCACTGGGTTAATGTGATGGATGCAGGGTCCACAGGGGACAGCAGCGGTGGGACAGTGCTGCCTAGCCCACGGTATAGAAAACAGTTGACGGTAGGCATTCGAACCTCCTCCTCCAAAAGCGAAAGCTCATCGACAGAGCGCTGTCACACGAGCACTCCATCCGCAGCTGCCAGTGTTGCACATGAGGTGTCCAACTATCGAACAGCTAGTGGTAAGCGTCAGCAGGCTGTTTTAAAGATGATGTCTTTGGGCGACAACAGACACACCGCGGAGGTACTGGCCGACTACTTGCAGCGAGAAACTGAGTCATGGCTGGGCAGTCTTCACCTTGCGCCAGGGTAGGTAGTCATTGATAACGGCCGTAATTTTGTGGCGGCCATAGCCCTGGCAAAACTCAGACACATTCCTTGCCTGGCTCGAACCTTGAATCTGGTGGTGCAGTGCTTCCTAAATAATTATCCGGAGTTAACAGGCCTGCTCCATAAGGTGCGAAGACTGTGCTCGCACATCCGTCGCTCACACCGTAGACCCCAGTTGTATGCAGAGTCTGCAGCGATCACTTCACCTTCCCAAGCACCGCCTAATCATAGACGTTGCAACAAGGTGGGACTCCACCATGCACATGGTTGAGAGGCTGTGCGAACAGAGACAGGATGTAATGCATTTGTGGGACAAGACACGGGCAGGCAGTTTGAGGGCAGACATGGAGTTGTCGGGTGTGCAGTGGTCAAAACTGAAAGACCTCTGTAAAGTCCTTCAGTGTTTTGAGGAATGCACACGGCTGGTAAGCGCAGACGAAGCCATCATAAGCATGAGCATCCCACTTATGCGTCTGCTCATGCAAACTTTGACGCACATTAAGGATCAGGCGTCTGTAGCGGAGGAGGAGGAGGGAAGCCTTGATGACAGTCAGGCATTGTCTGCTCAGGGAACTGTCCTGGATGAGGTGCAGGAAGAAGAGGAAGAGGAGTAGGAGGAAGAGGGGGATGATTATTTTGGGAAGGAGGATGCTTCTCAGGGGCAAGAGAAAATGTTGACTTGCCAAGGTCAGGTACAGGGTTTGTGCATGACTGGAGGGATGTGGATTTGGCAGAAAGTGCTCCTCCACCCACCACTGTCAGTGCATCCTTGACACCTGGAACATTGGCCCACATGTGTGATTATGTCTTGCGGATCCTAAAAAGGGACCCCCGCATTGCCAAAATTATGAAGGATGACGACTACTGGTTGGCCAGCATCCTCGATCCACGCTATAAAGGCAAATTAGAGAACATCATGCCACAAGAGGACCTAGAGCTAATATTGACAAACAAACAAGCAACTCTGGTAAACTGTTTGTTAGAGGCATTCCCAGCACAAAGCAGCAATGCAGGTTCTACCACGAGCCATACAGGACCAAATGGAAGAGGTGTTTGTGGTGCACACAGCCGAAGTGGCATTGGAGACAGGGGTTTCATGACCATGTTGTGGACTGATTTCTCGAGTAATGCTCACACGACTGGTAATACTGAATCGATTGCAACAGACAGGAGACAGCAGTTGTCAACTATGGTTCAAAATTTCCTCCTCCCCTATTGATGTTCTCCCTCACAGTTCATTCCCCTTTGACTACTGGGCCTGTAAACTGGACACCTTGCCTAAATTGGCACAATATGCCTTACAGGAGCTCGCTTGCCCTGCTGTTAGTGTGCTATCAGAAAGAGTCTTCAGTGCAGCTGGATCAATCCTGACAGAAAGAAGGACAAGGCTGTCGACCCAAAATGTTGGTGATATCACCTTCATTAAAATGAACCTTGCCTGGGTTTCAAAGGATTTTGTACCACCTTCCCCTGATGACACATAGGTTGCCAGCAAAATGGCTCGCTTTGTCCTCCTCTTCCTCCGACCTCCAATTCCTCCATTTACAGCTGCTGAACATCCAGCCTACACCTCAACATATGCCAGTTTTTCCACCTCCCTAACTGGGCTGTACCCCCCGAGGCCCGGCGTCAGCACCTGGGGCACCCAGGCAAGTGCCGTTGCCCTGAGCGGGTGGGGGGCCCACTCGTGGGCGACGACTCTGGCACAGGGTCCCTCATAGTATGCCGGTGTCTCTGATGGTGGGGGGGCCCACTCGCCGTCAGACACATCAGCGTACTATGAGGGGCACTCTGCCAGTGCCGTCGCCCACAAGTGGGCCCCCCTGCTTGCTCAGGGCCCCAGCACTTGCAATACGTACCTCTCCCTGCTCAACCGCTGTGACGTCTTCCGCATTTCCTGACAGTGACAATCAGGTCAGAGAGCGCAATGACATCACGTCTGTACGCCCTCTGCCTGAACAGTCCAAGTGCAGAGAGCTGGAAGATGGCGACGCTGAGGAGTCCAGAGTAGAGCAGTGCCCAGCAAGTAGAAGTATTTCATTTTTTTTAATGTTTGGACAATATATGGGAGCATTATACACTGTAGAATTATATTTGGGGCCCAGCATACACTTGAGCATCATAGATAGGGCCCATCATACACTGGAGCATTATAAATGTGGTCCATCATACACTGGAGCATCATATACGGGACCCATTATACACTGGAGCATTATAAATGGGGCCCATTATATATGGAGCATTATATAGGCCCATCATACACTGGAGCATCATCCATGGGGCCCATCATACACTGGAGAATTAGAAATGGGGCCCATCATACACTGGAGCATCATCCATGTGGTCCATCATATACTGGAGCATCATATGGGGCCCATTATATATGGAGCATTATATAGGCCTTCATACACTGGAGCATCATCCATTGGGCCCATCATACACTGAGCATTATAATGGGCCCATCATACCTGAGCATCATCCATGGGGCCCATCATATACTGGAGCATCATATGGCCTATAACATGGAGCATAGGCCCATCATACACTGGCATCACATGGGCCATCATCTAGTATTATAATGGGGCCCATATACACTGGAGTTAATGGCCCTAACACTAAGCTTATAAATGGGGCCCATCATATACTGGGCCCATTATACACTGGAGCATTATAAATGGGGACCATTATATATGGAAAATTATATAGGCCCATCATACACTGGAGCATCATATATGGGGCCCATTATACACTGGAGCATTATAAATGGGGCCCATCATACACTGGAGCATCATCCATGGGGCCCATTATACACTGGAGCATCATATGGGGCCCATTATATATGGAGCATTATATAGGCCCATGTCAGGTTTGCCTTTAAATTAGGCCTTTCAGTATATTAGATCGTGCCAAATTAGGTAGAGCTTCGATCAAGGCAAGTGATGCTAGTAATGAAACAGAAGACACGGCAACTGTATGCAAATACTAGGCACGAATTTATTGACGGTTAAGATCCATCTTATATACCCTGTTTAGAGGGCGTATACGTGCATTAGGTAATGGTGTTTTACAGAAACATATTAGCAAATCATTTATTACAGTAAATACATTTTGTCACGTATCAGAGTTTATGTCAGGTTGACCAACTAATTATCTATCTAAGGAATTCACTAGTCATCATGTGTTTCTTTCATGGACCCCCAAACTGTCGTCATTAGCAGTTATAACTTTATTACTTTACAGATTAATTGCAAGTGCAATCGTTATTCACCTATGCTCATTATTTGCTATTCACATCATTAGGGTGCTATTAATCTGATTATCCCATAGTCAATAGGAATATGTTTTGTTGGCTTAACCTTTGATATATCATGTCATGGTGCTTAGTTCAGTCAGCGAACCTTTGATATATCATGTCATGGTGCTTAGTTCAGTCCGAAATGTCTAGTGAAATATAAAGATTTCTAAGGGATGTTATATAAGCTCTGCATTAAGGTTGAGGTAGAATATGATAGGTCTTAGACCTATCACCCCTGAGATAGATATGTTTCTACCTTAAGGTAGCCACAACAGCGCTAGAATCGCAATTACGTCATATATACGATCTCTCGTAGCTATTGGTGTGCATAGCACATGGCGGTGATTCGCGACGTCACTGATTGACGATTAGATCGTTGCGTCGTGTGAGCTATATGCGTCTGCACTTGTACGATGTGCGCTGTTTTTACATCGCATGACATTAAGTTGTAATGAATCCTAACCGCTTGATGTTAACGAGATACAATTGAGTACTAGAGCATTAAACGATACAACGTTCATAGCTTGCTCTTAA
This sequence comes from Oophaga sylvatica, assembly GCA_033576555.1. NCBI lineage: Eukaryota > Metazoa > Chordata > Amphibia > Anura > Dendrobatidae > Oophaga > Oophaga sylvatica. The sequence continues at coordinate 245,968,897 of JARQOD010000002.1, read as the reverse complement.
GATGCTAACGGTACTAAGTGTGCAGTCCTTTAGAGGATGTAGGATCATATCCTTTTTCTCACTTATACCATTTGTTCATAATAACTATTGTTATTTGGAGGTTTCAGTCCATATACATAGTCTTCGTAATGAGCGTCATCAGTCTCTGGAGTAGTCCTTGATGCATGGATACAACAGCAACCGCAGACGACGAGTATGGCTGCCACCACTGCCAGTGAGATGAGAAGGCTGGATACAAGATGCTTCCATCGTCCGAACCAGGAATCCAGCCAGTCAGTAAACGGGTTGTCAATACCAGAATTTTCTGCCAGTTCATCAGATAGTGATGTAAGACCCTCCAAAGCCTTGGTGATGCTTCCATCTGGGGCGGTATTATTTGGAATAAATATGCAACAATTATAACAGGGTTACAGGATGATCCCCAAACTACAGATTTTATATCACAGGTCCACCGTGGACGTGCCAGAGCAACTGTCATTCTTTCCAAAAGGGGCCTTCCTGAAGCACTAACTCTAGTCATGGCTTCCTGTGGCCTATGTTTCCATGAAGCCCCCGTATTCCATGCTGCCTCCTCCCATGAGTTACAATCCTCATTCCCAGGTCTAGTTATACATATAAATACTGCTGCTTCATCTATTTCTGTAAGAAATTTGTACACTGGATCACTGCTTTTCCTACCAAACTTATCATATTGACATTTTACTATGTGACATAAATCAAATCTAAAAGTAGCAGAGTTCTTTGATGTATCAAACCACATTTTTATTTCTGTTCCATTGTGGGTGATCTCAGCCATTTGTCCTGGCGATCCTGTCAATACCATCAGAAGCAGGAGAGTCATTCTACCGCTGGTAGTTTGCATGGCTCCAGATAGGTTTTCACTGAGTAACTGTAATGAGTCAGTCCCCTGGAAACAGAATCAAAGACTTGTTTATGTACAGATGCGAGTCTCCTTTTGGAGGCTCTGAATACAGTCAAAAGGGCTGTTGCACTGGATGTGCAATGTTTTATGACTACCAGCCCAACCTTGATGCTGACCCAAACATCCCCCTTGTCTTATTGCTGTATTGTCTTTGTGATTTTCAACATATACATCACACTCAAATGAAAATTACCTCTCCAGCAGGAAAGGGCAAAAAGGATTTCTCAGCTGTAGTGGCTCTTAGCATCCGGAAGGCTTCTGACCACCTGCAAAGAGTCAACACACACGAACACATACCTTCCTACCTGTGTGGTAGGTGTATGGTCAGTCTGCAGTCATTGGAACGAGTAGAGGGGCTTCGGTGTGTGTGTGTGTGGTGTTCCCTATTCTACCTGTGTTGTGCACATGTGGGACAGACTTGTGTAAACATTTATGAAACCAGGAACGAACCAGTCATGCCATCCTTGGGCAAGTGCATTTGACCATGAGCTTATTGTACCGCTATGCGGCACGAGAACCTCAGCAAGCATTTTCGCTGCCCTCACCATCCACATCTCCATGGTCCCCGTGCTCCAGCTTGCGACCAGATCTCTCGTCTCTCTTCCCCGGTGATTGGCGAGTCAGAGCCTGCAAGAGACTGAAATCTAGCTGATTTGCATTCAGTTCTTACCATGATCAGTGGAGGTGTCTCAGAGGCCTCAGTTTGTTCTTCCTCCTTTGCTCCTTCCTCAGCTACATGGTCTGCTCTCCATTGCTCTGAATTCGCTGGATCTGGAATCTGTATGTATCCTTACCTGTGCTATTGGAGACCTTCCTTGGGAGTAGCAAGGCTTCCATGAATTGTTTAATGAGATGTTCATGCTTGACAGGTGTGTCTGGTGGTGTGTAGCCCCTTTAAGCGCTTCAATGAGTGCCATCATCTCCACCTCTTTTGTGGGCAAATAAAGAGGGAGTGGTACTGAGTTGTCTACATCATGCTGCGTGACTACTTATATATGCAGTGTGGAATCATTTATCCTGTACCGGTGCTGCTTGAGCCAACTACGGAAAAACAAAACTCAAGAAACATTTCAAAAACATGTAATAACCTTATTTCATAAGCCTTAAGGGCTATACAAATTGTTTTAAGACATTTGGAATTATTAATTCACATTTAAAAAAAAATTATTAATTCACTCTTTATCGAAAGCTAGAGTTCCTCACTTTGTCTCATCCTATATCCTCTCCTCCTCCCCACCTCTGGAATCTTAGGTTAATCATTAAACCTAGATTCAAACTTGCTGCAGGTACAAGGTACAGGATTACTTCCGTGAACAGACTTAGCGCGCACAGATTTTTGGAACTAAAATGCATACAGACATTATTAAAAGGTATCGTACAATTATGAACTTAACTTTTATATTCTCATAATCAGTTTTACATTGTGCCAAACTTAGTTGCCTTGTGTGTTGCTCAAATTCTATGATATATGTATACAGACTTAACAACATTCTACTTCCTTGTTTCTATCGTCACTTGCAACTGCCTTTCACAAAAATCATTTCAATGCAGGTTATGCCTGCCTCTCTATAAAGAACTTGCGGTATACGTTCTATACAAACAATTTCCATTTTGCTTTCCTTTTCACACATATATCATAATGAACATTGGCACATTACAGGGTAAAACCCATGTAGCAAAGCAGACATTTTTTTTCAAGGTGTTTCTGATCCTAACTGTAAAAAGTGACGTTAAAACTACTACTTATCACACAGACCAAAACAAGTCTACTGGCGTTTAACACCTTAAAACCTCTATTTCTAACACTCATACGTTTGATTATGCAAGACCTGTCCGTCTGGACTTTGAGTTATAACAGTCATGGCCAAAAGTTTTGAGAATGACACAAATATTATATTCTCACATGATCTGCTGCCCTCTGGTTTTTATGTGTGTTTGACAGATGTTTTTATCACAGACAGAAATATAATAATTGCAAACATATGAGTAACAAAAGCTTATATTGACAGCTAGAATGAGTTAATGCAGCAAGTCAATATTTGCAGTGTTGACCCTTCTTCTTCAGGACCTCTGCAATTCTCCCTGGCATGCTCTCAATCAACTTCTGGACCAAATCCTGACTGATAGCAGTCCATTCTTGCACAATCAATGCTTTCATTTTGTCAGAATTTTTAGGTTTTTGTTTGTCCATCCATCTCTTGATGATTGACCACAAGTTCTCAATGGGATTAAGATCTGGGGAGTTTCCAGGCCATGGACCCAAAATCTCTATGTTTTGTTCCCTGAGCCATTTAGTTATCACCTTTGCTTTATGGCAAGGTGCTCCATCATGCTGGAAAAGGCATTGTTGATCGCCAAACTGCTCTTGGAGGGTTGGGAGAAGTTGCTCTTGGAGGACATTCTGGTACCATACTTTATTCATGGCAGTGTTTTTAGGCAAGACTGTGAGAGAGCCGATT
>JARQOD010000002.1:245932672-245965416 GCA_033576555.1 Oophaga sylvatica | reverse complement strand
CAATATCAGTCGCGGATCAGCAGCAAAATACGCAGCGGATCAGCAGCGAAATCCGCCGTGGATCCGCAGCGAAATCCGCCGCGGATCAGCAGTGAAATCAGCCGCGGATCAGCAGCGAAATCCGCCGCGGATCCGCAGCGAAATCAGCCGCTGATCCGCAGCGAAATCCGCCGCGGATCAGCAGCGAAATCCGCCGCGGATCTGTAGCGAAATCAGCCGCGGATCAGCAGCCAAATCAGCCGCGGATCAGCAGCCAAATCAGCCGAGGATCAGCAGCGAAATCCGCCGCGGATCCGCAGGGAATCAGCAGCAAAATCAGTTGCGGATCAGCAGCGAAATCCGCCGCGGATCAGCAGCGAAATCCGCCGCGGATCAGCAACGAAATCCGCCGCGGATCAGCAGCGAAATCAGCCGCGGATCAGCAGCCAAATCCGCCGCGGATCCGCAGCGAAATCCGCCGCGGATCAGCAGCGAAATCCGCCGCGGATCAGCAGCGAAATCCGCCGCGGATCCGCAGCGAAATCAGCCGCGGATCAGCAGCGAAATCAGCCGCGGATCAGCAGCGAAATCCGCCGCGGATCAGCAGCGAAATCCGCAGCGGATCCGCAGCGAAATCAGCCGCGGATCAGCAGCGAAATCAGCCGCGGATCAGCAGCGAAATCAGCCGCGGGTCAGCAGCGAAATCAGCAGCGGATCAGCAGCGAAATCAGCCGCGGATCCGCAGCGAATCAGCAGCAATATCAGTCGCGGATCAGCAGCAAAATACGCCGCGGATCAGCAGCGAAATCCGCCGTGGATCCGCAGCGAAATCCGCCGCGGATCAGCAGTGAAATCAGCCGCGGATCAGCAGCGAAATCCGCCGCGGATCCGCAGCGAAATCAGCCGCTGATCCGCAGCGAAATCCGCCGCGGATCAGCAGCGAAATCCGCCGCGGATCAGCAGCGAAATCAGCCGCGGATCCGCAGCGAATCAGCAGCAATATCAGTCGCGGATCAGCAACAAAATACGCCGCGGATCAGCAGCGAAATCCGCCGTGGATCCGCAGCGAAATCCGCCGCGGATCAGCAGTGAAATCAGCCGCGGATCAGCAGCGAAATCCGCCGCGGATCCGCAGCGAAATCAGCCGCTGATCCGCAGCGAAATCCGCCGCGGATCAGCAGCGAAATCCGCTGCGGATCTGCAGCGAAATCAGCCGCGGATCAGCAGCTAAATCAGCCGCGGATCAGCAGCGAAATCAGCCGCGGATCAGCAGCGAAATCAGCCGCGGATCAGCAGCGAAATCCGCCGCGGATCCGCAGCGAAATCCGCAGCGGATCAGCAGCGAAATCAGTTGCGGATCAGCAGCGAAATCCGCCGCGGATCCGCAGCGAAATCCACCGCGGATCCGCAGCGAAATCCGCCGCGGAACAGCAGCGAAATCCGCCGCGGATCAGCAGCGAAATCCGCCGTGGATCAGGAACGAAATCCGCCGCGGATCCGCAGCGAAATCCGCCGCGGATCCGCAGCAATATCCGCCGCGGATCAGCAGCAAAATCCGCTAGGAAAAAAAAAAATTCTTTATTTTTTTATTTGTCCCTACCTATGATAAAGGGGGGGTTCATTTACTTTTTTTTATTTTGATCACTGTGACAGTTTATCACAGTGATCAAAATAAATTTTTGAACACTGGGGGGCGCACTGCGCATGCGCCGGCCGGCGGGCGCACTGCGCATGCGCCCGCCATTTTCCAAGATGGCGGCGCCCATGAAGAGGCCCGGGCGGACGCCGGGACCGATCCAGGGACATCGGTGGATCGGGAGAGGTGAGTAGGGGGGTCGGATGGTTAGGGGGGGGATCGGAAGGTGGGGGCAGCGGAGCAAAGGAGGAGGGGAGCAGATAGTGACGGCGGTGACCGATCACCGCCATCTTTTGGTGGCGGCGGCCGATCGCCGCTGTGACTACGTGTGGGGGGGTCAGGGCTCGGTGTCCAGCCATGGCAGATGCTATTGCAGCATCGGCCATGGCTGGATTGTAATATTTCACCAATTAAATTGGTGAAATATTACACATTGCTCTGATTGGCTGTTTCACTTTTAACAGCCAATCAGAGCGATCGTGACCACGGGGGGGTTAAGCCAACCCCCCTGTGGTGAAGCACAAAGGGTCCTGTAACTGCGGGTCGGGTGACCTTTGAGTGACCCCGGTCTCCCGGCCCGCAGGAACGCGATCCTTTCATGACGCAGGGTATGCGTCATAGGTCGGATTGGCACCGACTTTCATGACGCGTACGCTGTGTCAAAGGTCGGGAAGGGGTTAAAATCCAATCTCCAACAGGCACCCACCTCTCATTCGTTCTTCTTTTGAAACATGCACTCCCTACACAGAATCTGCAGTCCATGCAGGACAAATGTCCTCATTCACTCTTGTGTAGGGTTGAGCATTCCGATACTGCAAATATCGGGTATCGGCCGATATTGGCTGTATCGGAATTCCGATTCCGAGTTCCGATATTTTCGTCTTATCGGATACCGGAATCGGGATTGTCACTGTCACTGTCAGTGTCCGTCGGTCGGGTCTGTCAGGAGTCAGCGGCACTTACCTGGCAGAAGATCTCCGGCGGTCACGGGCTGGACTGCTTCATGGCCGCCATCTTCTTTCCCCGGCGGTCACATGCAGTTTCTCGCGATAACTGCAGTGACTGCTGGGTAATCCCGGCCGTAAAGCAGTCAGTCCGATGACGTCACCGCCGGGGAAGCAGGTAAGCAGCTGTGCTGCGTCGGGATGTCAGGCTCTGCCTGTCATTGCGATGTAGCAGAGCTGGATCGTCGTGGGACTATCGTTATGGACTGCGTCGGACAGGTGGTATACTGTTGGTTTGTTTTTTTTCTTTTTTTACAGGAGATCGATGGCGTCGCAGGAATGAGAGTACAATAAAATTAATGAAAACTGTGTTGTCTCTTTTATTTCATTAAAATACTTTTTTCTTGCTTTGTCTTTTTTTTATGCATTTAATAACTTTGGGATTAATAATGGATCGGTGTCTTATTGACACCTCTCCATTATTAACCGGGCTTATTGTCACCGTGCAATCAACGGTGACATTAACCCCTTATTACCCCGCTTGCCACCGCTACAGGGCAAGTGGGAAGAGCCGGGTAAAGTGCCACAATTGGCACATCTTTTGATGCGCCAAATGTGGGGCTGCTGTAGCCTGGTATTATCAGGCTGTTGAGGGCCAAAATCCATGGGCCTTGACAGTCTTTTAATACCAGGCCGCAGCAGTCTGCATTTTACTTGGCTGGTTAACAAAAATAGGGGGGATCCCCACGCCGTTTTTTTTTCGAGGGGATCCCCTATTTTTGTTAACCAGCCAAGCTAAGCAGACTGCTGTGGCCTGGTATTATCAGGCTTGCAAGGTCCATGGATATTGGATCCTTACCAGCCTGAAAAACCAGGCCTCAGCGGTCTGCTTCATCTGGCTGGTTAACAAAAATAGGGGGGACCCCACGCCAATTTTTTTCGAGGGGATCCCCTATTTTTGTTAATCAGCCAAGATATGCAGACTGCTGTGGCCTGGTATTATCAGGCTGGCAAGGTCCATGGATCTTGGCTCCTTAACAGCCTGAAAATCCAGGCCTCAGCGGTCTGCTTCATCTGGCTGGTTAACAAAAATAGGGGGGACCCCACGCCAATTTTTTTCGAGGGGATCCCCTATTTTTGTTAATCAGCCAAGATATGCAGACTGCTGTGGCCTGGTATTATCAGGCTGGCAAGGTCCATGGATCTTGGCTCCTTAACAGCCTGAAAATCCAGGCCTCAGCGGTCTGCTTCATCTGGCTGGTTAACAAAAATAGGGGGGACCCCACGCCAATTTTTTTCGAGGGGATCCCCTATTTTTGTTAATCAGCCAAGATATGCAGACTGCTGTGGCCTAGTATTATCAGGCTGGCAAGGTCCATGGATCTTGGCTCCTTAACAGCCTGAAAATCCAGGCCTCAGCGGTGTGCTTCATCTGGCTGGTTAACAAAAATAGGGGGGACCCCACGCCATTTTTTTTTCGAAGGGAACCCCTATTTTTGTTAATCAGTTCCCTCTGACGTCACTGATTGTGTCCCTGGCTGACCTGAAGTGAAAGTGGAAAGCAATCAATTAAGCTTTCCACTTAAGGGCCCGTCTCACATAGCGATATCGCTACCGAGATCGCTGCTGAGTCACTAGTTTTGTGACGCAGCAGCGAGCTCACCAGCGATATCGCTGTGTGTGACATTCAGCGACGATCAGCCCCCCTGCCGGGTATCGCTGATCGTCGCTGAAATGTCAGGACCTTTTTTTGATCGCTGGTTTCCCACTGACAGGCACGCATCGCTGCGTGTGACAGGCGGGAGACCAGTGATCCGCTGGTAACCAAGGTACACAGCGGGTTTCCAGGCGCGGGGCTGTGCCTAGAAACCCGCTGTGTACCTTGGATACCAGCGCCCTGATGCAGGGAGCTGGTATCCAAGGTACACAGCGGGTTTCCAAGCGCTGCGCGGTGCCTGGAAACCCGCTGTGTACCTTGGTTACCAGCGGATCGCTGGTCTCCCGCCTGTCACACGCAGCGATGCGTGCCTGTCAGAGGGAAACCAGCGATCAAAAAAAGGTCCTGACATTTCTGCGACGATCAGCGATACCCGGCAGGGGGGCTGATCGTCGCTGAATGTCACACACAGCGATATCGCTGGTGATCTCGCTGCTGCGTCACAAAACTTGTGACTCAGCAGCGATCTCGGTAGCGATATCGCTATGTGAGACGGGCCCTTAAGCGATGTTACCCGCAGTGTCGCTGTCCCAGATCGCTGCCTGAGCTGCCTGTTTGGCAGCTCAGCAGCGATCATGTAGCGATACACCAGCGATCCTGACAAGTGCATATCGTTGTCGGGATCGCTGGTGTATCGTTATGTGACACCCAGCCTTTACTCTCCTGTCAGGCAGGAGAGGAACTCATTCATTTGGGGTTTACTGTGAGGCTGCAGCATTAGCTGCGGTCCCTGCAGTAAACATTAACCCTTTCTGAAGGATTACACCGTGGGACCTGACTGTGCATGGGATAGGTAAGAATAATTTTGCTTTTTTATTTTATTTTTATTACAGGAAATGGTTTTTGCAGTAAAATAAAAGATGGTCAAAAACATGTGTCTTTATTTCATTAAAATGATTTTTAATTAAAGTGTGTGTGTTTTATTTTTATTTCATGCAATAGGATTAATAATTGATAGTTGTCTAATTGACAGCTCTCAATTATTAACCTGGCTTAAGGTCACCTTTCAATAGCAAGGTGGCTTTAACCCCATATTAACCCATTCGCCACTGCTACAGGGCAATGGGAATAGACGGGCAAAGTGCCAGAAAGGGCGAATCTAATTATAGATTTGTCTTTCCTGGGGTGTCTGGGGGCAGATGTTAGTAGCCGGGGGGGGGCAAAAATAATGGTCCCTCTCTGGGCTATTATTATCTGCCCCCACTCACTGGCTTTGTCTGTCTGGTTGCGAAAATAGGGCGGGAGCCCACGCATTTTTTTTCAGCAATTTTACACCTTATATATATATATACATGTCATTGAATTTGTGACACATATATATATATATATTTATATTTGTAGTTCATACACTTCTACATAGTATAATAGCCGCTAATTCAATTGCCGGCTTTTGTGAAAATGCAGAACCCGACATGAAATGACACTTGGTGTACATAGGGTTAACCATGTCTTTTCATGTCCTTTGCTATCTAATTTGCACAAACAATTAAATCAGACTATGTGTGCAAAATTTCACACCTGTAGGGGTTAATTAAAGGTGTAAATTCGTAGCAAAAAAGTCCGTTTTTTTACAACGAATTTACACCTTTAATTAACCCCTACAGGTGTGAAATTTTGCACACATAGACTGATTTAATTGTTTGTGCAAATCAGATAGCAAACGACATGAAAAGACATGGTTAACCCTATGTACACCAAGTGTCATTTCATGTCGGGTGCTTCTGTCTTTTCACTGAAGCCGGCTTTACCCGGCAATTGAATCAGAGGATATTTTACTATGTAGCAGTGTATAAACTATACATATATGTATATATATATGTCACAATGACATGTATATATATATATATGTATTCTATGTGTGTATATTTAGTGTTTACAAGGAAAGAATGGGGTTTTTTTAGTTGCGATATTTTGTTCCCATAGACTTACATGGGACTTCCGGTATCGGTATCGGGTATCGCCGATATTTTAGTGATATCGGCGATACCATTCCGATTCCGATACTTTAGGATATCGGAAAGTATCGCTCAACTCTACTCTTGTGACTATGTGTTTCACACTCAATTAGTGTACCTCTACTATATCTTTGGTACCACTTGTCCAAAGATCATACAAATACCTAATGGACTCCCTTATACATTCAGGATTTTTATTTTATGTCAAATCCTTATAACTTGCACACGCTCATTCAATGCATTCAAGGAGCCTCATATATCAGTCTTTCTCTGTCACACTCTACCACAGCTTTTTCACACTACTCTGTAATCTTCCTGTCTGAAAAACTCCCCCTTTTCCTGGTACCTTTTTGCTTCTGACCTAGTACTGCCTTTTTCTTGGTCTGGTTGATACCTAGCTACGCTCGTCAGCGTATTTTACTGGCGTTATTGTGCGTTTTCCCCCCCAGTCCTCATTCCACTCCTTGTTTTATAACTAAACAAAGTGCAAGGACCTGACATATATTTCCTCCCCTTTCCTACCTGGGGATATATTAATAAAGTGCTTCTCCGTGATCACCCCTATTCCAGTGTCACAGCACTTTACCTTACGACCCATCACCAGGGGATAGCACACTCTTATTAGCCCTTGAATATTCAGATGTTTTATGTATCAACCAGAAAACAAGACCAGCTAACAATAGGCAGGCCAAAGTTATTGCAACTACCTCAACATTCTTCAGTATCATGTGGGAGATGATTGTGCGTATCAGACAAGACAGAAGACAGACAGACTTATCCCCTGACTCAAGGCGCCACCTTGTAGTCACCAAAGAGAAATGCAGGGAATCTAGCCCGAAGCGATCGGCGTTTTTGGACACCGTACCTCTAGTTCTCTCCAAGAAGTGTACGTAGCTTGCTCTGAGTATCAGCCGCCCAAATGTAACCTCACATGAATCCTGGCAAAGCCAGTTAGCATAGAGAGGGACGTTCTGAGTGACAGACCTAGCAGAGCAGTCTCATACCTTCAAGGTTAGTTTTACTTTCACACTTCACTCATACACTAAACATGTAACATGACGTAACAGACATACAAATAGCAGCAACAGAGAATAACGAATCTAATATACTGTTAAGTATCCCGCAGGATATTCTACTTGTTCTTTGTCATTAAAATGAACTGGGTTTGGAAGGTCCCGACTATACTGTACCCTGGGTCCGGTCAGCAGCTTGTAGAACAGGGGGAGACACAGAATTTGTATGTAAGAATTCAAAGGTTCTTACCTTCCCGGGAGTTTTCTGTGTGTCCTTCTGTCTCCTCTGCCTTGTGCCGGGCCTTCAGGTACCGCTGGAGCCTTCTCTCCCAGCCCCGCACGTTGGGCGCCAACTGTCAGGTTTGCCTTTAAATTAGGCCTTTCAGTATATTAGATCTTGCCAAATTAGGTAGAGCTTCGATCGAGGCAAGTGATGCTAGTAATGAAACAGAAGACACAGCAACTGTATGCAAATACTAGGCACGAATTTATTGACGGTTAAGATCCATCTTATATACCCTGTTTAGAGGGCGTATACGTGCATTAGGTAATGGTGTTTTACAGAAACATATTAGCAAATCATTTATTACAGTAAATACATTTTGTCACGTATCAGAGTTTATGTCAGGTTGACCAACTAATTATCTATCTAAGGAATTCACTAGTCATCATGTGTTTCTTTCATGGACCCCCAAACTGTCGTCATTAGCAGTTATAACTTTATTACTTTACAGATTAATTGCAAGTGCAATCGTTATTCACCTATGCTCATTATTTGCTATTCACATCATTAGGGTGCTATTAATCTGATTATCCCATAGTCAACAGGAATATGTTTTGTTGGCTTAACCTTTGATATATCATGTCATGGTGCTTAGTTCAGTCAGCGAATAATGTCTTAGTGGAAATATAGAGAAGTGATTTCTTAAAGGAGATTGTTATATAAGCTCTAGCATTAGCAGGGGTATTGGAGTGTAGAATATGGACAGGGTCTACTAGATCCCTATCACCCATCATACACTGGAGCATCATCCATGGGGCCCATCATACACTGGAGCATCATATGGGGTTCATTATTTATGGGGCATCATATAGGGTATGGAGCATCATATGAAGCACATATGGGGCCTATTCTGTATGGAGCATTATATGTAGCCCATTCTGTATGTTGCAATATATGGGGCCCATCATATACTGTATAGAGCTTTATATGCGACTCATTATACTGTATGGAGCAATATGTGGGGCTCATTATACTCTATGGGGACCGTCCTATACTGTATGGCACATTATATGGGGACCATCATATACTGTAGCATTATGTGGAGCTCATCATATACTGTACGGAACATTATATGGGACCAATTATTCTGTATGGAGCAATATATGGGGCTCATTATTCTGTATGGTGCACTGAGTGGTGGCCATAATACTATATTGAGTAATATACTGTCCGGTTTTTGAGCTATTGTAGAATTTAAAATAGATATCAGTCATGTAATGTAAGAAGTGAAGTATTTGTCATTGCACTATACCTATATTTTTGTGCCGTATCGGAGCATCATGAATTGTGGTATGTGTTAAAGGGGCCCACTGAGACTCTTTCACCCGGGGCACACAAAAACCTGGAGCCAGCCCTACCCCCCCACAACTTTAGCCAAATAACCCCCAGTTTTCAATGTGTAACTATTATTATAAAGTAAATTAAGGTTGCCAAGCTTAAGTGATAAGAATTGATGTCGTTGGCATTGAAATGGGCACTGTAGGTGTGTTTACTGTCCTCCACTCCCTGCCGACATTGCTTCCCCATTGACTTGCGTTGGGTTTCGTGTTTCAGTCGGACCTCCGACTTTTCGCTATAGTCGGCCGATTTAGTTCGACTCGACTTTTGAGAAAGTCGGGTTTTACGAAACCCGACTCGAACCTAAAAAAGGCAAAGTTGCTCATCTCTAGTCAGTAGGATTACAGCAATACCACATTTATATTGTTTTATTATATTTTTACGCTTTTACACAATAAAAACTATTTTATAGAAAAAATAATTACCGTATATACTCGAGTATAAGCCTACCCGAGTATAAGTCGACCCCCCCTAATTTTGCCACAAAAAACTGGGAAAACTTATTTACTCGAGTATAAGCCTAGGGTGGGAAATGCAGCAGCTACTGGTCAATTTCAAAAATAAAAATAGATACCAATAAAAGTAAAATTGAGACATCAGTAGGTTAAATGTTTTTGAATAGTCATATTGAATCAGGAGCCCCACAGAATGCTCCATACAGTTCATGATGGCCCCATAAGATGCTCCATACAAAATATGCCCCATATAATGCTGCACAAAAGGTTAATAATGGCCACATAAGATGCTCCATAGAATAGGCCCCATATGCTGCTCCATAAAGGTTATGGCCCCATAAGATGCTCCATAGATTATGCCCCATATGATGCTCCATATATTATGCCCCATATGCTGCCCCATAAGATGCTCCGTATATTATACCCCATAAGATGCTCCGCACATTATGCCCCATAAGATGCTCTGCACATTATGTCCCATAAGATGCTCCGCACATTATGCCCCATAAGATGCTCCGCACAATAAGCCCCATAAGATGCTCCGCACATTATGCACCAGATGCTGCTGCAAATAATAAAAAAAAAAAATGACATACTCACCTCTCGTCGCTGGGGGCCAGGTTCTGGTGTCCTGAGCAGGCCCCGGCACCTGCGATATTCAACTGTCCCCGGTCCGCCGCTGAGCGCCGCTGTCATCCGGGTCCTCTGTCAATGACTTTCTCAGGCAGAGGGCGCGGCGCGCACTAACCATGTCATCGCGCCCTCTGACCTGAACTTTCATAGCCAGAGGACGGAGCGGAGCGCAGCGGTGGAAAGGGGCCAGGTGAATATCGCATATACTTACCTGCTCCTGGCGCGGTCTCTGCAGCCCCTGCTCTTCTCCCGCGGTCTCTGGCAGCTCTTCCTTCCTGCAGAGGTCACGTGGTACCGCTCATTAAAGTCATGAATATGAGCATATTCATGACTTTAATGAGCGGTACCACGTGACCGCTGAACACTTGCGCCGGAGACCTTGGGAGAAGCAGGGGGGCTGCAGAGACCGTGCCAAGAGCGGGTAAGTATGATCTGACAGCCGCGCTCCTCCTCCCCTGCCAACCCACGGTATATGACTCGAGTATAAGCCAAGAGGGGGACTTTCAGTCTTAAAAAAAAAGGGCTGAAAATCTCGGCTTATACTCGAGTATATACTGTTATGAATGTGCTGGAGATGGTTTCTGAGCAGAGGCTCCCTCTGGTGATTGCAGAAAATGCTGAACCTCACAGCGAGGAATGGCAATCTGGGATCACGGACTGGACTGATATAAGGGAGGTTCCCTCCCATGATGGTCGCCGGTGATCAATTGTTCTTGTTTCAATTGTGGTTCCTGGTTCATTTGGAAGTTTGTTGAGTCTTGCCTGCATCTTCTGCTTTCAGATAAGATATTTTCTGCTTTTATTTTTGTGCTTGCTTTTTGCATAGTTCCCTGCACTTCTGTGGAGGTCAGCGGGTCCCCTCCTGGGGGCCTGTGCTCCTCTCAGTTTATCTGAAGCCACTGTTATTTGTTCATTTGCTTTTTCCTGTTTTTTCAGTGGCTGCGGCTTAGTTTTGTTACACCAGAGATCTGATTTAGGTGGTAGAGATCGTGTGATTCCAGGTGTTTTTGCAATCAGAAGAGTTGGTATTTTTTAGGTTTTTTTTTTGATTGCAGTAAGAATCCTTTCCTGTACTTTTCTGTCTAGACAGATTGGGCCCCAGCGTTTGCTCATTCTATTTTCTGTCTGTGTCCGTGCTTCTTCTTGTCTAACCGCCATTACATGTTTGGGGGCTTCCTATTTTCTTTGGGGATCTGCTCCGGGGCAGATAGCTTTCCTCTTTCTGCCTTTAGGTGTAGTTATCTCTCAGGCTGTGATGAGGCGTCTAGGATCAACGTAGGAACGCTCCACGGCTACCTCTAGTTGTGTGGTTAGTTCAGGTTACTGCAATCCAATAGGTTCCAGCCTTTCTGGTGTATTACTGTTTTTGTTTTTCCTCCTCAGCTACCTAAACATAACAGTATCACCGGCCAAGCTAAAATTATATGGTACTCACAGAAGGGAAAAATAGTGTGGAAAGAAAAAAAAAAGTTGTCAGAGTTGTCAGAGATTTTTTTTTCTGTTTGTTGCATTTTTTCCCTCTTTTTCTCTGGGTGCTGAGGAGGATGTTTTTTTCTCTCAATGGAGCTTGCACAGTTGTCTGGCCGTGTGGATCAGCTTGCCACTGAATTTCGGAGTATTGCTACCTATCTTGCTGGGTTGCCGGTTGTGGAACCTAGGATTCCCATGCCAGATTTGTTTTTGGGGGATCAGGCTAAATTTCTGAATTTCAAAAATAACTGTAAGTTGTTTTTTGCCTTGTAGCCTAAGTCCTCAGGGAACGCAGCACAGCAGGTTCAAATTGTCATCTCTCTCTTGCGCGGCGACCCTCAGGATTGGGCTTTTTCCCTGACACCTGGGGATCCTGTTTTGAATGATGTTGATGTATTTTTTCAGGCTCTGGGGTTGTTGTACGATGAACCTAATGTCACTGATCATGCTGAGAAGACCTTGTTGGCATTAAGTCAGGGCTATGAAGCCGCTGAACTGTACTGTCAGAAATTTTGAAAGTGGGCAGTCCTGACCAAATGGAATGATGATGCTTTGGCAGCCCTTTTTCGGAAGGGTCTGTCAGAGAATGTAAAGGACGTTATGGTGGGATTCCCTGTACCCTCTGGTCTCAATGATTCTATGTCTTTGGCTATTCAAATTGACAGACATTTGCGTGAGCGCAGAGGTATGCGTGAGATGGTGTTGCCTTGTGGGCCAGCTCCTGAGCCCATGCAGTGTGATGGAGTGACTTCTGGGGCACAGCGTCATGAATTTCAAAAGCGCAATGGGTTATGTTTCTACAGTGGTGACGCCTCTCATGCTATTTCCATCTGCCCTAAGCGGGGAAGACGTTTTGCACGCTCAGTTGTCTTGGGTAGTGTTCAGACTAAATTTCTGTTGACTGTTACCCTGATTTGCTCCATGTCCACATTTTCGGCTCAGGCTTTTGTTGATTCAGGAGCAGCTATTAACCTGATGGATTTCGACTTTGCCAAACGTTGTGGCTTTCACATGATACCCCTGCGGAAGTCTATTCCCCTATTGGGCATTGATTCTACCCCTTTGGCGGAGAATAAACCCCAATTTTCTACTCAGGTGATAATGAGGGTTGAACCAGATCATCAGGAGAGTTGCAAATTTCTGGTGTTGCATAATCTGCATGACATTATTGTTCTGGGTTTCCCTTGGTTGCAGATTCATAATCCTGTTTTGGATTGGAAATCGGTGTCTGTGACCAGCTGGGGCTGCCAATGTGTGAATGCTGGCACTCCTGTTTTTTCTGCCTCTCCCCAGTCTCAAGATGTTCCTGACTTTTTGACTGATTTTTCTAATGTGTTTAGTGAAAGGAAGTCTGCATCCTTACCCCCTCACAGGAGCTACGATTGCGCTATTGAATTAGTGCCTGGTGGTTAAATTTCCTAAAGGTCGCCTTTTTAATTTATCTGTACCTGAACACGATGCTATGCGATCTTATATCAAGGAGTCATTGGAGAAGGGTCATATCAGACCATCCTCTTCACCCTTGGGCGCCGGTTTTTTCTTTGTGGCCAAAAAGGATGGTTCATTGAGGCCGTGTATTGATTATCGCCTCCTGAATAAGATCACTGTGAAATATCAATATCCGTTACTCTTGATTTCTGATCTGTTTTCCAGAGTGAAAAGTGCTAGTTGGTTTACCAAGCTTGACCTCAGGAGGGGCGTATAACCTTATTCGTATTAAGCACGGGGATGAATGGAAGACGGCGTTTAATACCCCAGAGGGGCATTTTGAGTACCTAGTGATGCCCTTTGGGCTTACTGATGCCCTTCATCTTCCATCCTCGAATTTTCAATTTTGTGGATGATATTTTTCTCATGGGACTTTGTCTGTTGGCTGTTTCAATTAACACTTATAAGACGTGTACAAAATTTGATAGGTCTTTTTGTCTCAGAGAGGATTTTTTTGGGATTTTGGGTGCCAATTTTTATCGTAAATTTATTGGTAATTTGTCTGGTATTGTTAAACCATTGACTGATCTGACCAAAAAGGGTTCCGATGTGGTGAATTGGCCTCCTGAGGCAGTTTCTGCATTTCAGGAACTTAAGCAGAGATTAATTTCTGCTCCTGTTCTACGGCAGCCTGATGTTTCTCTGCCGTTTCAGGTGGAGGTTGATGCCTCTGAGATTGGGGCAGGTGCTGTTTTGTCCCAAAGGGATCCAGAGACCTCTAAGAGTAACCCTTGTGCCTTTTTCTCTCAAAAGTTTTCTCCAACTGAACGTAATTATGATGTGGGTAATCGGGAGTTATTGGCCATGAAGTGGGCCTTTGAAGAGTGGAGACATTGGCTGGAAGGAGCCAAACATCAGGTGGTGGTCCTCACTGACCATAAGAACCTGGTTTATCTCGAATCAGCCAAGCGACTTAATCCTAGTCAGGCCAGGTGGGCCTTGTTTTTCACACGTTTTAATTTTGTAGTTTCTTTTCTTCCTGGCACTAAGAATGTTAAGGCAGATGCCCTCTCAAATGGTTTTTACGGGGCCAATCCAGTATGTGGGTTCTAAGGCGTAATGGGGTGCATATGACTTTGCAGCATGGCAGACATTGCTGTCACTGTGTAAACAAAAGAGTACAGGAGTACAAACGGAATATGGTGACGTGAATTTTATGGGGCCCATCCAGTATCTGGGTTCAAAGGCTTATTGAGGTGCATATGAATTGGTAGCAGGGCAGGCCTTGCATTCAATACAACATTTTTTATGGAGGACCTCCTGGACCTCTTATGAAAGGGGTATTGGGGTGCGTCGTAATTCTTGGAAGCCCATCCACTCACGGCATAGGCTACAACAGTTTAGGAGACCCACTGTTTAATAATGGCCCTTTAAGAAGATTAATGCCGTCTGCATACCTCCCAACCGTCCCGGATTGAGCGGGACAGTCCCGATTTTGACCCCCCCGTCCCGCTGTCCCGCTGAGGACACTATGTGTCCCGCAGTGAGAGGAGCCGCCACGCCCCCCATGCACTGCTCCCTGTCTCTACAGCTCAGCCAGCGGCTCACAGCTAGCAGTGATGCTGCTATGCTATTGCTGTTCTCTTTTGTGCCCACAGGACCTGTGATGAGGTCACAGGAGGGGAGGAGTCAGGGGTCACATGATCAGTGTCCTCTTGTGTGCAGGACTCTGCGCTGTGATGGTTGTTTGTCATGGTGCTGGATGAGGGTAAGTTTGTGTGTGTGTGGGGTCCGGACTCGGGTTTTCAGTGTGGATGTAGCAGAGCTGTGTGTGTACGAGGAGTACGGAGTGGAGACTTGTGTGTATGAGGTGTACGGAGCCGTGTGTACGAGGTGTACGGAGCGGAGCCGTGTGTGTACGAGGTGTACGGAGCGGAGCCGTGTGTGTACGAGGTGTACGGAGCGGAGCCGTGTGTGTGCGAGGTGTACGGAGTGGAGATGTGTGTGTACGAGGTGTACGGGGCGGAGACGTGTGTGTACGAGGTGTACGGAGCGGAGCCGTGTGTAAGAGGTGTACGGAGCGGAGCCGTGTGTACGAGGTGTACGGAGCGGAGCCGTGTGTGTACGAGGTGTACGGAGCGGAGCCGTGTGTACGAGGTATATGGAGCGGAGCCGTGTGTGTACGAGGTGTACGGAGCGGAGCCGTGTGTGTACGAGGTGTACGGAGCGGAGCCGTGTGTGTACGAGGTGTACGGAGCGGAGCCGTGTGTGTACGAGGTGTACGGAGCGGAGCCGTGTGTGTACGAGGTGTACGGAGCGGAGCCGTGTGTGTACGAGGTGTACGGAGCGAGCCGTGTGTGTACGAGGTGTACGGAGCGGAGCCGTGTGTGTACGAGGTGCACGGTGCGGAGCCGCTCGTGTATGAGGTGGATGTAGCAGTGCTGTAGTGTGTATGAGGTGTACGGAGCGGGGCCTTGTGTGTACAAGTTGGATGTAGCAGAACCGTGTCTGTACGAGTTGAATGGAGCAGAGCCGTGTGTCTGAATAAGGTGCACGGAGCTGAGCCGCGCGTGTACGAGGTGGATGTAGCAGTGCTGTGTGTGTACGAAACGGAGCCCTGTGTGTGTGAAGTGTACGGAGCTGAGCTGCTCAGCTCCGTACACACAGGGCTCCGTGCTTGAGCCGTGTGTGTACAGAGCGGAGCAGAACCGTGTGTGGAGTGGAGCCTTGTGTGTATGTAGCGGAGCCGCGTGTGTACGAGGTGTACGGAGCAGAACCGCGTGTGTACGAGGTGTATGCTGCAAAGCCGCATGTGTACAAGGTTTACGGAGTGGAGTCATGTGTGTACAAGGTGTACAAAGCGCGGCTGCGTGTGTACAAGGTGTATGGAGTGGAGCCTTGTGTATACTGAGTGGAGCCTTTGTGTGTGCGAGGTGGACGGAGCGGAGCCGTGTGTTTACGAGGCATACAAAGCGGAACCGTGTGTGTATGAGGTGTGCAGAGCCCTGCGTGTACAAGATGTATGGTGGGGAGCATTCATACCTCCCAACTGTCCTGAATTCAGCGGGACACTCCCGATTTTGAGAGTCTGCCCCGCTGTCCCGGCCGGGAGCTTTTCCCGTGGACGCAGAAGTACATGCCGGAGCCCCGAAGAGCACTTTAAAACTCGCACGTGATGTTCCACCAGAAGTGACGTGCTGAAAGATGACCGGAAATGAGTTAATTTTGGGAGGAGATTGTGACGGAACCATGGAGGCACTTCAGGGAATGCTTCAGATCCATCACCTTGTCCTCGCCTTGGAATCGGGGATGTCGGCCATGTGAGCGGATCATGATATGTCCTGCACCGGGAGTCTCAGGTGGGCACTACAATGGGAGCCGGGCTGCTATAGTATCTTTATAGAATCTTTATTTCTTTCTCTCTCTGTTTCTTTCTCTCTCTCTGTTCTTTCTTTCCCATCTTTCTTTCTTTCTCTCTGTTCTTTTTCTTTCTTTCTGTTCTTTCTTTCCCCTCTTTCTTTCTTATCTCTGTTCTTTCTTTCTCTCTGTTCTTTCTTCCCCTCTTTCTTTCTGTTCTTTCTCTCTCTCTGTACTTTCTTTCTCTTTCTTTCTCTCCCATCTTTCTTTCTCTCTATCTCTGTTCTTTCTTTCTCTCTTTGTTCTTTCTTTCCCTTCTTTCTCTCTCTCCGTCTGTTGTTTCTTTCTTTACCCTCTTTCTTTTTTCTCTCTGTTCTTTTTTTCTGTCCCCTTTCCTTCTCTCTCTGTTTCTTTCTTTTTCTCTATCTCTCTGTTCTTTCATTCCCCTCTTTCTTTCTTTCTCTCTCTCTGTTCTTTCCCCTCTTTCTTTCTTTCTCTCTGTTCTTTTTTCTTTTCTCTCGCTCTGTTCTTTCTTTCCCCTCTTTCTTTCTTTCTTTTCTTTCTTTCTTTCTTCTTCTCTCTCTGTTCTTTCTTTCTCTCTCTCTCTGTTCTTTCTTTTTCTTTCTTCTTTCTTTCTTTCTTTCTTTCCCCTCTTTCTTTCTTTCCCCTTTCTTTCTTTCTTTCTTTTTTTTCTTTTTCTTTCTTTCTTTCTTTTTTTCTTTCTCTCTCTGTTCTTTCTGTCCCCTCTTTCTTTCTCTCTATTCTTTCTTTCTTTCTTTTTCTATCAGTTCTTTCTTTCCCCCTCTGTCTTTCTTTCTTTCCCCTCTTTCTCTCTCCCTCTCTGTTCTTTCTTTCTCTGTTCTTTCTTTCCTCTCTTTCTTTCTTTCTCTGTTCTTTCTTTCCCCTCTTTCTTTCTCTCTCCCTCTGTTCTTTCTTTCCCCTCTTTCTCTCTCCCTCTCTGTTCTTTCTTTCCCCTCTTTCTTTTTTTCTCTCTGTTCTTTTTTTCTGTCCCCTCTTTCTTTCTCCGTCTCTGTTCTTTCCCCTCTTTGTTTTTTTTTCTCTCTGTTCTTTCTCTTCCCTTTCTTTGTTTATTTCTTTCTCTCTCTACTTTCTCTCTGTTCTTTGTTGCTTACCCCTCTTCTCTTTCTTTCTTTCTTTCTTTCTCTATCTCCTTTCTTTCTTTTTTTTTCTCTCTCTGTTCTTTCTTTTACTCAGTACCAGTGTGCCCACAGTAACAGTCAGTGTGATCACCAGTGCTAAATGGGTGTGGTCAGGGCATGGACATGGGTGTGACTAGGTGTGAAATGGGTGTGGTCGGGGCGTGGCCTAAAATTTGCAGCGGCGCGCTGTGCGCGCCGCAACCTTTGTCCCTCTTTACCATCTTCAAAAGTTGGGAGGTATGCATCTGATGCACCAGTAAAAATAGGGTTGAGCCTAGACTGTATGGGCTCCTTCCAGGTCCTGACTGCAGACCATACAGTCTAGCCTGCTCACTGCTGAAGATGCTAAACTGTATGGGCTCCTTCCAGGTATATATTCTTGAAGATAGCAGACTTTATGGGCTGCTGCCTGGCCCTGGCTGCGGCCCATACATGACACTAGAATGTATGTGCTCCTCCAAGGTATACATTATTAAAGCCAGCAGAATATATGGGCTCCTGCCAGGTCCTGACTGCAGCCCATGCAGTCTAGCCGGCTCACTGGTGAAGACATTCGACTGTAC
Organism: Oophaga sylvatica; assembly: GCA_033576555.1. Lineage (NCBI taxonomy): Eukaryota > Metazoa > Chordata > Amphibia > Anura > Dendrobatidae > Oophaga > Oophaga sylvatica. The sequence continues at coordinate 245,947,485 of JARQOD010000002.1, read as the reverse complement.
AGGCTCCTGTCAGGTATATATTACTGCAGATATAGACTGTATAGGCTCCTGTCAGGTATATATTACTGTAGATATAGACTGTATGGGCTCCTGCCAGGTATATATTATTGTAGATATAGACTGTATGGGCTCCTGTCAGGTATATATTATTGTAGATATAGACTGTATGGGCTCCTGTCAGGTATATATTATTGTAGATATAGATTGTACGAGCTCCTGTCAGGTATATATTACTGTAGATATAGATTGTACAGGCTCCTGTCAGGTATATATTACTGTAAATATAGACTGTACGGGCTCCTGTCAGGTATATATTATTGTAGATACAGACTTTACGGGCTCCTGTCAGGTGTATATTATTTTAGATACAGACTGTATGGGCTCCTGTCAGGTATATATTATTCTAGATACAGACTGTACGGGCTCCTGTCAGGTATATGGATCGCCCGCCAGGGAAGGGATACTCGGTACCGGGCTGGTGTATTGAAGGGATGGGTCACAGCGGCAGTGACGCGGTCCGTGGCCCTGGGCGTCCAATTAAAGGGGAATTATTTACAGGGGATGTTAGAGTTTGTAGTAAGGTATTCGTGACGCCACCTGTGGTATCTGGTCAGAGATGACCAGCACTGCGGTGCAGATTCACTGAGACCGATGGTGTGGTGCAGCAGAGGTGAAATAGCATTCCACAGGTAAAGCTTGTGATCTCAGGGCAGGTAGATGTTGTAGTATTAAGGTAATGGTGCTGAGAGATGCAGCTGAGTGTAGTAGGAGACGCAGGAAGAAACTGAGAAACAGTCAGTGAGTTGCAGTTTCCAAAGCTTTACTTACAGTTTTGCAGGCAAAGTATCCAGGGCATTGAATACAGGTCGTACTGGAGTAGGTCAACCTGAAAGCAGTTTAGGATTCCCTTATTACAGGTGGGATGTGAGGTCTCCTTTCTAGCGCTGTTCTGTGAGGCACCGGCTGCTATAAGCTCCGTCCAAGTTCCTCTTTTTCTCTCTCTCTCTTATTCAAGTTGAACTTCACTCTCATAACAGGCAGCTGTAACCTGTTTCAGGAATCACTCTCTATGGAGCCCCCGGCTCACATGTGCTGCTGCTTTGAAGAAGAGTCTTAATTGGGACAAAGAACCTGCCGTCCTCTGCCCTCCGGATTCTGCTGCTGCGACTTTACTTCACCATCTCAGCCTCGGACTCCAGGGGTCCGGTCTCTGGCGCTCAGACCTGGGGGTGAGCCTTGCTATGGCTCCTGTCCCCCAGCTTGTCTCCACACATCTTTCCTCTCTTGTCCCTCCAGCTACACTACTCACTCCTCCCCCAGCCAGAATATTCCAGGGAAGCTCCCCTCAAATCAGGTGTTTGAGCTCCCCCTTCTGGTCTGGAGTCAGAAAGGTGTTGCATGCTGTGTTACCTGCTAAGGGATCCCTCTTTGCCTTCAGGCATGACATCACTCTCCCCTGGAGGGAGGTAAGGTCACTGTGGCAACCAAACTCCTGGGGTGCCACATATATATTATTGTAGATATAGAGTGTATGGGCTCCTGTCAGGTATATATTATTGTAGATATAGACTGTATGGGCCCCTGTCAGGTACAGTGCCTTGCGAATGTATTCGGCCCCCTGGAACTTTTCAACCTTTTACCACATATTATGCTTTAAACGTAAAGATATCAAATGTAAATTTTTAGTGAAGAATCAATAACAAGTAGGACATAATTGTGAAGTTAAACAAAATTTATTGGTTATTTTAAATTTTTGTGGAAATACAAAAACTGAAAAGTGGGACGTGCAATATTATTCGGCCCCTTTACTTTCAGTGCAGCAAACTCACTCCAGAAGTTCATTGTGGATCTCTGAATGATCCAATGTTGTCCTAAATGACTAATGATGATAAATATAATCCACCTGTGTGTAATCAAGTCTCCATATAAATGCACCTGCTCTGTGATAGTCTCAGGGTTCTGTTTGAAGCATAGAGAGCATCATGAAGACCAAGGAACACAGCAGGCAGGTCCGTGATACTGTTGTGGAGAAGTTTAAAGGCGGATTTGGATACAAAATGATTTCCAAAACTTTAAAAATCCCAATATCACTGTGCAAGCGATCATATTGAAATGGAAGGAGTATCATACCACTGCAAATCTACCAAGAGCCTGCCATCCCTCTAAACTTTTATCTCAAACAAGGAGAAGACTGATCAGCGATGCAGCCAAGAGGCCTATGATCACTCTGGATGAACTGCAGAGATCTAAAGCTGAGGTGGGACAGTCTGTCCATAGGACAACAATCAGTCGTACACTGCACAAATCTGGCCTTTATGGAAGAGTGGCAAGAAGAAAGCCATTTCTTAAAGATATCCATAAAAAGTGTCGTTTAAAGTTTGCAACAAGCCACCTGGGAGACTCACCAAACATGTGGAAGAAGGTGCGCTGGTCAGATGAAACCAAAATCGAACTTTTTGGCAACAATGCCAAATGATATGTTTGGCGTAAAGGCAACACAGCTCATCACCCTGAACATACCATCCCCATTGTCAAACATGGTGGTGGCAGAATCATGGTTTTGGTCTGCTTTTCTTCAGCAGGGACAGGGAAGATGGTTAAAATTGATGGGAAGATGGATGGAGCCAAATACAGGACCATTCTTGAAGAAAACCTGTTGGAGTCTGCAAAAGACCTGAGACTGGGACAGAGATTTGTCTTCCAACAAGACAATGATCCCAAACATAAAGCAAAATCTACAATGGAATGGTTCACAAATAAATGTATCCAGGTGTTAGAATGGCCAAGTCAAAGTCCTGACCTGAATCCAAACGAGAATCTGTGGAAAGAGCTGAAAACTGCTGTTCACAAACGATCTCCATCCAACCTCACTGAGCTTGAGCTGTTTGCCAAGGAAGAATGGGCAAGAATTTCAGTCTCTCGATGTACAAAACTGATGGAGACATACCCCAAGCGACTTGCAGCTGTAATCGCAGCAAAAGGTGGCGCAACAAAGCATTAAGTTAAAGGGGCCGAATAATATTGCACACCCCACTTTTCAGTTTTTGTATTTCCACAAAGATTTAAAATAACCAATAAATTTTGTTCATCTTCACAATTGTGTCCCACTTGTTGTTGATTCTTCACCAAAAATTTACATTTGGTATCTTTATGTTTGAAGCATGACATGTGGGAAAAGGTTGAAAAGTTCCATGGGGCCGAATACTTTCGCAAGTCACTGTATATATTATTGTAGATACAGGCTGTATGGGCTGCAGTCAGGTATATATTACTGTAGATATAGACTGTATGGGCTCCTGTCAGGTATATAGAATAGACAACAGATGGAAATTATTGGCAATTATCAAGACACACTTAATAAAGGAGTGGTTCTGCAGGTGGGGACTACAGACCACATTTCAGTACCAATGCTTTCTGGCTGATGTTTTGGTCACTTTTGAAAGTTGGTTGTGCTTTCACACTCTTGGTAGCATGAGACGGACTCTACAACTCACACAAGTGGCTCAGGTAGTGCAGCTCATCCAGGATGGCACATCAATGAGAGCTGTGGCATGGTTTGCTGTGTCTGTCAGCATAGTGTCCAGAGGCTGGAGGCGCTACAAAGAGACAGGCCAGTACAGCAGGAGATGTGGAGGGGGCCGTAGGAGGGAAAAACCCAGCAGCAGGACTCCTACCTCCACCTTTGTGCAAGGAGGAACAGGAGCACTGCCAGATCCCTGCAGAATGACCTCCAGCAGGCCACAAATGTGCATGTGTCTGCACAGACGGTTAGAAACTAACTCCAAGAGGATGGTCTGAGTGCCCGACATCCACAGATGGGGGTTGTGCTCACAGCCCAACACAGAGCAGGACACTTGGCATTTGACACAGAACACCAGGATTGGCAAATTCGCCACTGGCGCCCTGTGCTCTTCATAGATGAAAGCAGGTTCACGCTGAGCACATGTGACAGACGTGACAGAGTCTGGAAACGCTGTGGAGAGCGATCTGCAGCCTGCAACATCCTTCAGCATGACGGGTTTGGCAGTGGGTCAGTAATGGTGTGGGATGGCATTTCTTTGGAGGGCCACACAGCCCTCCATGTACTGGCAGAGGTAGCCTGACTGTAATTAGGTACCGAGATGAGATTCTCCGACCCCTTGTGAGACCATATGCTGGTGCGGTTGGCCCTGGGTTCCTCCTAATGCAGGACAATGCCAGACCTCATTTGGCTGGAGTGTGTGAGCAGTTCCTGCAAGATGAAGGCATTGAAGCTATGGACTGGCCCGCCTATTCACCAGACCTGAATCCGATTGAGCAGATATGGGACATCATATCTTGCTCCATCTACCAACGTCACATTGCACCACAGACTGTCCAGGAGTTGGCGGATGCTTTAGTCCAGGTCTGGGAGGAGATCCCTCAGGAGAACATCCGCCGCCTCATCAGGAGCATGCCAGGCATTGTAGGGAGGTCATACAGGCATGTGGAGGCCACACACGCTACTGAGCATCATTTTGACATGTTTTAAGGACATTACATTCCACTTTAATTTTGTAGGTGACTACAAATTAAATTATAAAATTTGATTTCCATTGATGATTTTTGTGTGATTTTGTTGTCAGCACATTCAACTTTGTACACAGCAAAGTATGCAATGAGAATATTTCATTCATTCAGATCTAGGATGTTATTTGAGTGTGCCCTTTATTTTTTTGAGATATATATATATTACCAATTCATGTGCCGTGTTGTGTAAAATCACAGTGACAGGTTAGTACACAAAAGACAGAATAGATATATACACATAGAATACATAGATATATAGATGTCAGTGACAAACACAAGTATATGTATTTATATCACATAGATACAAGAAAAGCTGGCAATTCATCTGCCGTGTACTGTAAAATCACTGAAGGAGCCAACAGAAGAGATGGATTACATACAGTAAATACAAATAGAATAGGTAGATATATAGATGTCTGTCACAGATACAATTAGTACAGTGTGTGTAGTTTACTGTACATGTATTTCATAAATGCTTTTTTGGAAAAAAACGGCGTGGGCTCCAGCGCAATTTTCATAAAAAGCAGAAGGAAAGCCGATGGCTGGGGTCAGATGTTTATAGCCTGGGAAGGGGGTAATACCCATTGGAGCTTCCCAGGATATTAATATCAGCTCATATCTGTATACTTAGCCTTTACTGGCTATTAAAATAGGGGACCCCCCAAAAAAAATGACTTTGGGTTTCCCTATAACTAATAACCAGCAAAGGCCAGGCAGACAACTGGGGACTGATATTAATAGCCTAGGAAGGGTCCATGGACACTGCCACCCCAGTCTAAAAACATCACCTCTCAATTGCCCCAGAAAAAGCACATCTCTAAGATGGCACTTAGTCTCGCTCTTCCCACTTGTCCTGTAGCGATGACAAGTGGGGTGATAGTTGTCAGGTGACATCATGCCCTGAGGTTAGTTATAGAGAGGCGTCAATAAGACGCACCCATTACTAACCCCATAATCACATTGCAAGAAAATACAGACACTTAGAAAAAAGTCCTTTAATTGAAAGAATGACACAGACTCCTTTAATATTCTTAATTAAACCATACTTACGACCTCACCTATTCTCCCAATGCCCTCGTCATCTGCAAAAGAGGTAAAAAAAAAAAATACAAACAATATTCCTCACCTTTCCGCAGAGATGCTTTTAATCCATTTGTCTCATGAAGGGTCCAGCTCTGCTACATCTAGATGGCAGGCTGCATGATGCAACCATGCAGCCTGTCATCCAGTGTCTGCCTGTGAACTGCAATTCCCTGTCTGACGGCACCGCGAGCGTGAGAAAGTTCTCCTGCTCGCGATGCAGTCTGACAGGTTCTGCAAGTTCACAGCCAATAAACTCACTTCACAGCCAATGAACTCAATTCACTTTTCTGATGTCAATGCGATCGCCGCTGGAAGATTTCCCAATTCGCTCGTGCCAACGTCACATAGGTGAAGTAAGTTCATTAGCTGTGAACTTGCAGGACCTGTCAGACGGCACCGCGAGCAGAAGAACTTTCTCATGCTCACGGTACCTTCAGAGAGGGAATAGCAGTTCACAGGGAGACACTGAGCACATGGTGTGCAGTGTCTACTGGAAGACAGGCTGTATGGATGCATCATGCATCCATGCAGCTTGCCATCTAGATGTAACAGAGCTAGACCCATCGTGGGACAAATGGATTAAAAGCATCTCTGCGGAAAGGTGAGGAATATTGTTCTTTTTTTTTACCTCTTTTGCAGATGATGAGGGCATTGGCCGTGACAATTCCACTCTGTTGCCCTCAAAAGCCGTATCTGAAAAGAAAAAGGAAATCAATAATAAGAAAAAGAAAACCTAAAGCAGAAACCGGCCTGGGCGGTCCAGATCCGTGCCTGCCTCCTGACACTAAGCTAAAACAGATTAGCTTCATACCAGTTGGTGGTGTACCATCCTCTACGTGGGGGAGCAAAGGGGGGAGACCTACATTTTTTTTGCATAGCATAAGCAGCATACACCTATGTTTTTTTGTGTGCCCCAATGAAGCATTAAACCCCCACACACCAACCAGAGGGCCACACAGCTTAACCCCTCTCTGCCATCAGAAGTACAATTCCGTCTATGTGACCCTGGACCTAATTCCCATGGACGGAATAGTACGTCATATGCGATCAGCAGCGCTCCCGGGGGGAGCGTAGCTGATCGCGGCCGGGTGTCAGCTGTATATCACAGCTGACACCCAGCACTATGTGTCAGGAGCGGTCACGGACCGCTCCCGGCACATTAACCCCTGGCACACCGCGATCAAACATGATCGCGGTGTCTCCGGGGCACAGGGGAGGATCGCGCAGGGTGGGGGCTCCCGGCGCGCTCCCCTGAGACCCTCAGAGCAGCGCGATGTGTCGCGCTGTTCCGAGGGTCCGTCCTCCCTCCAGGTCCCCGGATCCAAGATGGCGCCGGGGTCCTGCAGGGAGGCGGCTTCCTCAGTGCCTGGGACAAAGTAAAAAAGTAAAAAAAATAAAAATAAAAGTGGTAAAAAAAAATCATAAAAAAAAAAAAAATATTCCCAATAAATTCATTTCTTCCTGTAAATAAAATAAACAAAACAATAAAAGTACACATATTTGGTATTGCCGCGTCCGTAACGACCCCCCCTATAAAACTGTCCCACTAGTTAACCCCTTTAGTGAACCCCTTAAAAAAAAAAAAAAAACTAAGCAAAAAATCAATGCTTTATCATCATACCGCCGAACAAAAAGTGGAATAACACGCGATCAAAAAGACCGATATAAATAAACATGGTACCGCTGAAAATGTCATCTTGTCCCGCAAAAATCGAGCCATCATACAGCATCATCAGCGAAAAAATAAAAAAGTTATAGCTCGCAGAATAAAGCGATGCAAATATAATGATTTTTTATATAAAATTGTTTTTATTCTATAAAAGCGCCAAAACATAAAAAAATGATATAAATGAGGTATCGCCATAATCGTACTGACCCAAAGAATAAAACTGCATTATCAATTTTACCACACGCGGAACGGTATAAACGCCCCCCCAAAAGAAATTCATGAATTGCTGATTTTTGTTCATTTTAACCTCCCAAAAATCGAAATAAAAAGCGATCAAAAAATGTCACGTGCTCAAAAATGGTACCAATAAAAACGTCACCTCGTCCCGCAAAAAATAAGACCTCACATGACTCTGTGGGCCAAAATATGCAAAAATTATAGCTCTCAAAATGTGGTGATGCAAAAAACTACTTTTTGCAATAAAAAGCGTTTTTTAGCGTGACAGCTGCCAATCACAAAAACCCGCTATAAATAGTAAACCAAACCCCCTTTATCACCCCATTAGTTAGGGAAAAATAATAAAATTAAAAAAAAGTATTTATTTCCATTTTCCCATTAGGGTTAGGGTTGCGGCTAAAGTTAGGGTTAGGGTTGGCGCTAACGTTAGGATTAGGGTTAGGGTTGGGATTAGGGTTAGGGGTGTGTTAGGGTTAGGTTTGTGGTTAGGGTTGGGACTAGGGTTAGGGGTGTGTTGGGGTTAGGGTTGGAGTTAGAATTTGGGGGTTCTGCTGTTTAGGCACATCAGGGGCTCTCCAAATGTGACATGGCGTCTGATCTCAATTCCAGCCAGTTCTGCGTTGAAAAAGTCAAACGGTGCTCCTTCACTTCTGAGCTCTGCCATGCGCCCAAAAAGTAGTTTACCCCCGCATATGGGGTATCAGCGTACTCTGGACCACAAGAGTTATTGTGCAATTTGTCCTATTTCCTCTGTTACCTTTGGGAAAATAAAAAACTGGGGGCGACAAAATCATTTTTGTAAAAAAAAAAATGATTTTTTTGTTTTTACGGCTGTATGTTATAAATTTTCTGTGAAGCACTTGGGGCTTCATAGCGCTCACCACACTTCTAGATAAGTTCCTTGTGGGGTCTATTTTCCAAAATGGGGTCACTTGTGGGGGGTCTCCACTGTTTAGGCGCATCAGGGGCTCTCCAAATGTGACATGACGCCCCCAGACCATTCCATCAAAGTCTGCAATCCAAAACGTCACTACTTCCCTTCCGAGCCCAGACGTGCACCCATACAGTCGTTTTCTCACACATGTTGGGTATCAGCGTACTCAGGACAAATTGGACAAAAACTTTTGGGGTCCAATTTCTCCTGTTACCCTTGTGAAAATAAAATATTGGGGGCGAAAAAATCATTTTTGTAAAAAAAAAAAGATTTTTTATTTTTACAGCTGTACATTATAAACTTCTGTGAAGCACTTCGGGGTTCAAAGTGCTCAACATACTTCTAGATAAGTTCCTTGTGGGGTCTATTTTCCAAAATGGGGTCACTTGTGGGGGTTTCCACTGTTAAGGCGCATCAGGGGCTCTCCAAATGCGACATGACGCCCCTAGACCATTCCATCAAAGTCTGCAATCCAAAACGTCACTACTTCCCTTCCGAGCCCAGACGTGCACCCATACAGTAGTTTTCTCCCACATATTGGGTATCAGCGTACTCAGGACAAATTGGACAACAACTTTTGGGATCCAATTTCTCCTGTTACCCTTGTGAAAATAAAATATTGGAGGCGAAAAAATCATTTTTGTGAAAAAAAAAAAAAAAAGATTTTTTATTTTACGGCTGTACGCTATAAACTTCTGTGAAGCACTTTGGGGTTCAAAGTGCCCACCACACATCTAGATAACTTCCTTGAGGGGTCTAGTTTCCAAAATGGTGTCATTTGTGGGGGGTTTCCACTGTTTAGGCAGATCAGGAGCTCTCCAAACACGACATGGCATCCAGCCAATTCTGCGTTGAAAAAGTCAAACGGCGCTCCTTCCCTTCCAAACTCTGCCATGCACCCAAACAGTGGTTTACCCCACATATGGGGTATCAGCGTACTCAGGACAAATTGCACAATAACTTTTGGAGTCTTGTTACCCTTGGGAAAATAAAAATTGGGGTGAAAAGATCAATTTTGTAGAAAAAATATGATTTTTTAATTTTACGGCTCTACGTTATAAACTTGTGTGAAGCACTTGGGGGTTCAAATTGCTCACCAAAGATCTAGATAAGTTCCATAGGGGGTCTAGTTTCCCAAATGGGGTCACTTGTGGGGGGTTTCCACTGTTTAGGCACATCAGGGACTCTCCAAATGCAACATGGCGTCCAATCTCAATTCCAGCCAATTTTGGTTTGAAAAAGTCAAATGGTGCTCCTTCCATTCCGAGCTCTGCCATGCGCCCAAACAGTGGTTCCCCCCCACATATGGGGTATCAGCGTACTCACGACAAATTGGACAACAACTTTTAAGGTCCAATTTCTCCTGTTACCTATGGGAAAATAAAAAATTAGTGACTAAGAGATAATTTTTGTGGGAAAAAAATAGGATTTTTTATTTCATGCCCGGGCATTATAAACTTGTGTGAAGCACTTGGGGGTTCAAAGTGCTCACCAAAGATCTAGATAAGTTCCTTAGGGGGTCTAGCTTCCAAAATGGGGTCACTTGTGGGGGGTTTCACTGTTTAGGCTCATCTGGGGCACTACAAACGGAACATGACCCCCATCAATGTTTGCATTCCAAAAACGTTACTGCTTCCTTTCCAAGCCCTACCGTGCGCCCAAACAGTTTCCCCCCCCCCCACATATGGGGTATCAGCGTACTCAGGACAAATTGGACAACAACTTTTGGGGTCCAATTTCCTTGGGAAAAATAAAAAATTTGGGGCTAAAAAATCATTTTTGTGGAAAATTGTTTTTTTTTTTTCACACCCAGGCATTATAAACTTTTGTGAAACACTTTGGGGTTCAAAGTGCTCACAACAGATCTAGATAAGTTCCTTAGGGGGTCTAGTTTCCAAAATGGTGTCACTTGTAGGGGGTTTCCACTGTTTAGGCGCATCAGGGGCTCTCCAAACACGACATGGCGTCCAATCTCAACTCCAGCCAATTTTAGTTTGAAAAAGTCAAACGGTGCTCCTTCCCTTACGAGCTCTGCCGTGTGCCCAAACAGTGGTTTTCCCCACATATAGGGTATTGGCGTACTCAGGAGAAATTACACAACAACTTTATCTGCCCATTTTCTCCTTTTACCCTTGTCAAAATAAAAAAAAGTTTGTAAAAGATCATTTTTGTGGCTAAAAAGTTAAATATTCATTTTTTCCTTCCACGTTGCTTCAGCTCCTGTGAAGCACCTGAAGGGTTAATAAACTTCTTGAATGTGGTTTTGAGTACCTTGAGGGGTGCAGTTTTTAGAATGGTGTCACTTTTGGGTATTTTCTGCTATATAGACCCTCAAAGTGACTTCAAATATGAGGTGGGCCCTAAAAAAATGGCTTTGTAAATTTTGTTGTAATAATGAGAAATCACTGGTCAACTTTTAACCCTTATAATTTCCTAACAAAAAAAAATTTTGGTTCCAAAATTGTGCTGATGTAAAGTAGACATGTGGGAAATGTTATTTCTTAACTATTTTGTGTGACATATTTCTCTGTTTTAAGGGAAAAAAAATTCAAAGTTTGAAAATTGCAAAATTTTCAAAATTTTCGCCATATTTGTGTTTTTTTTCAAAAATAAACGCAAGTTATGTCGAAGAAATTATACTTCTAACGTGAAGTACAATATGTCACGAGAAAACAGTCTCAGAATCGCGAAGATCCGTTGAAGCGTTCCAGAGTTATAACCTCATAAAGAGACAGTGGTCAGAATTGTAAAAATTGGCCCGGTCATTAACGTGCAAACCACCCTTGGGGGTGAAGGGGTTAACCTTCTCAATCATAGACCTCCACCTCACACTAATCAGTGGACCCCACAGTATAAATCCAACAAAGTACTCAAGACGCCCCCTCCCCAAGCATAAATCCCCAGACGCCCCTTCCCCAAGGGTGAATCCCCATCATATCCCCCCTCCCCAAGAATAAATCTCAGATGCCCCCACCCGTCCCCAAGCATAAACCCCCATCGGATGTCCACCCACCCAAGCATTACTCCCATTGGACACCACCCACCCTGCTTCCCAAGCATAAATCCCAGCATAAATCCTCATCGGACCTCCACCCCCCACAACCCCGCAAGCATAAACCCCAATAAGACGTCCACCCTCCAAAGCATTACTCCCATCTGACGCCACCCAAGCATAAACCCTCATCGGACATCCAGTCCCCCCCAGAATAAACCCTCATCGGACATCCACTCCCCCGCATAAACCCTCATCGGATATCCACTCCCTCCTGCATAAACCCTCCTCAGACATTCACTCCCCCGCATAAACCCTCATCGGATATCCACTCCCTCCCTGCATAAACCCTCATCGGACATCCACTCCCCCAGCATAAACCCTCATCTGACATCCACTCCACCAGCATAAACCCCCAGACATCCACTCCACCAGCATAAACCCCCAGACATCCACTCCCCCGAATAAAGCCCCAAACATCCACTCCCCCAGCATAAACCCACATCTGACATCCACTCCCCCAGCATAAACCCTCATCTGACATCCACTACCCCCAGCATAAACCCTCATCTGACATCCACTCCACCCAGCATGAACCCTCATCGGACATCCACTCCCCCGGCATAAACCCTCATTGGACATACACTCCCCCAGTATAAATCCTCAGACATCCACTCCCTCAGCATAAACCCCCAGACATCCACTCCCCCAGCATAAACCCACATTGGACATCCACCCTTTCAGCATAAAACCCATTGGACTTCTACCCCCACAAGCATAAACTCCCATCGGAAGCCCTTCCCCAATCATAAATCCCCATGAGTCAGCACCTCCCCCAAGCATAAACCTCACCAGATGGCACCTCTACCCCAACCATAAACTCCTACCAGTCGAGCACCTACCACAAAAACAATCCCACCTTCAAGTCACAACAAATGCAGACGGGCCCTCCCCGAGCACAGTCCACCACCAGATACCCCTCACCCAAGCATCAAGTTCCCAAGCCACTCAGACAACACAACTGTGCATTAATACCCCACAACTGTGCATTAACCCCCCGGAGCCCAACCAGAACCCACACATGTACAGTAACCCCCCAGGGACACAACCCGACCCCACAAACAATGCATTAACCCCCACTGGGGCACAACGAGACCCCACAACCGTGCATTAACCGCACTGGGGCACAACCAGACCCCACAAGCGTGCATTAACCCCCAGGAACCCAACCAGAACCCACAAGCATGCATTAACCCCACTGGGGCACAGTCAGACCCCACAACCGTGCATTAACCCATAGGAGCACAACCAGACCACACAAGAATGCATTAACCCCGGGAACCCAACCAGACCCCACAATCGTGCATTAACTACCCCTCCACAACCGTGCATTAACCCCTCAGGGTACAACCAGGCCCCACAACCGTGCATTAATTTCCCTGGGAGCACAACCAGACACCACAAGCGTGCATTAAGCCCCCAGGTCCCAACAAGACCCCACAAGTGTGCATTAACCCCGGGGAACAACCAGACCCCACAACCATGCATTAACCCCACTAGGAGCACACAAGACCCCACAAGCATGCATTAACCCCCCGGGCAACAACCAGACCCCACAACCATGCATTAAGCCCCCTAGGAGCACAACCAGACCCCACAACGGTGCATTAACCCTCCCTAGGAGCACAACCAGACCCCACAAGCATGCATTACCCCCCCGTAAATCCAACCAGATCCCACAACCGTGCATTCACCCCCACTGGGGCACAAAGAGACCCCACAAGCGTGCATTAACCCCCAGGAACCCAACCAGACCCCACAAGCGTGTATTAGCCTCCTGGGGCACAACCAGACCCCACGACCATGCATTAATCCCCTCAAACCCCACTGTACAGACCCAAGTACCCCAAGTATCAGGCCCCCTCAACCAAAAATCTAAGTAGACATCAACACGTTAATTAATAAATACTCCTATATGTCACTGAGGACTCTGACTTCTGATTTCCCTCCCTGCAGCAAGCAGATGCCGGCATCAGACTGCTAAGACAAATGTCTAATGGCGGCTTCTCTTCCTTGCTTTGTCAGAACATGCCACGGAAATGTCGTCAGACCTGGAAGGAGCCCATACAGTCTAGCATTTACTGTAAAATAGGCTCTGTGACTTTAAGAGTAAATGAAGCAAGATGTGTCTGCTTATGTGTCACACACCACATGGCCAGCTAGGCTTGTTAAATGTTACAATAACATTTCCCAGTGAATGCATTTGTTTTGGTTGAAATCAATATTAAAGTATCAAAAACGCTTATAGAACGCTGCATCGGAACATATCCCAAGTGGTGGAGGAACATTTTGGTCTGGGGTTAATTATTTTGCCTTATATACAAGTCATTAACATGGAAAGGATGTACCTTCACATATTTCGCTGCAAAATCAGTTTCGGTTTCGTTTTGGTATGTTTTTCGGTGCATCGGAAACAAAGGCATGAAACTCGTGTCAACATTGTTTAAAGCTGTGAACTAGAAGTCAGGAATGCTTCCAGGGGCGATCCCCATGATGTCCCCGTGTCATTTCAGCAGTGTTTCCATCATTTTCAGACGTGTTTAGACCTTTAGAAGACCCCGGGGTGGATTGCGGCAAAAATAATCGCGTCTCCCTTAGACTTACATAGGGCTCGTTGTTCTGTCCGAGTACCCGAGTATTCCAATCTGCTCGACCCGAACAACGAGCACCGGAGCATTTTAGTGCTCGTTTATCACTAATTATTATCCCACTCATTGCCTCTCGGTTCTGAGGAACAAGGACATAGCCTGAAGTATAGTTTACAGGCCAGCTTGAAATCAACAAACTTGTCACGCCTCCCAGAGAACCTGTCATCCAAAGCAATCTTGAGCTCCACTAAGGGTTGCATGGGAGTCATGGTCCCCAAACCTAATGTGTTAAGGTGCTGCAAAATGACAGTGCATAGGTCTGCCAGCTCCAGGCTCAGCTGCCCTGTCAGAGCAGTGATAGGATCCATAATGGAAAAATAAACGGTTTCGGTCACAGCTAATGTCACGACTCTGTTGTCGGGTGTCCCTTTACCAGGGGCTCCTGTCCTGACGCTAATGCTAGGGGCACCTTAGCTCACCCTGTTCCCCAGATTACTTTTGCAGGTGAAGACACCAAAGCTACATACCTTGCCTTAGCTCCTGAATCCGCCCTCAGTCTGTACCCTTCCCCTACACCAACCAGACTAACAAAGCAATACAAACAGGCATAACGAAAAATACCAATCATACCAATATACTCACACAAACAACAGCGGGGAATAGAGGATGAGGTTAAACCAAAGTAGGAGAGGTAGGAGAATT
>JARQOD010000002.1:245802554-245932572 GCA_033576555.1 Oophaga sylvatica | reverse complement strand
CTTGAATTATACCCTCACTCCGTAAGCCACCCTAACCTTCAGTCTACAGTAATAGCCCCCTTAAACGCAGTCTACAGTTATAGCTTCCCTAAACCCCAGTCTATAACAATAGCCCCCTTAACCCAAGGCTACATTAATAGCCCCCCTAACCCCCAGTCTATAGTAATAGTCCCCTAACCCCCTGACTATAGTTATAGCCCCCCTAGCCCCCAACCTACAGTGATAGCCCCCTAACCCACAGTCTACAGTTATTGCCCCCCTAATCCACAGTCTACAGTTATAGTCCTCCTAACCACAGTCTACAGTAAAAGCACCAACTAATCCCTAGTCTACAGTAATAGCCCCCCTAACTCCCAGTCTACAGTAAAAGCATCACCTAACCCCAGTCTACAGTAAAAACACCACCTACCCCCAGTGTACAGTTATAGCCCTTAACCCCCAGTCTACAGTTATAGCCACCTAAACCTCAGTCTACAGTAATAACCCTCTAACCCTAGTCTACAGTATTAGCCCTCTAAACCAAAGTCTACAGTAATGGCACCATCTATCTCTGATCCCAGTCAGCATGGAAAGAGTCCTTAACCATTTCAGCATTGAAGGAAAGGAAATCCATTTAAAAAATGACACAAATCATACCATCTCTAAAGAGAACCTGCGATTCATTACCTGATGTGACCTTCTAACTGACACCCTCCTGACAGGAAGGTGTCAACAATGTCAATCAAGCCTGGAAAGACTGCAGCTGTGAGACAGAGGGGGTGCCACTTAGCATATGGAGAGGAACAATTACAAAAAGCATTTTCTTAGGTATGCGTGGTGGGGAGGGGGGGCTGTGCAGGAGTGTTATTAAAGCAGCACAGATGGTGGTGAATACAGTTTATAAAAAAAAAGGGATATATTCCATTCAAATAGTCACTGTCATTTCAACACACTTTGCATAATTAAATAGTATAAGTAAATGTAAACAAAATGTGTAGTGTATCTTATAAGAGAAATCTGCTTTTTTCTCCACTTATGAGCCATTTTGACAAACAGCCCAAATCTGTCATTGTCAAAGCAATATTGGCTTCCAGCACAGTAAACTCTCAGGTTACAGCTCCTATTAAACTATATGGAGGAAAAAAGGGAAGCCAGGATACCATGCTGCAGCTTTATGTAACTGTTTTAACTTTTTACAATGCTGGATTCCCAGCCACACAGGTTAGTACTGTTGTATAATGCATCTATGGTTGTGAACTCTGACAGCTTGGTGACCCTGTGCAAGAAATGTGTCTAGGCCCCCCTCTTTTATGGCGAGAAAGCTATATATATATATATATATATATATATATATATATATATATATATATACTGTACATATATATATATGTATATATATATACATATATATATACATAGCCACACACACAAATACATGAATATATATATCATAGTCTCCTTTATTATGTATATTGCCATCCCTTATTACACAGTGCCCTCTCTTGTTATGTACAGCACCTTCCCTTACATATCGGATTATATAGAGCCCTGTCTTTATTACATACCATCCTGTCTTGTTAGATGTATAATGCAATGATGGCTGATGGAGCATGGAAAAATTTATTTTATAAAGCAGAAGCTGAAGGACTGGTCATCTG
This sequence comes from Oophaga sylvatica, assembly GCA_033576555.1. Lineage (NCBI taxonomy): Eukaryota > Metazoa > Chordata > Amphibia > Anura > Dendrobatidae > Oophaga > Oophaga sylvatica. Next base: position 245,930,935 of record JARQOD010000002.1, on the reverse strand, counting down.
GTTACTGACTGTTCCATCAGCAGTCGTTTTATATTCTAACAAGAGAAGTGACTATGTAATAAAAGAGGGTGCTGTGAATGATAAAAATATAAAGAATACACTATGTAAGAGACAGTGTTGTACATAACAGCAGAGAAAGCTATATAACAAGGGACAGCACCATATATAACTAGAGAGATGGTACTGTATGTAATAAGGGACGGTGTTACACATAATAAAAGAGGAAACTATGTAACTATACACAATAAGTGAGTACACTATATACTAAGAGACTATGCTATACATAATAAGTGAGTACACTACATACTAAGGGACTGTGCCCAATCTCCCATATCCCTCATTATCCTCTTCCCCCCACATCCCATCATTGTCCTCTCCCCACCTCCAGCATTGCCCTTTCCATCACATCCATCATTGCCTTCTCCCCACCACCTCCATCATTGCCCTTTCCACCAACTCCATCATTGCCTTCTCCAATAACCCCATCATTGCCCTTCCCACCACCTCCATCTGTGCCTTCTCCTCCACTACCCCATCATTGCCCTTTCCACCACCTCCATCATTGCCTTCTCCCCATCACCCTATCATTGCCCTTTCTACCACCTCTATCATTGCCTTCTCCCCACCACCCCATCATTGCCCTTTCCACCACCCCATCAGTGCCCTTTCCACCACCTCCATCATTGCCTTCTCCCCACCACCCCATCATTGCCTTTCCACCACCTCCATCATTACCTTCTCCCCACAACCTCCATCATTGCCCTTTCCACCACCTCCATCATTGCCTTTTCTTCCACTACCCCATCATTGCCCTTTCCACCACCTCCATCATTGCCTTCTCCCCACCACCCTATCATTGCCCTTTCTACCACCTCCATCATTGCCTTCTCCCCACCACCCCATCATTGCCCTTTCCACCACCCCCATCATTGTCCTTTCCACCACCCTCATCATTGCCCTTCCCACCACCTTTATCATGGCTTTCTCCCCCACCACCCACATCATTGCCCTCTACATCACCTCCATCATTACCTTCTCTCCCACCACCCCATCGTTGCCCTTTCCATCACCTCCATCATTGCTTTCTCCCCCACCACCCTCATTATTGCCCTTTCCACCCCCTCTATCATTGCTTCTCACCATACTCCCATCATTGCACCTTTCCACCACCTCTATCATTGCTTTCTCCCCACAACTCCCATCATTGCACTTTCCACACCTCTATCATTGCTTTTCTATCCTACCACACCCATCATTCCCTTTCTACCACCTCTATCATTGCTTCTCCCCACACCACCCCATCATTGCCAATTGAACCCTCATTGCCCTTTCCACCTTTCCCATCATTGCCTTCTCACCCACCATCAACCATTATTGCCCTTTCCACCACACCATCATTGCCTTTATACATCACCCCATCATTTCCCTTCCACCACCTCCATCATTGCTTCTCCCCCTACCCTCACTACATTGCCCTCTCCATCACCTCCATCATTGCCTTCTCCCCCCACTCCCATCATTGCCCTTACTACCACCTCTTAATTGCCTTCTCCCCACCACTCCCATCATTGCCTTTTCCATCATCTCTATCACTGTTCTATGTTACCACCCCATCATTGCCCTTCCACCACCTTATCATGCTTTTACCAACTACATTTCCCTTCCACCAACCTATCATACTTTCTCTCATCACCATCCCATCATTGCTAATTCCAACTCCTAGTTGCCCTTTCTACCACTTCCATCATTGCTCCTCCCCACCACCCCATTATTGCCCTTTCCACCACCACCGTCATTGTCCTTTCCACCACCTCCCTATCATTGCCTTCCCACCACCTCTATCATTGCTTTCTCCCCACCAACTCCCATCATTGCCTTCTCCATACCTACTATCATTCCCTTCTCCCTACACACCCCCATCATGCCCTTTCCACCACCTCCATCATTGCTTTCTCCCCACACCCCCATCAATTTCCCTTCACCCTCTTCAACTTTCTCTCCTCCCACCCACATCCCATCATTGCACTTTCCACCACCTCTATCATGTCTTTCTCCACACATACCCCATCATTGCCCTTTCCCACACCTCTATCATTGCTTCTATCCCACCACACCATCATTTCCTTTCTACCACCCTCTATCATATTTTCTCCCACACCACCCCATCATTGCCAATTCCAACACCTTCATTGCCCTTTCACCTTTCCATCATTGCCTCCTCACCCCCTCACCATTGCCCTTTCCCACCACCTCATCATTGCCTTTTACATCACCCCACATCATTTCCTTCCCACCACCTCACATCATGCTTACTCCCCACACACCCACACTGCCCTTTCCACCACCTCCATCATTGCTTTCTCCCCCTACTCCCATCATTGCCCTTACTACCACCTCTATAATTGCTTTCTCCCCACCACTCCCATCATTGCCTTTCCATCACCTCTATCATTGCTTTCTATGCACAACTCCCATCATTGCCCTTTCACACCTCTATCATTGCTTTCTATCCCCACAAACCTATCATTTCCCTTTCACCAACTCTATCATTACTTTCTCCCACACCATCCCCATCATTGCTAATTCCAACTTCATTATTGCCCTTTCACCACTTTCCATCATTGCCTCCTCACCCACCACTCACCCATTATTGCCCTTTCCACCACCACCTCATTGTCCTTTACCATCTCCCTCATCATAGCCCTTTACACTACCTCCATCATTGCTTTCTCCCCACCACCCCCAGCATTGCCTTCTCCATCACCTACATCATTGCTTTCCCACACCACCCCATCACTGCCCTTACACCACCTCCATCATTGCTTTCTCCCCACCCCCCATCATTCCTTTTCCACCCTCTATCATGCTTTCTCGCTCACCATTCCCATCATTGCCCTTTCCACCACCTCTATCATTGCTTTCTCCCCTCCAACTCATCATTGCCTTTCCCACCACTCTATCACTTTTTCTACCACCACCACCCCATCATTGCCCTTACCACACCTCATCATTGCTTTCCCCCACTACTCCCATCATTGCCTTTACACACTTCTATCAATTGCTTTCTACCCCACCACCACCCCCCCCATCATTTCCTTTTCACCACTTACATATCATTACTTTCTCCCCACCATCCCCATCATTGCCTATTCCAACTCCATCATTGCCCTTTCCCACTTCACATTCCCCTCACCCCCACCACCTCCATTATTGCCTTTCCACCACCACCGTCATTGTCCCTTTCCACCCACACTCCCTCCATCATTGCCCTTTCCCACCACCTCTATCATTGCTTTCTCCCCACCACCCCATCATTGCCTTTCCATCACCTACATCATTGCTTCTCCACACCACCCCATCATGCCTTTACCACCACCTCCATCATTGCTTTCTCCCCACACCCCATCATTCCCTTTCACTCCTCTATCATTGCTTTCTACCCCACCATCCCCATCATTTCCTTTTCCACCACTCTATCATTCTTATCCCCATCACTCGCATCATTGCTTTTCCACCACCTCTTTTCACGCTTTCATATGCTCCACCCACCCCATTATTGCCCTTACCACCACCTCATCATTGCCTTTCTCCCACACTACTCCCATCATTGCCCTTCCACTACCTCTATCATTGCTTTCTACCCCACCACCCCCATCATTGCCTTCTCCATCACCTACATCATTGCCTTCTCCCACACCACCCCATCACTGTCCTTTCCACCACCTCCATCATTGCTTTCTCCCCAGCACCCCCATCATTTCCCTTTCCACCCTCTCTATCATTGCTTTCTCCCCCACCATTCCCATCATTGCCCTTTCCACCACCTCTATCATTGCTTTATCCCCCTCCACTCGCATCATTGCCTTTTCCACCACCTCTATCACTGCTTTCTACCCACCACCCCATCATTGCCCTTACCACCACCTCTATCATTGCTTTCTCCCACACTACTCCCATCATTGCCCTTTCCACTACCTCTATCATTGCTTTCTACCCCACCACCCCCATCATTTCCTTTTCCACCACCTCTATCATCACTTTCTCCCACACCATCCCCATCATTGCTAATTCCAACTCCATCATTGCCCTTTCCACCACTTCCATCATTGTCCTTTCCACCATCACCCTCATCATTGCCCTTTCCACCACCTCTATCATTGCTTTCTCCCCCACCATCCCCATCATTGCCCTCTATACCACCTATACACACACACAGACACACACACAGACCACTCACCTCTCCGCACGTTCCCCGCAGCTGCAGCATCATCATCGTCGGCAGCTTTCTGTCTCACACAGATGCTGAATGATGTTGTCATCCAGGCGCACTGCTGTTTTTGACAGGAAGCATGGTCAGGGAGCAGGACAGATTCCTGTTGCTCCACTCCGCTGTCATTTTCTCCTGTAATCAGCGGAGCTGCATAGATCGCTCCCTGCCTGACACACATTATGTCAATCTGGTCAGGGACCCCTCAGGGCCGGATAAACAGGCCAGATTGCCCTCAGTGTTAAACCTGCAGGGGCCCCCCTCCACTGGCCCTAGTGCAGTTGCATCGGCTGCACATGCGATATGTCGGCCCCTGGCTTCTGTTTGTGTGCTAAGGATGACTGAGAATGAATAGCAGAAATCCATCTCTCTGTGTATTCTGTATAAGAGACATTATAGCAACTAGTCTCCTCTCACCAACTCAGACAGAAGTGAAAATTAGAAGCATTCAGATTGAAAAACTGGTGAAAAATGTATGAGACGAGTCATATAATGACCATAAATAATGATATTCCTCATACTTACCCCATTACAGCACATTCCAAAAAAAAATGCCAAAAATGATAGGTTGTCTTCAGGCAAATGTGACATTTGCTTCAGTTACCAGATGACCTAAATAATATCCTATATGTATTTTACCAAAGAAGAATGTTACCAAATTATAGCCAAATATATCCCATTAAAAACTAGAATCAGTCTGAAATGTATGATTTTACCATGCATGCAATAGCCTATCACAATGCCAATTCCTAGGTTTAACATTTGGGATAATAATCTGCAGATGTAGGGTTCATCTGCAGCTTAATGGCATTATGAAGGTGCCCGGCAGCTGTGCTGAAAGTGTGGCTTCCAGAAAAAACTGAAGAAAATGAACTTTATTTCTCCTGGGAGCCTCCAGCTTTCAGTCGTTCACTGACAGCCGGCGATACAGTGCATCAGTGCAGAGTCGGCTGTCAGTCAATGCCAGGGCGTGCTTTCACTCACTGCTCTCAGTGATGTGAGTGATGACTGTAATTGATCTGGGCATATCTGCATGACTGAAAGCTGATGGTTCAGACAACAGAGTTCATTTTTTCCCTGGTGCCACATTTTTAGTCCAGCAGCCGAGAACTGCTAAACCTCTATTAACCTGAAAATTTATCCTATATCTGCAGGTTAATGGTGTTATTGGATCTCACAAGTTCCCTTAAATGCTGCACAAAACCTTCCATGAGACCCAGTTGAAGTCTTTATGTCATGCTAGTCTTTTATCACAGAGTCATATAAAATACAATATGGATCTTGATATGCTTCTGATAGCTTCATGAAATAAAAATGATAAAAAAAGCTAATTTGTGGACCATGAGTTCCCTAGCCCTACACTGTATTTTGCTATTTTGGCCATCTACACTTTTAGTTGTCAGAGATGTATATAAGTTCAAGGGTTTTCGACTCCGACTGAGCTGAATTTGCTTCCTTGTCAACACAATTTGTGACAAGAGAAAAGATGCTAGAATCAATCACAGTCGTAATAATATGGCATGTATTTGCGCTCCTCTATCTTCTCAATATGTTGTTGCAGGGAGTTCAAAGTTCATAAGGAATGTCATTAACATCTTCCTCAGTGCTGTGTGTCTATTGGACACTCCTATTAATCAGAGTCCTATCAGACCTACAGAATGGTTAGGTCTCCATTGTCCTGTTCCCTACCTATCATACAAAGATAAGATTATCAGTGACAAGCGAGACACCCATTGAGCAACAGCAGAGTTAGGGGATAAAAAAGAGGATTTTTTTTCTTTATTTATCCTCCTGTCTTGAAGATGAGCTGTTTCTTGTCTTGTCAAACTGCATCCTTTTCTTTACAGAATCCGCTTTAAGAAAACTAATTTGTCACACCGGACAATCATGTGAGGTTCTATAAAAGCCACAGCAGCTTTAGGGAAAAAAATAAATCAGAAAGCTTTAAACTCGGACAGAAGGGGTTTTGAAATCCAGTTGAGTGGCCAATATCAATTAATCTTTAGGATACAAGGGGATTGTGAGGATGAACTGGTAGTGAAGTGTCAAAAGCTTTAGATGAAGGAAAGTATTGATATTTCTTTTCTATGCTATTGTTTCAGTCCCATGTGGTATGATACAGCTCTAGTGATGTCATCGCAGTAAATGCCCACTGTGTGGTGGATCTTAACCTCTTATTATGGTGAAATACTTTATTCAGTCTTAGTACAAGATGAAGGTTCTGTGTACATCAACATTCCCACATAGCATCTTCTATAGAAATGAATGCATTACCAGTTGCATTATGAATTCGCTCATGCCATTAAAGCTCATCAGATATACCTTTTCTTGCTCTTCAAAACTTTTCTTTTCATTGTCTCTACAGACAGATAATGCATAAAATCTACTCTATTTGTTTAATATATTTATTTTGCTCATTCTGTATTCTCCTTTGCTTTGTGACTCCATTATTTTGCAGCTTCTATTGTGTTATATTGTTTAAATGCTCAATTACTAGTCCGAATACACACCACATGAAAAGCATCAAAGACAATGGTCCTATTTATGATAGCATAGGGCAGCACGGTGGCTCAGTGGATAGCACTGCAGCCTTGCAGCGCTGGAGTCCTGGGTTCAAGTCCCACCAAGGACAACATCTGCAAGGAGTTTGTATGTTCTCCCCGTGTTTGCGTGGGTTTTCCGTTTCTCCACACTCCAAAAACATACTGATAGGGAATCAAGATTGTGAGCCCCATCGGGGACAGCGACGATAATGTGTGCAAACTGTAAAGCGCTGCGGAATATGTTAGCACTATATAAAAATAAAGATTATTTATTTATTATTATTTATAGCATCACATACTTATATTTATCAACATATACCATGAATACATATCCAATTATACTTAATATATACCTTGCCTTATTTGTTTGGCTATTAGAATGTTTTGAGCATAGTTGACAGTAAACTAGCTGAAGAGCCCGGCGTTGCTCGGGCATAGTAACTAACTGTGGTTAGTTATAACAAATTATAATGATTATATTGTACATAAAAACATTTCACATCATATATTCAACACTACAGATTTGCAACACAAATTAACTAAACTATTACCAGAGTATTGATAGTATTTTATTTTCAACTCATTCAAGAGCCTTTTGATAAACAACATTTTTGTTTTTTCCACATAAAGTTGATCATGAGAAAAGCATGGCTATTTCAAATCGATCCCTACTACTTTCAAGGACTGTCCCTGAGCCTTGTTAATGGACATTGCAAATGCCAGACGAAGTGGAAACTGGAGGCGTTTAAAATCAAAAGGCAAATCAGATGGAATGAGTGGAATTCTTGGAATGAAAATGCCCTCTCCTTTGGCACATCCTGTTGCTGAGCTGTGTATCTAACCATATCCTGTGTGATACTGTCTGCTGAGCTGTGTATCTAATCCTATCCTGTGTGATACCATCTGCTGAGCTGTGTATCTAATTCTGTCCTGTGTAATACCGTCAGCTGAGCTGTGTATCTAATCCTGTCCTGTGTGATACTGTCTGCTGAGCAGTGTATCTAATCCTATCCTGTGTGATACTGTCTGCTGAGCCGTGTATCTAATCCTATCTTGTGCGATACAGTCTGCTGAGCCAAGTATCTAATCTTATCCTGTGTGATACTGGGAACCCCCTGGGCACCCCCTGCAGTCTGTGTCAGAGGGTGGTCTGTGTCATCACGGTAATAAATTGTGTTATTTCCAGCTTTACAGAAGGACGATATCACCATAGAAATGATAAGAATAATAGATAAGAATAATAGGCCTCAGTTACCACAACTGTCTACAAGGAAAACTATTGCTCATAGCAACCAATCACAGCTCAGCTTTCATATTTTAAACAGCTCTGGTGAAATGAGAGATACTTAGTGATTGGTTGCTATGTGGGGTGGGCGTGGCTTGATACACACACACATATACACTCATCTACTATATAATTGTCTAACTTATAACTTCAGTCTGTAACGGAAATCCTTTGTCGCAGATTGGTCACGCCCGGCAGGACACAACCAATTAGCAACAGGCACATCCGGCCGCGAATTGGCGCAGGATTTCAACCAGGCATGCCACCGTTATCGTCGGGAGATCAGCAGCGCTAGCCGCTGATCTACCGACGGTAGCCGCGGGTCATCTCCACGTACATACTCACCTTCCGTCCCTGCATCCCTTTCCCGGCGCATCTGCTTCTATCCTGTGTGGTGCGGTCACGTAGTACCGCTCATTAAGGTCATGAATATGGACGCTACTCCACTCCCATAGGCGTGGTGTCCATATTCATGACCTTAATGAGCGGCACCACGTGACCGCACCACACCAGAAGAAGCTGACGCGCCAGGGTAGAGATGCAGGGATGTGCAGCGACGGTGTGAGAGTGAGTATGATGGGGGAGCCCAGCTGAGCCATGTATACACTATGTTCCAAATTATTATGCAAAAATTGTTTAGGTGTTATAGGTAAGAATTTTTTTGTTTGTCAATTAAACCCATTGATGGTGATGTGTGTCAGGGCTCTTTATATCACTGTAAGCAATTGAAGACGCCTGTGCTAATTAGTTTGGCAGGTGTGTCCAATGAAAGGCAAGACTACTTAAGTAGGCTGTCCCACATTATTAAGCAGCCTACATTTTCTGCCAAAATGGGAAAGAAAAAGGATGTGTCGGCTGCTGAGAAGCAACAAATTGTGGAGTGTTTAGGTCAAGGCATGACTGCAATCAACATTGCCAAGACACTTCATCGTGATCATCGCACAATCAAGAAGTATGTAGCTGATTCACAGTACACACGTGTGCATGCTGATAAGGGAAAATTGAGGACTCTTTCCTACAGGCAATTACATCAGGTTAAAAGAGCAGCGCAAAAAAGCCTTGTCATAGCAGCAGACAAGTTTTTGAAGCTGCTTGTGCCTCCATCGTCCCCCGAACAACAAGATGCAGGGTCCTTCAGAGGTTTGCAGCTGTGCGTAAGCCATCCTGTCGACCTCCTCTATCCACTGCACACAAGCAGAAACGGCTCCAGTGGGCCAAACAATACATGAAGACTGACTTCAAAACTGTTTTGTTCACCGATGAGTGCCGTGCAACGCTCGATGGTCCAGATGGATGGAGTGGAGGATGGCTGGTTGTTGGACACCCCATGCAAACAAGGCTATGGCGCCAACAAGGAGGAGATGGAGTAATGTTTTGGGCTGTAATCATGGGGAGAGAGATTGTCGGCCCCTTTAGGATGCCTGAAGGGGTAAAGATGAACTCCATAGTGTATGTTGAGTTTCTCAAACAGCACTTCCTGCCATGGTTCAAGAAGAAGAACAGTGCATTCCGCAGCAAGATCATTTTCATGCATGATAATGCACCGTCTCATGCTGCACATAACACATCTGCATCTCTGGCTGCTATGGGCATAAAAGGGGACAAACTTATGGTGTGGCCCCCATGCTCCCCTGACGTCAACCCCATTGAGAACCTCTGGAGCATCATCAAAAGGAATGTCTATGATGGCGGGAGGCAGTTCACATCTAACCAACAGCTCTGGGAGGGTATTCTATCCTCAGGCAAAACAATTGAAGCAAAAAACATTCAAAACCTGACAAATTCAATGGACGAGAGAGTTCAGAAGCTCCTTTCGAACAAGGGGTCCTATGCAAATGTAACATCACCTAGAATAAAGTTTTGAGTTGAAAACTGTTTGATTTAAGTTTGTAAGAACCTGCTAATGCTTATAATTTCAAAAATGACCATTTTTGTTCTTTATTAAAATAAAAAGGTTGAAAACTCTGCAGTGCATAATAATTTGGAACATGCATTTTGAGTGCTGTTTGAGTGTTTTATTTTAAAAAAAATATACTGTTATCATAGGCAGTTTGTACAAAAACCTTTCAATTGTACTCTAATAGTTATTTGACTGGAAAATTACAATGACTGCAATTCATATAGTTAATTTGAGAAAATCTCAGAAAATATTATTTGCATAATAATTTGGAACACAGTGTACAGGATAGGAGGGTGGGAGCCATGCATACAAGGAGGGGGAGGGGTGGAGAGCCATGTATACAAGGATGGGAGGGTGGAAGTAGAGCCATGTATACAGGATGGGAGGGTGGGTAGCCATGTATACAGGATGGGAGGGTGGGAGCCATGTATACAAGGATGGGAGGGTGGGAGTGGAGCCATGTATACAGGATGGGAGGGTGGGAGCCATGTATACAAGGTGGGAGGGTGGAGTGAGCCATGTATACAGGATGGGAGGGTGGGAGCCATGTATACAGGATGGGAGGGTGGGAGCCATGTATACAGGATGGGAGGGTGGGTGGAGCCATGTATACAGGATGGGAGGGTGGGAGCCATGTATACAGGATGGGAGGGTGGGAGCCATGTATACAAGGATGGGAGGGTGGAAGTGAGCCATGTATACAGGATGGGAGGGTGGGAGCCATGTATACAGATGGGAGGGTGGAGTAGGCCATGTATACAAGGAGGGTGGGTGGAGCCATGTATACAGGATGGGAGGGTGGGAGCCATGTATACAAGGATGGGAGGGTGGGAGTGGAGCCATGTATACAGGATGGGAGGGTGGGAGCCATGTATACAGGATGGGAGGGTGGGAGTGGAGCCATGTATACAAGGATGAGTGAGGAGTGGGAGCCATGTATACAGGATGAGGAGGTGGGGTGGGAGTGGAGCCATGTATACAGGATGGGAGGGTGGAAGTGGAGCCATGTATACAGGATGGGAGGGTGGGAGCGGAGCCATGCATACAGGATGGGGGGTGGGAGCCATGTATACAAGGATGGGAGGGTGGTAGTGGAGCCATGTATACAGGATGGGAGGGTGGGAGTCATGTATACAAGGATGGGAGGGTGGAAGTAGAGCCATGTATACAGGATGGGAGGGTGGGAGCCATGTATACAGGATGGGAGGGTGGGAGCCATGTATACAAGGATGGGAGGGTGGGAGTGGAGCCATGTATACAGGATGGGAGGGTGGGAGCCATGTATACAAGGATGGGAGGGTGGGAGTGGAGCCATGTATACAGGATGGGAGGGTGGGAGCCATGTATACAGGATGGGAGGGTGGGAGCGGAGCCATGTATACAAGGATGGGAGGGTGGGAGCCATGTATACAGGATGGGAGGGTGGGAGTGGAGCCATGTATACAGGATGGGAGGGTGGAAGTGGAGCCATGTATACAGGATGGGAGGGTGGGAGCGGAGCCATGCATACAGGATGGGGGGGTGGGAGCCATGTATACAAGGATGGGAGGGTGGGAGTGGAGCCATGTATACAGGATGAGAGGGTGAGAGCCATGTATACAGGATGGGAGGGTGGGAGCCGAGCCATGTATACAAGGATGGGAGGGTGGGAGCCATGTATACAGGATGGGAGGGTGGGAGTGGAGCCATGTATACAGGATGGGAGGGTGGAAGTGGAGCCATGTATACAGGTTGGGAGGGTGGTAGCGGAGCCATGCATACAGGATGGGGGGGTGGGAGCCATGTATACAAGGATGGGAGGGTGGGAGTGGAGCCATGTATAAAGGATGGGAGGGGGGAGCGGAGCCATGTATACAGGATGGGAGGGTGGGAGTGGAGCCATGTATACAGGATGGGAGGGTGGAAGTGGAGCCATGTATACAGGTTGGGAGGGTGGTAGCGGAGCCATGCATACAGGATGGGAGGGTGGGAGCCATGTATACAAGGATGGGAGGGTGGGAGTGGAGCCATGTATACAGGATGGGAGGGTGGGAATCATGTATACAAGGATGGGAGGGTGGGAGTAGAGCCATGTATACAGGATGGGAGGGTGGGAGCCATGTATACAGGATGGGAGGGTGGGAGCCATGTATACAAGGATGGGAGGGTGGGAGTGGAGCCATGTATACAGGATGGGAGGGTGGGAGCCATGTATACAAGGATGGGAGGGTGGGAGTGGAGCCATGTATACAGGATGGGAGGGTGGGAGCCATGTATACAGAATGGGAGGGTGGGAGCGGAGTCATGTATACAAGGATGGGAGGGTGGGAGCCATGTATACCGGATGGGAGGGTGGGAGTGGAGCCATGTATACAGGATGGGAGGGTGGAAGTGGAACCATGTATACAGGATGGGAGGGTGGGAGTGGAGCCATGCATACAGGATGGGGGGGTGGGAGCCATGTATACAAGGATGGGAGGGTAGGAGTGGAGCCATGTATAAAGGATGGGAGGGTGGGAGCGGAGCCATGTATACAGGATGGGAGGGTGGGAGCCATGTATACAAGGATGGGAGGGTGGGAGTGGAGCCATGTATAAAGGATGGGAGGGTGGGAGCGGAGCCATGTATACAGAATGGGAGGGTGGGAGCGGAGCCATGCATACAGGATGGGGGGGTGGGAGCCATGTATACAAGGATGGGAGGGTGGGAGTGGAGCCATATATAAAGGATGGGAGGGTGGGAGCGGAGCCATGTATACAGGATGGGAGGGTGGGAGCCATGTATACAAGGATGGGAGGGTGGGAGTGGAGCCATGTATACAGGATGGGAGGGTGGGAGTCATGTATACAAGGATGGGAGGGTGGAGTAGAGCCATGTATACAGGATGGGAGGGTGGGAGCCATGTATACAGGATGGGAGGGTGGGAGCCATGTATACAAGGATGGGAGGGTGGGAGTGGAGCCATGTATACAGCATGGGAGGGTGGGAGCCATGTATACAAGGATGGGAGGGTGGGAGTGGAGCCATGCATACAGGATGGGAGGGTGGGAGCCATGTATACAGAATGGGAGGGTGGGAGCGGAGCCATGTATACAAGGATGGGAGGGTGGGAGCCATGTATACAGGATGGGAGGGTGGGAGTGGAGCCATGTATACAGGATGGGAGGGTGGGAGCGGAGCCATGTATACAAGGATGGGAGGGTGGAGCGGAGCCATGTATGCAGAATGGGAGGGTGGAACCAGGGCCGGTTCCAGGTTTTTATGGGCCCCGGACTAAAGAGTCTCAGTGGGCCCCCTTAACACAGACCACGATTCATGATGCACAGATACTGCAGAGAAATATAGGTATAGTACAATGCCAAACACTTCACTTCCTCCATTACATGAGTGATATCTATTGTAAATTGTACAATAGCTCAAAAACCGCCAAATCCTCACAGCGCACAGTACAGACTGGACAGTACAGTCCTCCATACAATATTATGGGCACCACATAGTCTCCCCCTCATCCCCCATATAATACTCCATGCAGGATGTCACCCCTCCATCCCCCATATAATGCTCCATACAGAATACTGGACCTAATATAATGCTCCATACAGGATACTGTTCCCCATATAAAGCTCCATACAAAATATGGAGCTCTCCTCTACACTGTGCTGCGTTCTGCACTGTTACGGCTCAGGAAAGGGTGCTGTGGAAAGATGCCCATCATTATCATTGCCTGCCCATTATCATCATCATTGCCTGCCCATTATCATCATCATTGCCTGCCCACCATCATCAATGCCTGCCCATCAACATCATCGCCTCCCCATCATCATCATCGCCTCCCCATCAACATCATCTCCTCAACATCATCATCATTGCCTGTCCATCATCATCAATGCCTTCCCATCATCATCATTGCCTCCCCATCAATATCATTGCCTGCCCATCATCATCAATGCCTGCCCATCATCATCAATCATCATTGCCTCCCCATCATCATCACTGCCCTCCCCCCACCACCATCACACATACAGCAGACACACACACACAAAGCACCGCACTACATACACACACAGTGATACACACAGAGACACATACACAGACACACACACAAACATCTCACCTGTCCGGCGTCCGCGCGCTCACTGCCACAGCCGGCCGCTGAATGATGACGTCATTCAGCGGCGCTGCTGTGAGAGGAAGCGCCAGCGTCCTGCAGGCGCCCCCTGGAGCCCGGAGCTGCGGCAGCGGAGGCACGAGGAGAGGTGAGTATTGCGCTGGCTGCTACCGGGGCCCTGAGCAAGCGGGGGGGAGCCCAGTGGCGGCGCTGACACCACTAACGGGCGCCGGGGTGCCAGACGGCGAGTGGGCCCCCCGCCTGCTCAGGGCCCCGGCACTTGCCCGAGTGTGCCGGGTGCTGACGCTGGCCCTGGGTGGAGCGGAGCCATGTATACAGGATGGGAGGGTGGAGCGGTGCCATGTATACAAAGATGGGAGGGTGGGAGCGGAGCCATATATACAGGATGGGAGGGAGGAGCGGAGCCATGTATACAAGGATGGGAGGGTGGAGCAGAGCCATGTATACAGGATGGAAGGGTGGAGCGGAGCCATGTATACAGGATGGGAGGGTGGAACGGAGCCATGTATACAAGGATGGGACAGGGGAGCTATGTATACAAGGATGGGAGGGGAGCCATGCATACAAGGATGGGAGGATGGAGCGGAACCTTGTATACAGGATGGGAGGGTGGAGCGGAGCCATGTATTCAGGATGGGAGGGTGGGAGCGGAGACATGTATACAGGATGGAAGGGTGGAGCAGAGCCATGTATACAGGATGTGAGGGAGGAGCGGAGCCATGTATACAGGATGGGAGGGTGGAGCGGAGTCATGCATACAAGGATGGGAGGGTGGAGCGTAGCCATGTATACAAGGAGGGGAGGGGGGAGCGGAGCCATGTATACAGGATGGGACAGGGGAGCCATGTATACAAGGATAGCAGGGTGTGAGCGGAGCCATGCGTAAATAAACTACCGTATATACATATTCTAGAATACCCGATGCGTTAGAATCGGGCCACCATCTAGTTTTTATATAAACAGATAAATACATTTTAGTAAATACATCTCCTAGTATGAGACATTATTGTGCAATTGTGCATACACTCTGTAGTATGTTCACAATTGTACATCGATGGATAGATAAACATATATAGGTAGGTAGATAAATAAATAGATAGATGTAGAGATAAACATAGAGATAGACAGATAAATAGATATAGAAATGGTTATAGATAAGATAAATAAATAACGATAGATAGATACTTGCAATTATTCTGTTTGAAAGTGCTGGTCAGTTTTTGGGGGTTTGCAGTTTACTACTGGAGGGTGTGACTGCCTGCTTTTCTGACTGATCACTGCTCACATCAGCCTAAGGCCAGGGTCACACATGCGAGAAACGCACGATTCTCGTGTGAGTCTCTCACATGAATACCCGACACGGCCGCCGACACTCGGACCAGAGCGTGCGGCTGCATGTAATTCTGTGCAGTGCCGAGTCTTCATGTGAGAGACTCGCACGATTCTCATGCGAGTTTCTCGCATGTGTGATCCTGGCCTAAGGTTGTTTTTAATTAGTGCTGGTTACTACCTGCACTTTAAATTGTCGCTTTAGCCCGGGAGAGGCATGTTGATAAATATTCGGTTAGGTCCCATTGAGCAAAGGTATGCCTTGTCGCAGCTGATGGGCTCTGATGAATTGGATAATTTATGTACCGTATATTCTATATAGCAGTAATGCAATTAAAAATCACAAATATTAAGGCTAAGTGCACACGATCAGGAATAATTGCGTTTTTTTCGCGGTTTTTCCGCGGTTTTCCGCGGTAAAAACGCGATAAAAACGCAAGCATTAAGCATCCTATACATGTTAATTGATTCCGCATGTTTTGGCCACATGTTGCGTTTTTTTCCGCGAAAAAAACGCTTCGCGGAAAAAATAGCAACATGTTCATTAATTTAGCGTAATCGCGGTGATTCCGCCGCCATAGGAATGCATTGAACCGCTTACTTTCCGCATGTGGCTATGCCCACTATGCGCAATGTAAGCGGTTCATGTGCGGATGGTACCCAGGGTCTGGAGCAGAGGAGACTCTCCTCCAGGCCCTGGTACCATATCCCTGGTAAAACAATAATAAAATAAAAAATAATGATATTCTCACCTTCCGGCGGCCCCCGCAGCCTTCCCGCCTTCAGCGACGCTCCCGGCAACTTCCGGTCCCAAGAGTCCTTTGCGAGAATCACCCAGATGGCGTAGCGGTCTCGCGAGATGCTACGTCATCGGTGTGATTTGTCGCAAAGCATCCTGGACCGGAGTTGCCGGGAGCGTCGCTGAAGGCGGGAAGGCTGCGGGGGCCGCCGAAGGTGAGAATATCATTATTTATTATTTTTTTTATTATTTTTACATTAGATTCTTTTTACTATTGATGCGACATAGGCGGCATCAATAGTAAAAAGTTGGTCACACTTGTCAAACACTATGTGTGACTCGTGTGACCAACCTGTCAATCAGTTTTCCAAGCGATGCTACAGATCGCTAGGAAAACGCTAGCATTCTGCAAGCTAATTACGCTTGCAAAACGCTATTATTCTGGCGGGAATCAGCATAAAAAACGTGCGTATTTCCTGCGGGAGAAGTGCGGGATTGCCGCGAAATTTCCGCGGCAATTCCGCAACGTGTGAACTTAGCCTTAATGTTGCATACATCTTAGCGCTTACAGAGTGCTGCTGTATTCTTTTAGATAGATAGAAGATAGATGATAGATAGATAGATAGATAGATAGATAGATAGATAGATAGATAGATAGATACTGTGAAGATAAGACAACAATTATGTGCCAGTAATTCATTCGTGGAAATTAATAAACCATTAATCTAAAATGCATTTATGATGAGCTGACATTAAGTACTTCAGAATGATAACATCACTAAATTGTATGCAGCTAAGTCCATGTAATTAATAAAATATTGAATCTTTTATTTATTAACTTGATAATCATCACTGATCGAATATGATCAGAATTAAGCATTTTATTAAGAAACCTCAGTAGCATTGACTAGAACGCATTCACACCAATGTTATTTTCCATAGTGATAAGGGAGTCACAAGTCATTTTTTGCATTGTGTCCAAGTTATTTCATTCTCCTGGCAACAAGTTTCATTCAGAGATGGAGCTGCAGAGGTGGAAGTGACTTATCCTGACTTTCATGATTCTTTGGTGAGCTTTCAATAACTGAGAGAGAAATTGAAGTAGAAGGGAAGAGAAAAACAACGCCAGTGTTTCATCCTCCACAACATGCTGTTTATGTTGCAAATATTTAAGCAGGATATCCTTGTGAAAGCTTGTTAACCCGCTTATTGAACTCCAAGCAGAGCTGACATTGTCATATAAAGCAGCAAAGATTCCTAGGCTGCTTTATGAAACTTGACAATCCTCCCGTTCTCCATTATAAGCCTTTTTGTTATGCCACAATTCTGAAAAAAAAAAGATAAATAGCAATGGCTGAAACCTGTGGCCTGCCAGGCAGATTGCAAATATTCAGAAAAGACAGTGGGGCTTAGAAAATAAAATCAAGACCTTGGTAAATGAGGTGTTTGGATGAATGTACACAATCACCTGAAATAGCACAGGATTTCCGTACATGCCTAATGAAAGCTGACAGCCCATATTGTTTGCCTTCTTTGCAAGTCTTCCATACTTATGGAAACCAAGGAGGAGAGATCTGGCAGTGGAAAGGCTGAGACAGAAAGTGCCATTAGATAAAGTGATGGGAAGGGTATGTTATGTATGGGCTGGGATTGACAAGTGAAATAAAGGGTCTTCAAACCTTCCCTTTAGTTTTTTGTGACTGTTATCTTGCTCTCTCGTTTTTGTCAAATGCAATACATGAAATGTGACAGGTTACCAATGCATAGGAATATACAAATTCCCAAATAAATGTTTCCCCAAGATCTGTTATTGCTCTTACACATGTAAGTACATATAAAGCAATTCATCCCACAAGCCGCTATAAAATGGACGGACATTTTTATCAGGTGAGTGTATTAATACAACACTGTAAAAGAGCTATTTCTAAGGGTTCAACATAAGGACAAAGGTTGATAAACGACCAAAGTTCAGACATGGGTTCTTGCAATCCTGAATGGACAAAGGAATTAATGTCTACCAAGTCACGCTGCTGTAATGTACGACAGCAATCATCTCTATTAGACTGGACCCAACTGTCCTGTTTCCTTTAATTCCCCCAGAGCTAAATGTTCCTCTGTCCAGATAGTGAGTAAGGCAAAGCACATAAAGCAGTGATATTGTCTTTGTGATTTATCAGTGCTATTTCACATTTGCCGGAAAGAGATTTATAAACTTTGTGTCTCCTGGAGCATGTATCCAATAGAACAAGTGTCCCCAATGTAGGTCACCTGTTTGAGACAATATTAAAAGGGATGCAGTGGATAATAATTTCCTGACAAGTGCCAGGCAGAATATATGCCACAACTATTTTTTTCTAGACATCCAGTGAGTACGAGAAAGTATTCAGACCCCTTTAAATTTTTTGTTTCATTTGGTAAATTCAAAAAAGTTAATTTTTCATTTTTTTTCTCATTAATGTATAAACTGCACCCCATCTTGACTGAAAAAAACAGAAATGTAGGAATTTTTGCAAATTTATTAAAAAAGAAAAACTGAACTATCACATAGTCATAAGTATTCAGACCCTTTGCTCATACACTCATATTTAAGTCACATGCTGTCCATTTCCTTGTGATCCTCCTTGAAATGGTTTTACTCCTTCATTGGAGTCCAGCTGTGTTTAATAAAACTGATAGGACTTGATTTGTAAAGGCACACACCTGTCTATATAAGACCTCATAGCTCACAGTGCATGTTAGACCAAATGAGAATCATGAAGTCAAAGGAACTGGCCAAGGAGCTAAGGCCACAATTGTGGCCAAGGTTACAAAAGAATTTCTGCAGTACTCAGGGTTCCTAAGAGCAAAGTGGCCTCCATAATCCTTAAATGGCTGTCCAGCTAAACTGAGCGAGATGGGAGAAAGTTCCTCAAAGTCAACTATCACTGCAGCCCTCCACCAGTCAGGCCTTTATGGGAGAGTAGACCGACGGAAGCCTCTCCTCAGTGCCAGACATATGAAAGCCAGCATAGAGTTTGCTAAAAAACACATGAAGGACTCCCAGACTAAAAGAAATAAGATTCTCTGGTCTGATGAGATGAAGAACGACCTTTTTGGTGATAATTCTAAGCTGTATGTGTGGAAAAAAACAGGCACTGCTCATGACCTGCCCAATACAATCCCAACAGTGAAACATGGTGGTGGCAGCATCATGCTATGGGGGTGTTTCTCAGCTGCAGGGACAGGACAACTGGTTACAATTGAAGGAAACATGAATGAGGCCAAGTATAGAGATATCCTGGATGAAAACCTCTTCCAGAGTGCTCTGGACCTCAGACTTGGCCGAACGTTCACCTTCCAACAAGACAATGACCCTAAGCACACGGCTAAAATAACAAAGGAGTGGCTTCAGAACAACTCTGTGACTATTCTTGACTGGCCCAGCCAAAGCCCTGACCTAAACCCAATTGAGCATCTCTGGATATACCTGAAAATAGCTGTTCTCCACTGTTCACCGTCCAACCTGATGGAACTGGAGAGGATTTGCAAGGAAGGATGGCAGCGGATCTCCAAATCCTGGTGTGAAAAACATGTTGCATCATTCCCAAGAAGACTCATGGCTGTACTAGCTCAAAAGGGTGCTTCTACTCAGTACTGAGCAAAGGGTCTGAATACTTATGACCATTTACCAAATGGCTGCACTGAAACAAAGAGTGAAAAATTTAAAGGAGTCTGAATATTTTCCTTACCCACTGTAGAAATAGCTACAGCAGCTGCCATTTTATTATTGGATTGGACATACCATTGTCTAAGTATAAAGGAGATACAACTCAAGAGGAGTAAAGAATTAAGGTACTGTCACACTAAGAGAGATCGCTAATGAGATCGCTACTGCATCACCGTTAGCGACACCGCTGTGTGTGACATGTAGCACCGATGTGGCCCCTGCTGCGATGTCGCTGATCGCTTAAGAACGTTCTAAGCCGTTTTTTTGGTCGTTGATGTCCCGCTGGTGAGCCTGAATCGCTGAGTGTGACACCTGTTATGTTTCGGTAGCTGAGGAGTGCAGGTAAAAAAGGCAATACACCAGAGAAGTTGGAATCTATGAGATTGCAGTACCCTGACTAACCACCACAACTAGAGGCAGCCGTGGAGCGTTCCTACGTTGGTCCTAGACGCCTCGTCACAGCCTGAGAAACTAACTACACCTAAAGATAGAAAGAGGAAAGCTATCTGCCCCGGAGCAGATCCCCAAAGAACATAGAAAGCCCCAAACATGTAATGGCGGTTAGACAAGATGAAATACTGACACAGACAGAAAATAGTTTGAGCAAACGTTGGGGCCCAAACTACCTAAATAGAAAAGGATAGGAAGGGCACTTACTGCAATCCCAAAAAACCCTGAAAAGCACCAACTCTACTAATTTCAAAATCACCTGAGATCACACGACCTCTACCACCTAAATTAGTTCTCTGGTGTAACAAAATCAAAACAGCAGCCACTGAAAAAACTGGAAAAAGCAAAAGTACAAACATCAGTGGCTGAACTAAACTGAGAGGGCAAAAGCCCCCGGAGGGGACCCTAAAGGCCCCCACAGAAGTGCAGGACAAAATGCAAAAATCAAGCACAAAAACAAAAAGAAGAAAATGTCTTATCTGTTAGCAGGAGATGCAGACACGACACAGCAGGCTACAAAGGAAACAGGACTCAAGGATTGAGACCAGAACAATTGATCACCGGCAACCCTGATGGGAAGGCGACTCCCTTATATAAGACCAGTCAGTAACACCTGATTCCCACTCCTCACAATCTTCACTGGACAGTCCAGTACCGCTTGTAACCACCAGAGGGAGCCTCTGCTCAGAACTCATTTCAAGTCCATTCACAACAGTACCCCCCCCTTGAGGAGGGTCACCGAACCCTCACTTGAGCAACCAGGTCGGTCAGGATGAGTTCTATGATACGCACGGATGAGTCTCCTAGCCTGGATGTCCGAAGCAAACACCCAAGAATTGTCTTCCTGACCATAACCTCTCCACTTAACCAAATACTGGAGTTTCCGTCTAGAAAAACGAGAATTCAATATTTTCTCAACCACAAACTCCATATTGCCCTCAACCAGAACAGGGTCAGGAGGCAAAGCAGTAGGAACCACTGGCTCAACAAACCTCCTCAACAAGGACTTATGGAACACGTTATGGATCTTAAATGTCCCTGGAAGAAGCAAACGAAAAGAAACAGGATTAAGAATCTCCATGATCTTATAAGGTCCAATGAACCTAGGCTTAAATTTAGGAGATGCCACTCTCATAGGAATATTTCTTGAGGACAACCAGACCAAGTCCCCCACATTAAACCGAGGACCATCAGTCCTATGCCGGTTAGCAAACCGCTGGGCCCTCTCCTGAGAGAGGGACAACCTCTCCACTACCTGGTCCCAAATCTGTTGCATACGCTCCACAACAGAGTCAACACCTGGACAGACAGAAGCCTCCGTCTGTCCTGAAGAAAATCGAGGGTGAAACCCAGAATTACAGAAAAATGGAGACATCAAAGTGGCAGAGCTAGCCCTATTATTAAGAGCAAACTCAGCCAAAGGCAAAAAAGAGACCCAGTCATCCTGATCAGCAGACACAAAGCATCTTAGATAAGTCTCCAATGTCTGGTTTGTTCTCTCAGTTTGACCATTGGTCTGAGGATGAAACGCCGAGGAGAAAAACAATTGAACACCAAGTTTAGAACAAAAGGTCCTCCAAAATCTGGAAACAAACTGGACTCCTCTGTCAGACACAATGTTCTCAGGAATGCCGTGTAAACGAACCACGTGCTGAAGGAACAAAGGCACCAATTCAGAGGAGGAAGGCAACTTAGGCAATGGCACAAGATGTATCATCTTGGAAAACCTATCACAATCACCCAGATGACGGTCATTCTCTGAGAAACAGGGAGGTCGGAAATGAAATCCATAGAGATATGGGTCCATGGTCTCTTGGGCACAGGCAATGGCATCAACAAACCACTAGAGCGAGAGCAAGGCTTGGAGCGAGAGCAAGTCCCGCAGGACTGCACAAATTCCCTGACATCACGAGACAAGGTAGGCCAAAAAAAAGGACCGACTAACCAAGTCTCTGGTACCAAAAATTCCGGGATGCCCAGCCAACGCGGAACAATGAATCTCAGACATCACACTCTTTTTCCACTGGTCCGGGACAAACAATTTTCCAACAGGGCAGCGCTCGGGCCTATCCTCCTGACACCCCTCCAGAGCAAGTCTCAAATTGGGTAGATGGCGGAAAGAACTACACCCTCTTTCAAAATAACAGAAGGATCAGATAACTCAGGAGAGTCCGCAAGGAAACTCCTCGAGAGGGCATCCGCCTTAACATTCTTAGTGCCAGGAAGAAAGGAAACCACAAAATTAAAACGTGTGAAAAACAAGGCCCACCTGGCCTGTCTAGGATTGAGTCGCTTGGCAGATTCCAGATAAACCAGATTCTTATGGTCCGTAAGGACCACAACCTGATGTTTGGCTCCCTCCAGCCAATGTCTCCACTCTTCAAAAGCCCACTTCATGCCAGTAACTCCCGATTACCCACGTCATAATTACGTTCAGTAGGAGAAAATTTTCGAGAGAAAAAGGCACAAGGGTTACTTTTAGAGGTCTCTGGATCTTTTTGGGACAAAACGGCACCTGCCCCAATTTCAGAGGCATCAACCTCCACCTGAAATGGCAGAGAAACATCAGGCTGCCGTAGAACAGGAGCAGAAGTGAATCTCTGCTTAAGTTCCTGAAATGCAGAGACTGCCTCAGGAGGCCAATTCACCACATCAGAACCCTTTCTGGTCAAATCAGTCAATGGTTTAACAATAACCGAGAAATTACCAATAAATTTACCATAAAAATTGGCAAAACCAAAAAATCTTTGAAGAGCCTTTAATGAAGTAGGTTGGACCCAATCACAGATGGCCTGAACCTTGACCGGGTCCATTTCAATAACAGATGGGACAAAATGAATCCCAGAAATGAGATCCTCTGTACGCCAAAAAGACACTTTGATCCCTTCACATACAGAGCATTCTCTCTCAAAATCTGGAATACAGTTCGAACATGTTTCACATGAGAGTCCCAGTCATTAGAAAAAATCAAGATATCATCCAAATAAACAATCAGAAATTTATCCACAAAATCCCTGAAAATGTCATTCATGAAGGACTGGAAGACAGAAGGAGCATTAGTGAGCCCAAAGGGCATCACAAGGTACTCAAAATGCCCCTCAGGGGTATTGAATGCCGTCTTCCATTCATCCCCGTGCTTAATGCGAATAAGGTTATATGCCCCCCTGAGGTCAAGCTTGGTAAACCAAGTAGCGTTTTTCACCCTGGAAAACAGGTCAGAAATCAAAGGTAACGGGTATTGATATTTTACAGTAATATTGTTCAAAGACGATAATCAATACACGGCCTTAATGAACCATCCTTTTTGGCCACAAAGAAAAAACCGGCACCTAAGGGTGAAGAGGATGGTCTGATATGACCCTTCTCCAATGATTCCTTGATATAAGACCGCATAGCGTCATGTTCAGGTACAGACAAGTTAAAAAGGCGACCTTTAGGGAATTTACTACCAGGCACTAATTCAATAGCGCAGTCATAGCTCCTATGGGGAGGCAAGGATGCAGATTTACTTTCGCTAAACACATCAGAAAAATCAATCAAAAAGTCAGGAACATCCTGAGCCTGGGGAGAGGCAGAAAAAACAGGAGTGTTGGTATTAACACATTGGCAGCCCCAACTGGTTACAGACACAGATTTCCAATCCAAAACAGGATTATGAGACTGCAACCAAGGAAGCCCAGTACGATAATATCATGCAGATTATACAGAACCAAAAATTTACAGCACTCCTGATGATCAGGTTCAACCCTCATTATCACCTGAGTAGAGAACTGAGGTTTATTCTCAGCCAAAGGGGTAGAATCGATCCCCAGTAGGGGAATAGACTTCTGTAGGGGTATCAAGGGAAACCCACAACGTTTAGCAAAATCATAATCCATCAGGTTAATAGCTGCTCCAGAATCAACGAAAGCCTGAGCAGAAAATGAGGACAGAGAGCATATCAGAGTGACAGTTAATAAAAACTTAGTATGAACACTACCCAAGACAACTGAGCGTGCAAAACGTCTTCCCCGCTTAGGGCAGACTGAAATAGCATGAGAGGCATCACCACAGTAGAAACATAACCCATTGCGCTTTCGAAACTCATGACGCTGTGCCCCAGACACCACTCTATCACACTGCATGGGTTTAAAAGCAGGTTCACAAGGCAACACCATTCCACGCATACTTCTCCGCTCACGCAAACGTCTGTCAATTTGAATCGCTAATGACATAGAATCATTGAGACCAGAGGGGACAGAGAATCCCACCATAATATCCTTTACATTATCTGACAGACCCTTCCGAAAAAGGGCCGCCAAAGCGTCGTCATTCCACTTGTCAGGACTGCCCACCTACGGAATCTCTGACAGTATAACTCAGCGTCATCAAGACCCTGATTTAATGCCAACAAGGCTTTTTCAGCTTGATCAGTGACATTAGGCTCATCGTACAATAACCCCAAAGCCTGAAAAAATGCATCAACATCACTCAAAACAGGATCCCCAGGTGTCAGGGAAAAAGCCCAATCCTGAGGATCGCCGCGCAGGAGAGAGATGACAATTTGAACCTGCTGCGCTGCGTTCCCTGAGGACTTAGATTTTAAGGCAAAAAACAATTTACAATTATTTTTGAAATTCTGAAACTTAGCTCGATCCCCTAAAAACAAATCTGGCATGGGAATCCTAGGTTCCACAACAGGCAACCTAGCAAGATAGGCAGCAATACTCCGAACCTCAGTGGCAAGCTGATCCACACGGCCAGACAACCGTGCAAACTCCATTGAAAGAAAAAAAATCCTCCCCAGCACCCAGAGATACAGAGGGAAAAAAAAAAAATGCAACAAACAGAAAAATATCTCTGACAACTCTGACAACCTTTTTTCTTTCACAATATTTTTTCCCTTCTGTGAGTACCATACAATTTTCAATTTTTGGGCCGGTGATACTGTTATGTTTCGGTAGCTGAGGAGTGCAGGTAAAAAAGGCAATACACCAGAGAAGTTGGAATCTATGAGATTGCAGTACCCTGACTAACCACCACAACTAGAGGCAGCCGTGGAGCGTTCCTACGTTGGTCCTAGACGCCTCGTCACAGCCTGAGAAACTAACTACACCTAAAGATAGAAAGAGGAAAGCTATCTGCCCCGGAGCAGATCCCCAAAGAACATAGAAAGCCCCCAAACATGTAATGGCGGTTAGACAAGATGAAATACTGACACAGACAGAAAATAGTTTGAGCAAACGTTGGGGCCCAAACTACCTAAATAGAAAAGGATAGGAAGGGCACTTACTGCAATCCCAAAAAACCCTGAAAAGCACCAACTCTACTAATTTCAAAATCACCTGAGATCACACGACCTCTACCACCTAAATTAGTTCTCTGGTGTAACAAAATCAAAACAGCAGCCACTGAAAAAACTGGAAAAAGCAAAAGTACAAACATCAGTGGCTGAACTAAACTGAGAGGGCAAAAGCCCCCGGAGGGACCCTGAAGGCCCCCACAGAAGTGCAGGACAAAATGCAAAAATCAAGCACAAAAACAAAAGAAGAAAATGTCTTATCTGTTAGCAGGAGATGCAGACACGACACAGCAGGCTACAAAGGAAACAGGACTCAAGGATTGAGACCAGAACAATTGATCACCGGCAACCCTGATGGGAAGGCGACTCCCTTATATAAGACCAGTCAGTAACACCTGATTCCCACTCCTCACAATCTTCACTGGACAGTCCAGTACCGCTTGTAACCACCAGAGGGAGCCTCTGCTCAGAACTCATTTCAAGTCCATTCACAACAGACACCCTTTATCAACGACTTTACCAGCGTCGCAGGCAGGACTAGGTTTTCCCAACGACCGCAGAGGTCGTTATACAGATCTCTGATCTCTGATGAGATCTTTGTGTTTGGAAGCTAACTAGCGACCATATAGTGATCGCACCAACGATCTCGCCAGGTCATGTCGTTGTCGTGATCGCTGGTGCGATCGCTAAGTGTGACAGTGCCTTTACAGACATTATTGAAGTGCATTAAAATAATGATAACATCAGAAAAAATTCACTGATAATTAAGTAGCACCTATATGTTTCTAGTACGTATAGCACCTTTAATCAAGTTTAATCACTGATCAGCAAGTAGCACCTATGCTATACGTACCAGAAACACGTTGGTTACTACGTGCTGATCAGTGAATTTTTTCTGATATTATCATTATTTTAACACACTTCAATGAAGTCTGGTATTTTTATTCCATCTCTATATTCTTGACCATTTGATGTCCATGCCAGTGGCTATGTTCTGGGCTCCAGAGGATGTATTGCTACATTGGTAAGCTGGCTTTTTCTCTGTTTTTATACCAATTGTCTGTTCACTAGTGCATTTATACACCATATATAAAAGGACATTAGGAAACTGAAGCAAAATGAACTTATTTCAAAAAGGTTCAGTATTTTAATTGCATATTTTATCCAAACACAAATGGCGCGAGATAATGTTTTATCATTTTGTATCAACAGCTGTCATGTTTCACAAACTCTCTGACTCTATTCTACCACTGGCATCCATATCCTCACTCCACGACACAGACACTGCCACTAGTTTCTACAATGCCACTCTTGCATCAGCCATCGACTCGGTCGCCCCTGTCATGCATAACAGACTGCGACAAATCAATAGACAACCCTGGCACAATAACACCACAAAAAAGCTTCGGCAAGCATCCAGAATTGCTGAACAGCGCTGGAAGAAAACGCATTCACAAGACGACTTCACTGCACTCAAACAAGCAACACTTGCATTCAAATCAGCTCTCACCTCTGCTAAACAGGCCTACTTTACATCCCTTGTATCTTCCTTATCCCACAACCCCAAACAATTGTTCAATACTTTTAACTCCCTCCTCCGCCCACCACTGCCCCCCTCCTACCTCCCTTATCTCTGCTGAGGACTTTGCCATGCACTTCAAAAACAAGATAGACCAAACACGGCAAGTCTTTATTATTCAACCACCACAACCCCTTTGTATATCTGACCAATGCCCAAACCCCATAACCTCTTACCCAACATCACGGAAGGGGAGCTTGCTCATCTTCTCTCCAAATCACACCTCACCACTTGTGCACTCGACCCCATCCCATCCCACCTCCTCCCCAACCTCGCCACCACTCTTACCCCATCACTAACCCACCTCTTCAATCTATCACTAACTTCTGGCACCTTCCCTTCTGCTTTCAAACATGCCACAATCACGCCTATCCTCAAAAAGCCAACCCTCAACCCAACTGCTATGTCCAGCTATTGCCCAATATCGCTGCTCCCACTCGCTTACAAACTCCTGGAACAGCACTTCCACGCTGAACTTTCCTCCCATCTCTCATCTAACTTGCTCTTTGACAATCTACAATCTGGTTTCCGCCCCCATCATTCCACTGAAACAGCCTTGACCAAAATTACTGACAACCTACTTACAGCCAAAGCTAACGGACAATACTCTATACTCCTCCTTCTGACCTGTCCTCTGCTTTCGACACAGTTGACCATTGCCTTCTACTACAGATTCTCTCCTCCTTTAGCATCAAGGACCTCGCCCTATCCTGGATCTCCTCATACCTTTCCAACCGCACATTCAGCATCTCCCACTCCCACACTACCTCCTTGTCCCACCCTCTCTCTGTTGGAGTCCCCCAAGGCTCTGTTCTAGGACCCCTACTCTTCTCAATCTATACACTTGGCCTGGGGCAACTCATAAAGTCCCACAGATTCCAGTACCACCTTTATGCTGATGACACTCAGATCTACCTCTCTGGCCCAGACATCACCTCTCTGCTGTCCAGAATCCCTGAGTGTCTATCAGCCATATCCTCCTTCTTCTCCTCCCGCTTCCTCAAACTCAATGTGGACAAATCTGAACTCATCATCTTTCCCCCATCTCACAGATCTTCCTTACCTGACCTATCTATAACAATTGACAACACCATGCTTTCCCCCGTACCGGAGGTCCGCTGCCTCGGAGTAACCCTTGACTCTGCCCTGTCCTTCAAACCACACATCCAAGTTCTTTCTACCTCCTGTCGCCTCCAGCTCAAAAATATTTCCAGAATCCGTCCCTTCCTCAACCCTCACTCTACTAAAATGCTTGTGCATGCCCTCATCATCTCCCGCCTCGACTACTGCAACATCCTTTTCTCTGGCCTCCCTGCTAACACACTCGCACCTCTCCAGTCCATCCTTAACTCTGCTGCCCGACTAATTCATCTCTCTCCTCGCTACTCCTCCGCATCTCCCCTCTGCAAATCTCTTCACTGGCTCCCATTACCTCAGCGAATCCAATTCAAATTACTAATACTGACCTACAAAGCCATCTATAACCTGTCTCCCCCATATGTCTCTGAACTAATCTCCCGATACCTTCCCTCACGTAATCTCCGGTCCTCCCAAGACCTCCTTCTCTCCTCCACACTTATTCGCTCCTCACCCAACCGCCTCCAAGACTTCTCCCGAATATCCCCCATCCTCTGGAATTCTTTGCCCCAACACGTTCGACTATCAACCACTCTCGGATCCTTCAGACGTAACCTGAAAACCCATCTCTTCAGGAAAGCTTACAGCCTGCAATGACCCCGCTGCCTCCTCACCACTACCGGAGATATCGCCTCAACCAACACCGGAACTGCTGCAACCCACCAACCTGCTGTCTCCGTCCCCCATCCTGTAGAATGTAAGCCCGAATAGGCAGGGTCCTCTCCCCTCTGTACCAGTCTGTGATTGTTAGTTTGTTTACTGTAAGTGATATCTGTAATTTGTATGTAACCCCTTCTCATGTACAGCACCATGGAATCAATGGTGCTATATAAATAAATAATAATAATAATGTTTCGGTTTCAGGACTCGATCTGTAAGAAAATTTTGCAGGAGACTGAGATGAGGGGAGAGAAAACCAGAGAGCGATACCTAAGCGCAATAAATGACATATAGAAAACAATTGTGATACATATATATGTATATATGCTCACCTGTGGGGGTTGTGCAGATAGGCACAACACTATGTAGCAATGTGTTCACAAATGGGGATCCAACCTTGTGGCATGCAGCCCTTTCGAATGGTGTTGAGTTTTGCTGGTCCTGTTGCATTCACAAACTCCAATGGATAAGTGGAAAAAATAAATCAGAGGGGCTCCCCTCTGGTGGAATGAATCCTAAGATGTCAGATGTGAACCACTCCTTCGGGCGATGTCCAGAATGGTGAAGACACTTTGTATTTGTCAAATTAAATTAATTTAAAAAAACATGAGTATTAAAGATTTTTTCATGCTTGCGATAATTAAAAAAGCATAAAAATTATAAATGGGTATTAAAATGGGTATTATTTCTGCTCTAAAAGAGCCTTCCTCAGGACTCGATCTGGTGACATTTTGCTGTGTGGTCTTTTTCTCTCTCTGTTGAACCACAACCCTATACTTCTCTGTCCAACGGCTGATGGTTTTTGTCCTTGTTTTCCTTTTCTTGGTGTGCTTCACTTCAGGTGTTTTCCATTTTCTACTTTTGGCCCTGTCCTATCACATTTTGGGATGGGCTTTATATAATCACCTTTCACTGACTTTCTTTGCTGGCTATACTTCTATGAAGATGGTGTTAAGTTTCTTACCTTGAGTTCTCATGTCTCCCTGCACATTCTCCTTTCCCTTTGTAGGATTTGTGTTTCGGACTCCCTTCCGGTTCTTCAAGAGGTATGAGAAACCCCTCAATAGCTTTTTTAGGGAGCCATGTCCAAGAAGGTGTTTTTTATTTGTTTGGTTAAGGACTAGTGTTGAGCGATACTGCTCGATATCTAAAAATATCGTATCGAAATGGTATCGCCGATATCACTAAATATCGTCGATATCCGATTCCGATACCGGAAGTCCAATGTAAGTCTATGGGAACAAAAAATCGCAACCAAAAAAAACCTTTCTTTCATTGTAAACACAAAATATACACACATAGAATACATATATATATATATATATATATATATATACATGTCATTGTGACATATATATATATACATATATTTATAGTTTATACACTTCTACATAGTAAAATAGACTCTGATTCAATTGCCGGGTAAAGCCGTGACATACCCCATAGAAGTCGACGGGCTCGGTGCCGAGTACCCCCAAAACCTCTTGCTCTGTGCGACTCAACTTGGGCGTCACGAACAGGATTCTGTAGCTCGCTATAAGCGAGTCCTGTGTGCCTGAATTGAACTGGTTTTGTGCTTGAGAATTGCTAAAATCATCAGAGAATGTATTTGCCATTTTTCCGCCATATCTGCGTCACGACGAGGCACTGATGAAGAAGAAGGGCGTGCTCTTCGTGGGTGTACACTCACTCAGTGGCCGACCACTCTAAATGGTACTGCAATGTAAGATCGTGCCCCACAGCTCTTGAGTTCCGCCTCCTCATCCTCCTCAGTGTGCGGAAACTAACACGAAGGTCCCGCCTCACTACAAAAGAGGGGCCCTCTCCAGATGCTAATGACACATGTGACTTGGCAGAGATGGCTAATGGACACGAGCAGAAGTGTGAAGGGATGGAGCAGTCAGAGCTCTCCCCCCACGGAAGCGACCCGATCGCCACGGAACCACCGTTGGGCACCCGGCCTGGAAACCCTCCTACGCTGGAAGAAGCGGAGGATACCCTAAGAGGCCTGGCCCGGCACCGGGAGGAGGTCGCCAGGATGGAAGCCAGCTGGCGTGCCCTAAAACTAAACTTGGAGCGGCGCCAATCCCTCTTACCTGAAGTGTCTGTACCGGAAGGTGAGGCACCCGTTCTAGTAGAGGAGTCCGTGCGGGCATCCCAGCCCTTGCAATGTGATCCGGTTGACGTTGTCGCAGTGGAGGCACCCGTTCCTGCAAAAACCTCTGCACCGGCAGCACCCCAGATCCCGCTGTCTGCCCCCGTCGCTGAGACAGAAGAAGCGACACCCGTCCTCATGGAGGAGGCCGCGCAGGCACCAGAGGTCTACCAGTCTGTACCGGAGCCCCGACTGTCATCTGTTCCAGAGCCGGCTGCTTCCTCCGCAGGTGAGCGCCGCCAGGACTGGGGGGCGCCAGGAGAGCTGCCGCAAACCGGACACTGTAAGCTGCAGTTTGATGGTGGAGACATGGAGCTGCTGGTGGAGGAGAATTTCAACCGGCGTCAGGAGGAAGAGTGGAGAGTTGGGAGCGGGAAGCAGAGTGACAAAGGGAGCAGCGAGAAACCCAAAAGCTTCGCCAACGTCAGCTGGAGAAGGACCGGGCAGATAAGGACCGGATGAGAAAAGATAAAGGAACCCTGTGGGAGCCGCGGCGTAAGGGTGCAGTACGGAGCTTTAAATTGAAAGGTGGTTGGGGCTTCATCCAGGAGCCTGGACTTTATTTAGAAGTTTTTGTGAACCGGCGGGACGTGGAGGCTCACCTCCCAGAAGGACACCCGGGGAGGGACCTGTTGCCAGGAGACTTGGTGACTTACACCCGACACTGGGGTTACAATGGATGGTACGCCCTAAATGTTACCAGGTGCGACCCCTACTCCCCAGAGTGTCAGGAACCTGTGAGACCCTCGAGCCTTCAGCCTCCCACATCCAGGCCTCTGCAAAAGTGCCCACCCCACGCCGTAAATCTCCCCAGCCTCCCTCAGTGGTCTCCTCAGCAGCCCCAGCTATGGACATGATAAGTATAGCTGGCCCGTACCCGGCGCCTGTTAGGCCCCCTGGGGTTCATTCAGTCCGGGACATAAGGGTCCAGACCCGGAGGAGATGAAAGAGGTGGCCACACAGACCCAGATAGCGGGTCACGACTTGACTGTACAGGCCACACGACGTCATCAGGTCCTGGTGGTCCTTGGTGTCTCGGATGTTTGGCAAGCATCAGAAGAGTACCAGGTGGTACCTGGAACACCCCTGCCAAAGAATTATAAATAACCCGGACAGGGTCCCTGTATGTAAATAGTTAAATATGTAAATAGTTAAATTGTTGATGTACCCGGACGGGTGAATGTTCATAAAAAATTTTTTAAATTTAATAAAAAACACAACACAGTTTTCATTACTTTTATTACAGTCTCATCTTGCGACGCCATCGATCTCCTGTAAAAAAATGAAAAAAAAAAACAGCAGTATACCACCTGTCCGACGCAGTCCATAGTAACGAGTGTCCCACGACGATCCAGCTCTGCTACATCGCAATGACAGGCAGAGCCTGTCATCCCGGCGCAGCACAGCTGATTACCTGCTTCCCCGGCGGTGACGTCATCGGACTGACTGCTTTAACGGCCGGGATTACCCAGCAGTCACTGCAGTTATCGCGAGAAACTGCATGTGACCGCCGGGGAGAAGAGGATGGCGGCCATGAAGCAGTCCATGCCGTGACCGCCGGAGATCTTCTGCCAGGTAAGTGCCGCTGACTCCTGACAGACCCGACCGACGGACACTGACAGTGACAGACCCGACCGACGGACACTGACAATGACAGTGACAATCCCGATTCCGGTATTCGATATGACGAAAATATCGGTATTCGGAATCGAAAGGCCGATACAGCTAATATCGGCCGATATCCGATATTTGCAGTATCGTATCGCTCAACACTATTAAGGACTTTCCTATTCTATACTGGGACCAGTTGGAAGCAGGTACGACGTCTCTCTTCGTAAGTCCTTTCCTTCAACCGTTAACCATGTGAGTGCATTAACACGTTCATAACAATAGTATTTTAGCTATCTTTTAATATTTTCATTATTCTTAGCAAATGTTAGAAAGACAGTATAAGCTTTTCTTAAGCTCAAGAGCTCATTCAGATGAGTGCATAATATGGACATGTTATGTCCAAGAAAAATTCGGACAGCACACTGACCAATGTGATTACACTGACCAATGTGATTTGATGAGGCTGTTCAGATAACAGTTTTTAACATGCACTAATTGTCAATGTAAAAAAAAATCACAGCATGAACTTTTCTCTTCTGTATTTTGGGCAAAACTTGCTCATTCAAGTCTCAAGTCTATGAGTGCGTAAAAAAAATTGGATCAAATACGGATCATCTGTGTAACATATGGATACATTGCCATTATTAACCCAGGAAACTGTATTTGATCATGTACATTTTAAACTCTTGATGTATAAAATTGGATGCTACATCAATATCACACGGATGTAAAAGCAAGACACACAGCTGGGACACAAGTTTTCTGGATAAAAAAAATAACAATAAAATAAAGATTTAGTTCACTGCCCAAGCCCTTTACCAAGGTTGAATAGTGAATCAAGAAAGGCACATCCAGCCCATGAATGGCAGCGCTTCCCAGGACTCACATCCAAAGATGATATTTCATATATTTTTTAATAAGTTAAAATGGAGGAGATACAACGCGTTTCGGATACAGTATATATCCTTCATCAGGTATCATAAAAACACAGTACAAATCCATTTGTACTGTGTTTTTATGATACCTGATGAAGGATATATACTGTATCCGAAACGCGTTGTATCTCCTCCATTTTAACTTATTAAAAAAAATATGAAATATCATCTTTGGATGTGAGTCCTGGGAAGCGCTGCCATTCATGGGCTGGATGTGCCTTTCTTGATTTACTCATCCTGTGTGAGCCTGAATCTGGCTCTTTCACTTGGATCCACCCGAGGCAAGCTGCAAGCCCTGTCTATTGAAAAGTATCCCAGAAGGATTTTTGAGGATACACAATCTAAAGCCATATTAGTAGTGTTGAGCGATAGTGCTCGATATCTAAAAATATCGTATCGAAATTGTATCGCCGATAGCACTAAATATCGTCGATATCCGATTTCGATACCGGAAGTCCAATGTAAGTCTATGGGAACAAAATATCGCAACTAAAAAAAACCTTTATTTCCTTGTAAACACTAAATATACACACATAGAATACATATATATATATATATATATATACATGTCATTGTGACATATATATACATATATGTATAGTTTATACACTTCTACATAGTAAAATATCCTCTGATTCAATTGCCGGGTAAAGCCGGCTTCTGTGAAAAGACAGAAGCACCCGACATGAAATGACACTTGGTGTACATAGGGTTAACCATGTCTTTTCATGTCGTTTGCAATCTGATTTGCACAAACAATTACATCAGTCTATGTGTGCAAAATTTCACACCTGTAGGGGTTAATTAAAGGTGTAAATTCGTTGTAAAAAAACCGGACTTTTTTGCTACGAATTTACACCTTTAATTAACCCCTACAGGTGTGAAATTTTGCACACTTACACTCATGTAATTGTTTGTGCAAATCAGATATCAAACTACATGAAAAGACATGGTTAACTCTATGTAAACCAAGTGTCATTTCATGTCGGGTTCTGCATTTTCACAAAAGCCGGCAATTGAATTAGCGGCTATTATACTATGTAGAAGTGTATGAACTATAAATATAAATATATATATATGTGTCTCAAATTCAATGACATGTATATATATATATATGAGGTGTAAAATTGCTGAAAAAAAATGCGTGGGCTCCCGCCCTATTTTCGCAACCAGACAGACAAAGCCAGTGAGTGGGGGC
This sequence comes from Oophaga sylvatica, assembly GCA_033576555.1. Classification (NCBI taxonomy): domain Eukaryota; kingdom Metazoa; phylum Chordata; class Amphibia; order Anura; family Dendrobatidae; genus Oophaga; species Oophaga sylvatica. The sequence goes on along the minus strand of JARQOD010000002.1, from coordinate 245,896,052 downwards.
AGATAATAATAGCCCAGAGAGGGACCATTATTTTTGGCCCCCCCCGGTTACTAACATCTGCCCCCAGACACCCCAGAAAGGGCAAATCTCTAATTAGATTTGCCCTTTCTGGCACTTTGCCCGTCTATTCCCATTGCCCTGTAGCGGTGGCGAATGGGTTAATAAGGGGTTAAAATGACCTTGCAATTGAAAGGTCACTTTAAGCCAGGTTAATAATTGAGAGCTGTCAATCAGACAACTATCAATTATTAATCCTATTGTATGAAAGAAAAATCAAACACACACACACTTTAATAAAAAAGAAGTTTAATGAAATAATCACACAGTTTTTGACCATATTTTATTTACCTGCTAAAACCATTTCCTGTAATAAAAATAAAATAATAAAGCAAAATTATTCTTACCAATCCGATGTACAGTCAAGTCCCACGGTGTAATCCATCAGAAAGGGTTAATGTTTACTGCAGGACCGCAGCTAATGCTGCAGCCTCACAGTAAACCCCCAAATGAATGAGTTCCTCTCCTGGCTGACAGGAGAGGAAGTGGAAAGCTTAATTGATTGCTTTCCACTTTCACTTCAGGTCAGCCAGGGACACAATCAGTGACGTCAGAGGGAACTGGTTAACAAAAATAGGGGATCCCTTCGAAAAAAAATGGCGTGGGGTCCCCCCTATTTTTGTTAACCAGCCAGATGAAGCAGACCGCTGAGGCCTGGATTTTCAGGCTGTTAAGGAGCCAAGATCCATGGACCTTGCCAGCCTGATAATACCAGGCCACAGCAGTCTGCATATCTTGGCTGATTAACAAAAATAGGGGATCCCCTCGAAAAAAATTGGCGTGGGGTCCCCCCTATTTTTGTTAACCAGCCAGATGAAGCAGACCGCTGAGGCCTGGTTTTTCAGGCTGGTAAGGATCCAATATCCATGGACCTTGCAAGCCTGATAATACCAGGCCACAGCAGTCTGCTTAGCTTGGCTGGTTAACAAAAATAGGGGATCCCCTCGAAAAAAAAAAATGGCGTAGGGGTCCCCCTATTTTTGTTAACCAGCCAAGTAAAATGCAGACTGCTGCGGCCTGGTATTAAAAGACTGTTAAGGCCCATGGATTTTGGCCCTCAACAGCCTGATAATACCAGGCTACAGCAGCCCCACATTTGGCGCATCAAAAGATGTGCCAATTGTGGCACTTTACCCGGCTCTTCCCACTGCCCTGTAGCGGTGGCAAGTGGGGTAATAAGGGGTTAATGTACCGTTGATTGCACGGTGACAATAAGCCCGGTTAATAATGGAGAGGCGTCAATAAGACACCGATCCATTATTAATCCCAAAGTTATTAAATGTTTAAAAAAAAGACACAGCAAGAAAAAAGTCTTTTAATGAAATAAAAGAGACAACACAGTTTTCATTTCTTTTATTGTACTCTCATTCCTGCGACGCCATCGATCTCCTGTAAAAAAAGAAAAAAAACAAACCAACAGTATACCACCTGTCCGACGCAGTCCATAGTAACGACAGTCCCACGACGATCCAGCTCTGCTACATCGCAATGACAGGCAGAGCCTGTCATCGCGACGCAGCACAGCTGATTACCTGCTTCCCCGGCGGTGACGTCATCGGACTGACTGCTTTACGGCCGGGATTACCCAGCAGTCACTGCAGTTATCGCGAGAAACTGCATGTGACCGCCGGGGAGAAGAGGATGGCGGCCATGAAGCAGTCCAGGACGTGACCGCCGGAGATCTTCTGCCAGGTAAGTGCCGCTGACTCCTGACAGACCCGACCGACGGACACTGACAGTGACAGACCCGACCGACGGACACAGACAGTGACAGTGACAAATCCGATTCCGGTATTCGATAAGACGAAAATATCGAAATGAATTATCGAAAGGCCGATAGAGCTAATATCGGCCGATAGCCGATATTTTCATTATCGTATCGCTCAACACTACATATTAGTCTTCTATCAGGTGAGTGCATAAAATTGTGCACACTCTAAAGACTATAATATTGTTTTTACGCACTTAGGGCGCCGCGATTTGTCTATTCTTCTCTCCCAAACAGGGTTTTTTTTTTTTTTTTGTAAGGTGGAATAGTGGCAAGCATTGATGCTGCATAGTGCCACAAAAAAAAAACCAGCAACCAAAAAATGCCACAAAGACAATAGTTGTGCAATATAGGTATAATATGCAAAAAAATAATATAAGAAAGATGTAATTTTGTTATTCTTTTAAATGTAGTAAAATATGATAAACAACCCACAAAGAACAATACATGGATATTTATAACTCATTTGTACTTATGTATAGCCCCTGACAGTCCAATAAAAACAAAAAATGTAACATTTTAATTTGGCAGCGCCAGCAATGTATTCTCCAATTTAACAATTTTGTTTGCAGTTTTTGTTTAGGTTTTTATTTTCTGAAATATGATCACTTTGGAAATGTTGAAACAATTCTACCTAATATTGTCTACCGTCCTATCCCCAAGTCATCCCCAGACTGACTTACTGGTTTACTGGTTGCAATCCATGTGATATATGATTATAATATGACTCACTAGCAACTACTTAGTGGTATCTTAATAATCCATGAACCATGCGGGCGACTATGTACAATTAGTAGAACTGTTTATAGATAAATCCAAATGAGCAGTTGCAGAAAGAGTTAAGTTTACTGTACTGATTTGCTAAGCAAACAAGGATCCGAGTAGAACTAAAGATTTGTTAATGTATTATTCTATAATTTTCCTTTGTTATGTGGTACAGCACCATCTGGTAAGAACTTCAGTTAGAACTGCCAAATCGCTGGGTGAAAGTAGCCTGTCCGCCTGCAGTGAGCTCACAAATCTTCAAATAATGATAAACCTTGCTTTGTGCAGATTTCTGGAAATAATGTATTAATCGGATGGAAATATTGAGCATTGGGCATTCTTCTGCACACACAAGCACAGCGAGCCATTTGGCTAAAGCTAGTCAGATGTACTGTGCTATAGGGATTTCAACCAGCAGGGCATAGATGTGATTTGGAGAAGACCTTATTGAAGGCCAAGTCCGATGCTGATAGTGAGAGTTGATATGGGGCACGCAAATCATTTTATATTAATGTGGTTTTTGTCTTCTACAAATTTCCCTTTTAGACTGTTTTCAAAGGGCACGGTCATTAAATGCTGGCACATCGCAATCATATTATGCTGCATACATACTATCAAAACTTAGTTTATTAGGATGTGCCAGTTGGAATCCTGGTTAAAGGGGTGGCCCAAAAGCCAAAGAAATTTTAATCTAAATCCCTATCTATTTAGTGCTGAAATCTAAACTCATTTCTAATATGCCTTAAAAATTCCCTACTGTTCCCTAACTACTCTAACTATCTGTTATTGTATTATTTTTTCCCTTAGTCATATCTGATAATGCTTAGTTTGAGAATCCCAGCTGGTATAGTCAAATGAAGCATCATCGGGGGTAGATGCTGCACTCGCTGCCACAGCCTTTGTCCCCTCCCTTGTTATGTTTCGGTAGCTGAGGAGTACAGGTAAAAAAGGCAATACACCAGAGCAGTTGGAAACTATGAGATTGCAGTACCCTGACTAACCACCACAACTAGAGGCAGCCGTGGAGCGTTCCTACGTTGGTCCTAGACGCCTCGTCACAGCCTGAGAAACTAACTACACCTAAAGATAGAAAGAGGAAAGCTATCTGCCCAGGAGCAGATCCCCAAAGAACATAGAAAGCCCCCAAACATGTAATGGCGGTTAGACAAGAAGAAATACTGACACAGACAGAAAATAGTATGAGCAAACGTTGGGGCCCAAACTTACTAAATAGAAAAGGATAGGAAGGGCACTTACTGCAATCCCAAAAACCCTGAAAAGCACCAACTCTACTAATTTCAAAAACACCTGAGATCACACGACCTCTACCACCTAAATTAGTTCTCTGGTGTAACCAAAATCAAAACAGCAGCCACTGAAAAAACTGGAAAAAGCAAATGTACAAACATCAGTGGCTGAACTGAACTGAGAGGGCAAAAGCCCCAAGAGGGGACCCTGAAGGCCCCCACGGAAGTGCAGGACAAAATGCAAAAATCAAGCACAAAAACAAAAAGAAGAAAATGTCTTATCTGTAAGCAGGAGATTCAGACACGACACAGCAGGCTACCAAGGAAACAGGAATCAAGGATTGAGACCAGAACAATTGATCACCGGCAACCCTGATGGGAAGGCGACTCCCTTATATAAGACCAGTCAGTAACACCTGATTCCCAATCCTCACAATCTTCACTGGACAGTCCAGTACCGTTTGTAACCACCAGAGGGAGCTTCTGCTCAGAACTTATTTCCAGCCTATTCACAACAGTACCCTCCCCTTGAGGAGGGATCAACGAACCCTCATTTGAGCAACCAGGTCGGTCAGGATGAGTTCTATGATACGCACGGATGAGTCTCCTAGCATGGATGTCCGAAGCAAACACCCAAGAATTGTCTTCCTGACCATAACCTCTCCATTTAACCAAATACTGGAGTTTCCGTCTAGAAAAACGAGAATTCAATATTTTCTCAACCATATACTCCAGATTGCCCTCAACCAAAACAGGGTCAGGAGGCACAGTAGTAGGAACCACTGGCTCAACAAACCTCTTCAACAAGGACTTGTGGAACACGTTATGATCTTAAATGTCCCTGGAAGAAGCAAACAAAAGAAAAGGATTAAGAATCTCCATGATCTTATAAGGTCCAATGAACCTAGGCTTAAATTTAGGAGATGCCACTCTCATAGGAATATTTCTTGAGGACAATCAGACCAAGTCCCCCACTTTAAACCGAGGACCATCAGTCTATGCCGGTTAGCAAACCGCTGGGCCCTCTCCTGAGAGAGGGACAACCTCTCCACTACCTGGTCCCAAATCTGTTGCATACGCTCCACAACAGAGTCAACACCTGGACAGACAGAAGCCTCCGTCTGTCCTGAAGAAAATCGAGGGTGAAACCCAGAATTACAGAAAAATGGAGACATCAAAGTGGCAGAGCTAGCCCTATTATTAAGAGCAAACTCAGCCAAAGGCAAAAAGAGACCCCGTCATCCTGATCAGCAGACACAAAGCATCTTAGATAAGTCTCCAATGTCTGGTTTGTTCTCTCAGTTTGACCATTGGTCTGAGGATGAAACGCCAAGGAGAAAGACAATTGAACACCAATTTTAGAACAAAAGGTCCTCCAAAATCTGGAAACAAACTGGACTCCTCTGTCAGACACAATGTTCTCAGGAATGCCGTGTAAACGAACCACGTGCTGAAGGAACAAAGGCACCAATTCAGAGGAGGAAGGCAACTTAGGTAATGGCACAAGATGTATCATCTTGGAAAACCTATCGCAAATCACCCAGACGACGGTCATTCTCTGAGAAACAGGGAGGTCGGAAATGAAATCCATAGAGATATGGGTCCATGGTCTCCTGGGCACAGGTAATGGCATCAACAAACCACTAGAACGAGAGCAAGGCTTGGAGCGAGAGCAAGTCCCGCAGGACTGCACAAACTCCCTGACATCACGAGACAAGGTAGGCCACCAAAAGGACCGACTAACCAAGTCTCTGGTACCAAAAATTCCGGGATGACCGGCCAACGCGGAACAATGAATCTCAGACATTACACTCTTTTTCCACTGGTCCGGGACAAACAATTTCCCAACAGGGCAGCGCTCGGGCTTATCCTCCTGACACCCCTCCAGAGCCAGTCTCAAATTGGGCGAGATGGCGGAAAGAACTACACCCTCTTTCAAAATAACAGAAGGATCAGATAACTCAGGAGAGTCCGCCAGGAAACTCCTCGAGAGGGCATCCGACTTAACATTTTTAGTGCCAGGAAGAAATGAAACCACAAAATTAAAACGTGTGAAAAACAAGGCCCACCTGGCCTGTCTAGGATTAAGTCGCTTGGCAGATTCCAGATAAACTAGATTCTTATGGTCCGTAAGGACCACCACCTGATGTTTGGCTCCCTCCAGCCAATGTCTCCACTCTTCAAAAGCCCACTTCATGGCTAATAACTCCCGATTACCCAGTCATAATTATGTTCAGTGGAGAAAATTTTCGAGAGAAAAAGGCACAAGGGTTACTTTTAGAGGTCTCTGGATCTCTTTGGTACAAAACGGCACCTGCCCCAATTTCAGAGGCATCAACCTCCACCTGAAATGGTAGAGAAACATCAGGCTGCCGTAGAACAGGAGCAGAAGTGAATCTCTGCTTAAGTTCCTGAAATGCAGAGACTGCCTCAGGAGGCCAATTCACCACATCAGAACCCTTCTTGGTCAAATCAGTTAATGGTTTAACAATAACAGAGAAATTACCAATAAATTTACGATAAAAATTGGCAAAACCCAAGAATCTTTGAAGAGCCTTTAATGAAGTAGGTTGGACCCAATCACAGATGGCCTGAACTTTGACCGGGTCCATTTCAATAACAGATGGGGACAAAATGAATCCCAGAAATGAGATCCTCAGAACGCCAAAAAGACACTTTGATCCCTTCACATACAGAGCATTCTCTCTCAAAATCTGGAACACAGTCCGAACATGTTTTACATGAGAGTCCCAGTCATTGGAAAAAATCAAGATATCATCCAAATAAACAATCAGAAATTTATCCACAAAATCCCTGAAAATGTCATTCATGAAGGACTGGAAGACAGAAGGAGCATTAGTGAGCCCAAAGGGCATCACAAGGTACTCAAAATGCCCTTCAGGGTATTAAATGCCGTCTTCCATTCATCCCCGTGCTTAATGCGAATAAGGTTATCTGCCCCCCTGAGGTCAAGCTTGGTAAACCAAGTAGCGTTTTTCACCCTGGAAAACAGATCAGAGATCAAGGGTAACGGATATTGATATTTCACAGTAATATTGTTCAAGGGACGATAATCAATACACGGCCTTAATGAACCATCCTTTTTGGCCACAAAGAAAAAACCGGCACCTAAGGGTGAAGAGGATGGTCTGATATGACCCTTCTCCAATGACTCCTTTATATAAGACCGCATAGCGTCATGTTCAGGTACAGACAAGTTAAAAAGGCGACTTTTAGGGAATTTACTACCAGGCACTAATTCAATAGCGCAGTCATAGCTCCTATGGGGAGGCAAGGATGCAGATTTACTTTCGCTAAACACATCAGAAAAATCAATCAAAAAGTCAGGAACATCCTGAGCCTGGGGGGAGGCAGAAAAAACAGGAGTGTTGGTATTAACACATTGGCAGCCCCAACTGGTAACAGACACAGATTTCCAATCCAAAACAGGATTATGAGACTGTAACCAAGGGAAACCCAGTACGATAATGTCATGCAGATTATACAGAACCAAAAATTTGCAACTCTCCTGATGATCAGGTTCTACCCTCATTATCACCTGAGTAGAGAACTGAGGTTTATTCTCAGCCAAAGGGGTAGAATCGATCCCCAGTAGGGGAATAGACTTCCGTAGGGGTATCAAGGGAAACCCACAACGTTTAGCAAAATCAAAATCCATCAGGTTAATAGCTGCTCCAGAATCAACAAAAGCCTGAGCAGAAAATGAGGACAGAGAGCATATCAGGGTAACAGTTAATAAAAACTTAGTCTGAACACTACCCAAGACAACTGAGCGTGCAAAACGTCTTCCCCGCTTAGGGCAGACTGAAATAGCATGAGAGGCATCACCACAGTAGAAACATAACCCATTGCGCTTTCGAAATTCATGACGCTGTGCCCCAGAAACCACTCTATCACACTGCATGGATTCAGAAGCAGGTTCACAAGGCAACATTATTCCATGCATACCTTTCCGCTCACGCAAACGTCTGTCAATTTGAATCGCTAATGACATAGAATCATTGAGACCAGAGGGAACAGGGAATCCTACCATAACATCCTTTACATTATCTGACAGACCCTTCCGAAAAAGAGCTGCCAAAGCGTCGTCATTCCATTTGGTCAGGACTGCCCACCTACGGAATCTCTGACAGTATAACTCAGCGTCCTCAAGCCCCTGATTTAATGCCAACAAAGTTTTTTCAGCTTGATCAGTGATATTATGCTCATCGTACAATAACCCCAAAGCCTGAAAAAATGCATCAACATCACTCAAAACAGGATCCCCAGGTGTCAGGGAAAAAGCCCAATCCTGAGGATCGCCGCTCAGGAGAGAGATGACAATTTGAACCTGCTGCGCTGCGTTCCCTGAGGACTTAGATTTTAAGGCAAAAAACAATTTACAGTTATTTTTGAAATTCAGAAACTTAGCTCAATCCCCTAAAAACAAATCTGGCATGGGAATCCTAGGTTCCACAACAGGCAACCCAGCAACTATCTGTTATTGTATTATTTTTCCCTTAGTCATATCTGATAATGCTTAGTTTGAGAATCCCAGCTGGTATAGTCAAATGAAGCATCATCGGGGGTAGATGCTGCACTCGCTGCCACAGCCTTTGTCCCCTCCCTTGTTATGTTTCGGTAGCTGAGGAGTACAGGTAAAAAAGGCAATACACCAGAGCAGTTGGAAACTATGAGATTGCAGTACCCTGACTAACCACCACAACTAGAGGCAGCCGTGGAGCGTTCCTACGTTGGTCCTAGACGCCTCGTCACAGCCTGAGAAACAAACTACACCTAAAGATAGAAAGAGGAAAGCTATCTGCCCCGGAGCAGATCCCCAAAGAACATAGAAAGCCCCCAAACATGTAATGGCGGTTAGACAAGAAGAAATACTGACACAGACAGAAAATAGTATGAGCAAACGTTGGGGCCCAAACTTACTAAATAGAAAAGGATAGGAAGGGCACTTACTGCAATCCCAAAAAACCCTGAAAAGCACCAACTCTACTAATTTCAAAAACACCTGAGATCACACGACCTCTACCACCTAAATTAGTTCTCTGGTGTAACCAAAATCAAAACAGCAGCCACTGAAAAAACTGGAAAAAGCAAATGTACAAACATCAGTGGCTGAACTGAACTGAGAGGGCAAAAGTCCCAAGAGGGGACCCTGAAGGCCCCCACAGAAGAGCAGGACAAAATGCAAAAATCAAGCACAAAAACAAAAAGAAGAAAATGTCTTATCTGTAAGCAGGAGATTCAGACACGACACAGCAGGCTACCAAGGAAACAGGAATCAAGGATTGAGACCAGAACAATTGATCACCGGCAACCCTGATGGGAAGGCGACTCCCTTATATAAGACCAGTCAGTAACACCTGATTCCCAATCCTCACAATCTTCACTGGACAGTCCAGTACCGTTTGTAACCACCAGAGGGAGCTTCTGCTCAGAACTCATTTCCAGCCTATTCACAACACTCCCTGAAATGAAGAGTCATTAGAGACGCTTGCTTCAGGAGCTGGGCTAGTTCCTGCTCTGTTCAAGCACTCTATGCGATCTGCACAATCACAGCTCGCACTCTGTGTTGCCGGCACAGATCACCAGTGACAAGCCGGCAACACAAAACACTGTCAAAGCACAGTGTCAGCAGTGTCAAAATACACAGCGGCATGCAGACAACAGCGCCGCCCACACAAGGGACATCGCTTGCTGGAGTGGTGCCGTTCTCTGCAATGAAGGTCCCCTGACAGTGCGCTCTCTCCTCTTTGTTGCTGTCTTGTCACTTCTGATCTGAGCAGGCAACACAGAGTGTGCGCTGTGATTGTGCAGAACGCATAGTGCACAGTGTGCTGGAGCAGAGCTGGAACTAGCCCAGCACCTGAAAAAGCATCATCAATGACTCTTCATTTTAGAGAGGAGCAGAGGCTGAGGCAGTCTCTGCCCCCAGATGATACTTCATTTGAGTATCCTAGCATGCACTGAGATTCTCCAACTAAGCATCATGACACATGACTAAGGGATAAATAATACAATAGCAGTTAGTGTAGTTAGGGAACAGTAGGGAATTTTTGATGCAAGTGTATTAGAAATTAGTTCAGATTACCACACTAGATAGATAGAGATTTAAATGAAAATGTATTTGGCCTTCAAACCACCCCTTTAAGACTTTATATAATTGTAAATAACACTTCATTTATGGACACCTTACTGTTAATAAAAATGTAACAACCACAAAAGCATTCATACAAATGTAGCAGTCACAGCAGTGCTGATTTATGTGTACCTGTCGCCTCATGTTATGAATGCTCTGGATCTGACTTCGGAATTTTGGGCTCCCTCTTGTGGCTGCTGATAGTAATGAAGCTGCTTCGGCTAACACAAGTCCATCAGCTGGGGCAATGAGTGGCAATTAGGTAGCACTGACTGGGGTGATATAAGGGAGTAACCTTCCCATGATCATCGCTGGTGATTTGTTGTTCTTCCTGGTTTCATTTCGAAATCAGCTTGCTTCTGTCACGCAGCTGTAATGCAGGCTGGTGTGTGCTCCCCTGTAGGTTACAGCGGGGAGAAGGGATTACACACTACCAGAGTAGGCCTGCACTGCAGCAGCCAAAACTACCACCAGGTGGCAGCAAAAACGACCAAAACTGAGTCAGGAATAATCAGTCATCTGAAGTATCACAGGTCTCAGCCAGTCCTCTACAGAGCAGAAACACAGGTGCCACAAAGTGGCGGGAGCGTGGTCAGGCAAGCCAAGTCAAAACCGTACGGAGGCAGCAGGACAAAAGGAATAAGCAATATGCATGGTCAGGAGAAAGCCAGGAGGTCAGCAACGGTCAGAAGCAGATAAGACAAAGACAGAAAGCAGAAGCGAGTCCGAATACAGGCCGAGTCAAAAACCAGAGAATCAAACAGACAAACAGGGAAATGCAGGGAACAGGGCAGACAGAGGGAAACAACAGACACGGGACAAGTCAGGGATAACAGCAGGACAAATCAAGGGTTACCAGTCAGGTTCACAAGCCGAAGGTAGCAGTATAGCTCACACTGCTAGCAGGATGTGTGAGAGCTAAATAGCCAATCTGAACCCAGAATGAGGCAGAGCAAAGTTAACCCTTGACATGATCCGCCCAGACCAAGGGCAGACAGACTAAACCCTGGAACGGATCATGACAGCTTCCTGCTGTTTCCTGCTACGTTCAGATAAGTTATTTGCTGCTTGTTTCTTTGGCATTTGTTTTCCTTTGTTTTCTGCCCTTTGAGTGTGGGGACACCCAGATTCCCCGGCTGGGGCCTGCGCTGGTCTCTGTTTCTCATTTACCTCTGTTTTTGCTCAGTCCCTGTTTTTTCAGTATCTGCTGGTAGGCTACCAGCTCACACCAGAGTTCTGATCTAGCGGGGGAGAGATCGGGTGGTCTCAGTATTTTTTGAAATCAGAAGTGTTGGAATTTTTGTTAGGGTTTTGCCGGATTGCAGACAGTATTCTTTCCTGTCCTATTCTATCTAGACAGTTTTGGGCCCCAGAGTTTGCTTGTTCTATTTTCTGCATGAGTTCGTATTTCATCTTGTCTCACCGCCAATATATGTGTGGGGGCTACCTATTCCTTTGGGGTGCTACTCCGGGGCAGTTAGCTTTCCCCTTTCTCTCTTTAGGCTTAGTTAACTCTCCAGCTGTGTCGAGCACTAAACACAAAGGTGTCTATAAAACATGTCAGCCACAGAAGAACCCATGTAAAAAGGCCCCACACTGGAGTGGCCATGCACATGTGCCAGGTAAAATAGGCATGTAATAGCACATATATAAAGAAGTAGCAACTCGAAAAGTAAAAACACAACAAAAAACAGTTAATTGTTAGGTCTTGAGTTACACTTTTCTGCATCCGGATATGTTCTGCATCATTATGTATTTTGTCATTTTAGAATGGCAGGTCTATGAGCTAAATAATAATGCCATGTATACTACGTATACTGCCCCTGTCAATTATACTGGTATAGTTTCCCTATTATAATTTCAGGAACCAGAAATATTTCTCTTTTATTTCACTATGGAAATAGCAAATATTTATCTAATTTTGCACACTGATAAGAATTACTCCCATCAGTCCTTACCCCAGTAATTTCACATCTCTCAGGAAGCCAGTTAAACCTATTAGTGTGTTTTTACAATATGGAAGGAACAGTAGCATAGCTACCGGGGGGGCAGAGGGGGCGGTGGCCCCGGGCCCCGCGCTCGGAGGGGGCCCACCTGGAGCTACGCTACTGTAACTGTATCGACATGCACAGCACGCCGAATCAGTTACTTTCTGCGGCAGAGCAGGGAGAATCAATCTCCCTGCTCTGCCGCCCGGCCGCTATGGGGCCCCTGAGCAGGCGGTGGGGGGCCCGGTGCCAGCAGTGGGCCCCCCGCCCGTCATCACAGGGTCAGCTGTATCGGCATCTAGCCGATACAGCTGACCGCATTGAGAGAGAAGGAGCGAGCGCTCCTTCTCTCCCATAATCCCCTCTCAGCGTCTGACAGCGGGCGCGATGACGTCACTGCCCGGCGCCGGCAGTCAGACGCTGAGAGGGAGAGCAGTGAGCAGCGCAGGAGCCGGGAGCAAGAGAGGTGAGTACTGGATTTATTATTTTTGTAAAGGGGGGTGCATTATAAGTAAGGCTGCATATGGGGGAGTGCATTATAAGTACGGCTGCATATGGGGGTGCATTATAAGTAAGGCTGCATATGGGGGTGCATTATAAGTACGGCTGCATATGGGGTGCATTATAAGTACGGCTGCATATGGGGTGCACTATAAGTAAGGCTGCATATGGGGTGCATTATAAGTACGGCTGCATATGGGGGTGCATTATAAGTAAGGCTGCATATGGGGGAGTGCATTATAAGTAAGGCTGCATATGGGGTGCATTATAAGTACGGCTGCATATGGGGGAGTGCATTATAAGTAAGGCTGCATATGGGGGAGTGCATTATAAGTACGGCTGCATATGGGGTGCATTATAAGTACGGCTGCATATGGGGTGCATTATAAGTACGGCTGCATATGGGGGTGCATTATAAGTAGGCTGCATATGGAGGTGCACTATAAGTACGGCTGCATATGGGGTGCATTATAAGTATGGCTGCATATGGGGTGCATTATAAGTAAGGCTGCATATGGGGTGCATTATAAGTACGGCTGCATATGGGGGTGCATTATAAGTAAGGCTGCATATGGGGGAGTGCATTATAAGTAAGGCTGCATATGGGGGAGTGCATTATAAGTACGGCTGCATATGGGGTGCATTATAAATAAGACTGCCTATGGGGAGTGCATTACAATATAGAGGCTGTCTGTTGGGGTGCATTATAATACAGAGGCTGCTTATGGGGGTGCATTACAATACATAGGCTGTCTATGGGGGTGCATTATACTATATTGAGGACTATCTGGTGTATTATGCTATATGGAGGCTATCTAGGGGGCCATCATACAGTGTGGAGATTACAGTGGCGGGGCCATCATACAGTGTTGGAGCCATTAAATAGTTTGGGGATATTAAGGGGTCAGTATATATCCAGTGAGGGGGCATCATACTGTGTATAGGGGAGCTGTACAGGGGGGAGACTCGGGACATTAAGTGTAAAGTGGGTACTTATTGTTATAGGGGAACTCTGGTTACTGTGACTGTCAAAGGGGCTCACACAGGGCATTATTACATTCTAGGGGACAACATGTGGGCACTGTTTTCTAGGGCCCATGCATCTGGCATTACTATATTATAGAGGGTGCTTTAGAATTAAGAGGTCACACAGAACCACACAGTAGGTGCAGTAATAGGGACACATAGGGCAGCAGCGGCTCAGTATTGGGGTACCAAGTGTAGTAATAGGGGCACATACTGCAGCAGTGGCTCAGTATTGGAGTATCAGATGTAGTAATAGGGACACATACGACAGCAGCGGCTCAGTATTGGGGTATCAGCAGGATGAGGAGTTTGTGCAGGTTGAGAATAGTCCAATTGGTGACCGTGACGGTGCTGACGATATGAGAAGTGAAACGTGTCTTTGTTGTATTCTCTGTAGTTGAGTCCTGGCTGGAGGAGTCGTCATATCGGTCTGGGCCAGATGGAAAAGACATGAAAAGTGAATGATTCCATCAGAAAGAACATCAGCGGTAAGTCATTATCTGTAACTCTGCTATGATCTCTTATATGTTCTGTAGGACTGGTGTTATGTACCACTGACCATATGGCCGTGATATCAATATTGGTCTTTTTATATATAGATTAATTTTGGCAACAGCGCGGTCATTTGCTGAGGTTCTCTGGTTAGGGGCCCACTCAGATGTTTCGCCCCCCCTAAACCGAAACCCTAGCTACGCCTCTGGGAAGGAATGTATAATACCTAAGGAAAACTCTTACAAAACCATTCAGCTGTAGATTCCAGTTGGATACTAACCAAGAAACCCTGGGCAGCAAAGCAAAACTACTTAGCTGTCAAGCGGTTCATAATATTGCAGGCAATGTGGTACTGTAGGTAACTTCTGAGAAACAGTGCCATGTGTCCACATAAAACAATTAATACTGCATCCAAGAGGTTAAAAGTTCTATAAGCCATTCACTACTGCTACAACTGTAATACATTGGCATTACAGCAATGTACATGTATTAGTAATATGACTTTGGGCTAGATATTACCACCAGCGGAGAAGTATGGAGTCTGGAGACAGTGATAGGTTGCATAGCTACTACATACACAAGTCATTAGTTCCTAAATTTGGGTGTACAAAATATGGCACGTCTGGCCACCTTGTGCCCATGTACAGTATATCACCTAAAAGCTTAAAATACATTGTGCATTTTTTCATCTTTGACTCACAATGAAGGTAAGATTTTTAAAGCCTGGCAGAAACGGAATGGAATTTTGTTGTTTACCTCAAGCTTTATTTGGCAGCAGAGCTGTTTTTTCCGCAGTCCAAGACATAAAAGAATGCCAAGTAAGGGTTACTTTAATCTATAGGGGCATTCCTCTTGCTGAAGCCAGTCATGAAATCTCAAAACATATTAAGCATTGTTAACTAGTTCAGTTATAGCCAAATATTATCTTGCCTCGTCTAATGTATGTACAAAATATTGTAACTGTTTTTTTGGCAAATTGAGTCACATGTCCTATCATATTTCCATCTGGTTCCTGAGATTGCTTTGCAGGGACTCAATGGGGATGTGACAGAGGCCCCCATTGTCTAATCACTTAGTTGTCATGGTCACTGCATCATCAAATAAGAAAAAATTGATGTGATCAGATCAAGCTCCAATCACAGGAGTTGTTAGTGGATGGATGTTGAGTTAAACAGCAGGCACCTGCAGGGCATAGTGCGTGCTCAGCATGTGAGCCTGCATTCTATAAATCCTCCAAACTTCTGACATTTGGCGAATGTCAGGAAAAGTGGATGTACACAAGACAAGGGGCTTGGCTAGTAATAGCAGGCCACACATCTGTTTTAGGCTCCCGAGTTCAGGAGCCCCATAACAGTCACATGGCAGAACATTACTGAAAAAAGCCAGATGCACAAGTTGTTTTTTTATTAATTAAGAATTGAATAATTGTGATTGCAATTCCTATTGAATATGTGGATATTGTACTGACTGTTATGCTGAAAATGTAAATCATGATCATGTGTAAGTCTTCTTTTTAGGCCGGGGTCACACTTGCGAGTGTGATGCGAGAAACTCGTGCGAGTCTCTTGCATCAATACCCAGCAATGCCACTGGCAATCGGACCGGAGTGTGTGGCTGCATAGAAATACATGCAGCCGCACACTGCGGTCCTGAGTGCCAGCGGGAGTGCCGGGTATTGATGCGAGAGACTCACACGAGTTTCTCGCATCACACTCACAAGTGTGACCCCGGTCTTACTCTGTGTGTTATATAAGAAAAGTTTAAAAATTATATTGTTCAATTACATTGATGGTTGGAGGCGCAGTCAGCTTGACACTGCCTGGAATGGGGTGTGTAAGATCCAAAATCTAAGAAATCCCATTATTTTTTACCCATTATTTTTTACACTTTATCCTCTACAAGGAGATGTTGACTTCAGTGCAGGAGATGATTGCAAGATTGTAGCCCCCGAACTGTGACCAATTGGAGTCAGAAGCTTAGGTGCAGAGCAAGGGTTAAACCAGTGTAAGGGGGTGAAAGAGTATGACTGCCTTGCCCTGACCCCTTAAGTGTTCTTAATGTTTATATATGTACTAATTATTGTGTGTCATTGTAAATATTTTGATGGTACTGCTACATGGGAACATGTATTACCACATATAGCAATGGTATTGCCACATCCTCTATTGTATTACCATTTTATGTATAATTATTGTATATGTGTTGTGTTCTTTTAGTACCATACTGTATATAATATATGTGTGCTAATGTTATGTACAGTTTAGGGAAAGTAAGATGCTGTCTTTTGGGGACATTAGAGAAGGGCACCCTAATACACTGCTCAAAAAAATAAAGGGAACACTCAAATAACACATCGTAGATCTGAATGAATCAAATATTCTCATTGAATACTTTGTTCTGTACAAAGTTGAATGGCTGATAACAAAATCACACAAAAATCATCAATGGAAATCAAATTTATTAACCAATGGAGGCCTAGATTTGGAGTCACCCACAAAATTAAAGGGAATGTAATGTCCTTAAAACAAGTCAAAATGATGCTCAGTAGTTTGTGTGGCCTCAACGTGCCTGTATGACCTCCCTGTGCCTGTATGACCTCCCTACAATGCGTGGACATGCTCCTGATGAGGCAGCAGATGGTGTCCTGAGGGATCTCCTCCCTGACCTGGACTAAAGCATCCGCCAACTCCTGGACAGTCTGTTGTGCACCGTGATGTTGGTGGATGGAGCGAGACATGATGTCCCTGATGTGCTCATTCAGATTCAGGTCTGGGGAACGTGCGGGCCAGTCCATAGCTTCAATGCCTTCATCTTGCAGGAACTGCTGACACACTCCAGCCACATGAGGTCTGGCATTGTCCTGCATTAGGAGGAGCCCAGGGCCAACCGCACCAGCATATGGTCTCACAAGGGGTCTGAGGATATCATCTCGGTACCTGATGGCAGTCAGGCTACCTCTGGCGACCACATGGGGGGCTGTTTGGCCCTCCAAAGAAATGCCACCCCACACCATTACTGACCCACTGCCATACCAATCATGCTGATGGATGTTGCAGGCAGGAGATCGCTCTCCATGGCGTTTCCAGACTCTGTCACGTCTGTCACATGTGAACCTGCTTTCATCTGTGAAGAGCACAGGGTGCCAGTGGCGAATTTGCCAATCCTGGTGTTCTGTGGCAAATGCCGAGCGCCTGCACGGTGTTGGTCTGTGAGCACAACCCCCATCTGTGGACGTCGGGCACTCAGACCAGCCTCATGGAGTCGGTTTCTAACCGTTTGTGCAGACACATGCACATTTATGGCCTGCTGGAGGTCATTTTGCAGGGCTCTGGCAGTGCTCCTCCTGTTCCTCCTTGCACAAAGGCAGAGGTAGCGGTCCTGCTGCTGGGTTGTTGCACTCTCATGGCCCGCTCTACTTCTCCTGGTGTACTGGCCTATTTCCTGGTAGCGCCTCCAGCCTCTGGACACTATGTTGACAGACACAGCAAACCTTCTTGCCACAACTCGCATTGATGTGCCATTCTGGATTAACTGCACTACCTGAGCTACTTGTGTTGGTTGCAGAGACCGTCTCATGCTACCACGAGTGTGAAAGCACAACCAACATTCAAAAGTGACCAAAACATCAGCCACAAAGCATTGGTACTGAGATGTGGTCCGTGGTCCCCACCTGCAGAACCACTCCTTTATTGAGTGTGTCTTGTTAATTGCCAATAATTTCCATCTGTCTATTCCATTTGCACAACAGCATGTGAAATTGATTGTCAATCAGTGTTGCTTCCTAAGTGGACAGTTTGATTTCACAGAAGTTTGATTTACTTGGAGTCATATTCTGTTGTTTAAGTGTTCCCTTTATTTTTTTGAGCAGTTTATATAGCTCTTATATACGTTGGGTAAGTGTAGTTCTGTTGTGGGCCACTGGATGGGGCATACTAGTAGGCATTGTTAGGTGTAGCATATAGGAAGTTCATAGAGGTTTAAGTGTAGAAGGGGCTGCCGGGCAGTAGTGAGAAGTTCCTAGGATGTTAGAGCAGACGGGGCTAGAGTGCCCAAGTGTCCACATGGGCTATAGTCCTGGACAGCTCGGCAGCCACGTAACGTTCAAGTGCTGCAGCCCACGTTACCCGCGGCCACTGTGTATCATATTAGTGGGCCCTTACAGAGAAGGAAGATGTGGCGACTCATAGCTTGGGCGGATGCCTTTATGGCAGGAGTCGGTTGGACTGAGGAGATGAAGGAAACTGGAGCTTCGACGAGATCAGTACAGATGGGCCGGATGCTTTACCAGAGGCAGCCAAACCTGGTGACTAATTATTTTGAGTCGGTGGTGAAACAGGCAGAAACAAATGTCATCATGACAAGGTCAGGCCAGGAAGGTACTGGGAAGCAGTCTAGGACGGTCCAATCCGGGCGTGTACTGCACAGAAGTGACAGCAAAGCAGGGAAAGATAAGGAAGTAAGTGAAACCCATGATGTGCCAACTGTGGATGTAACGTGTGAAGAGTTAAGTAAAGAGAATGTTCAAGTTATCCTGGATGGTGTCTCCATCAGGGCCGCCATGGGGGCATTACTGCCCTGACTGCTGATCGGGTCCCATACACCAGAGGAGACCCGCACCGGGCCCCGTCACTTCTGCCCATCGGGCCCCACTGCCCCAGCGGCAGGTCTCTGCACTGTTCCAGTGTCCACATTAGTGATAGGTCGGCTCACTGGGCTGTGGGAGGAGGTGAGGAGAGCAGTAGAACACAAATGCAGGGGGGATGGAGTGGCAATGTCCTGTGAGACTCCTCCCTAATGAGTCATACACTTCTTATGATTTGCTGCTTAGTCTGTGCTCGTGATCAGTGACATCATTTAGGTCCTTCAGTAAGTTGCTGACGTCTATGAAGGGTAGGAGTCGCTCTCTGACAGTGCACACAGTCTGTCAGACAGGGAGAGAGGTGACAATGGGCAGGAGACGAGGCAGCCATATTACATAGACGATTTCTACCTGTCTGCTATTAATTTCTGTTTTTGCTGCCGTGTCTACTGTGGGTGACAAGGCTTGTTAAAGGGTCGACATTGACTTTTAGGATTGATACTTCCAATAGGTGGCACTAGAGTTCTAGTCCTCTTCCTCTTTGAAGAGACAATTTGCATATTTCCCAGAGGAGCATTGCGGCTTTAAGTCTCCTTATCTCGGCATGCTTAGCATGTCAATCTCCGCAAGGAGAAACAATACTGCTTTATCAGTCAGATGCCTCTCACACAGCCAAACCAGATCATCTCACACTTTGCATTGACGAGGGGCAGTACCCCGAAACACAGTGTCTGCAAATTGAGATCCTGGTTTGACTTTTATCCTCAGTCATGTGACAAGGCTTGTTAAAGGGTCGACATTGACTTTTAGGATTGCTACTTCCAATAGGTGGCACTTGAGTTCTAGTCCTCTTCCTCTCTGAAGAGACAATTTGCATACTGTGGGTGAGGAATGCAAAGTGATCTGAGGCTGACTGTGGATATAGGAATACCTAAAATAACTGTAGTCAGTCAGCAGTGAGTGTCAAACACATGACCCCTACCTGAAATGGCAGTGTTTAATCCCTTCACCCATGTGCTATTTTCCATTTTTTCTTTTTTTTGCTCCCCTTCTTCTAAGGCCATAACTTTTTTATTTTTCTGGCCTCCTTGCCGTGTTAGGGCTTAGTTTTCGCGGGACGAGTTGTACTTTCGAATGACACCACACATTCTATCACATAGTGTACGAGAGAACAGGAAAAAAAAATCATTAAAATTGAAAAAAGTGCAACTGCACATTGTTTTTTGGGGTATTTTATTCACCATATACACTGCATGGTAAATCTGACCTGATAATATGATTCCCCTGGTCAGTACGAGTTCGTAGAAACAAACATGTTTAGTTTTTTTTATTTTAGTGGTGAAAAAAATGAGAAGTTTGTCCTCAAAATGTTTTTTTGTTTTGTCTCCATTTTGTAAGACCCATAACATACTATTTTTTTGTGATCCAGGGAAGGGTGGTGGCTTATTTTTTGCTCCTGGATCTGACATTTTTATTAATACAATTTTGGGGCAGATACGATGTTCTGATCGTCTGTTATTGCATTTTATTGCAATGTTGCTGCGACCAAAAAAACTTAATTTTTGCTTTTTTAATTTTTTTTCCTCATTATGTCGTACACCGATTGGATTATCTTATGTTATATTTTGATGCCAAATGTGTATTTTTTTTAAAGTGTGTAATTTTAAGGCCTTTTTTTTCATGTGGTGTAGTGTAGAAGTTGGGAAAAAATAAGTAATGTGTTCTGCAAGTGGTGCTCTAGATAACTGTGTTAGTTCCTGCAGAGACGACTACTGGCTGGAAGAAGTGATGGCGGTCTGTGCTAGATGAAGATAAAAGACTTCACCTAGAGATTTCACTGGTGAGTCAGTGTGCTACCTATACACTGACACTATACACTGTATACTATATACAGCGGTCCTGTGTACAATGTCACCAGTGATCACTGTATTACCTGTACACAGACACTCCATACTAAGTACAGATCTCCTGTGTATAATGGCACTTACGTATGGTGATATTAGTATTGTCTTTTTTTTTATTACTGATCAGTATTGTAGTATTCTGTCACTATGTGGTGGTAATATGTTGTCCGGCCATGGTGTGGTGGTATTTGTTCTTTGTATGTGGTATTATTGGTCACCAAACGCTGGCAATATATGGTCTGGACATGGTGCGGTGGTATTTGTCCCTTGTATGTGATATTATTCGGTCACTGTTTTGGTAATATGTGGTCTGGACATGGTGTGGCGATATTTGTTCTTTGTATGTGGTATTATAGGTCATTATGTGGTGGTAATATGGTGTCTGATCATGGTGCTGTGGTATTTGTCGCTTGTATGTGATATTATTGGTCATTTTAAAAATTGAAAAATAAATAAAAATATACCTAAATTGTATTGCATATTTTAACAAATATTTAATAGGTTATCGTAGAGTAGAGCTCGGCCAAAAGAGTCTACCGTGTCAAGGTGGCAGCTTAAAAAATCTTATGGCCAAAACAAAAGCTGCTGGCTATGTATGTGATCTGGTGATGGGAACTGTTAGCTTGTGATTGGTGAGAAGTGGAGTTTTTCCAAGAGAGAGCGGTGGAACCAGGGCCGGCTCCAGGTTTTTATGGGCCCCGGGCGAAAGAGCCTCAGTGGGCCCCTTTAACACAGACCACGATTCATGATGCACAGATACAGCAGAGAAATATAGGTGCAGTACAATGCCAAATACTTCACTTCTTCCATTACATGAGTGATATCTATTGTAAATTGTACAATAGCTCAAAAATCGCCAAATCCTCACAGCGCACAGAACAGACTGGACAGTACAGTCCTCCATACAATATTATGGGCACCACAGTCTCCCCCTCATCACCCATATAATACCCATATACATGCTCCATACAGGATACTGGTCCCCATATAATGCTCCATACAAAATATGGAGCTCTCCTCTGCGCTGTACTGCGTTCTGCACTGTTACGGCTCAGGAAAGGGCGCTGTGGAAATACTCCCCATTATCATCATGATTGTCTCCCCATCATCATCATTGCCTCCTTATCATCATCATTGCCTCCCCATCATCATCATGGCCTCCCATTATCATCAATGCCTGCCCATCATCATCATCTCCTCCTCATCATCATCTTCTCCCCATCATCAATGCCTGCCCATTATCATCAATGCCTGCCCATTATCATCATCTTCTCCCCATCATCATCAATGCCTCCCCATTATCAGCAATGCCTGCCCATCATCATCTCCTCCCCATCATCATCAATGCCTGCCCATCATCATCTTCTCCCCATCATCAATGCCTGCCCATTATCATCAATGCCTGCCCATTATCATCATCTTCTCCCCATCATCATCAATGCCTCCCCATTATCAGCAATGCCTGCCCATCATGATCATCATCTCCTCCCCATCATCATCAATGCCTGCCCATCATCATCTTCTCCCCATCATCAATGCCTGCCCATTATCATCAATGCCTGCCCATTATCATCATCTTCTCCCCATCATCATCAATGCCTCCCCATTATCATCAATGCCTGCCCATCATCATCTTCTCCCCATCATCAATGCCTGCCCATTATCATCAATGCCTGCCCATTATCATCATCTTCTCCCCATCATCATCATCAATGCCTCCCCATTATCAGCAATGCCTGCCCATCATCACACACAGACAGCACACAAGCACTCTCTCACATACATACACACACACATACACACACACACATACATACACACACAAAGCACCGCACTACATACACACAGACACACACAGAGACACACACACACGTCTTACCTGTCCGGCGTCCCCGCGCTCTCTGCCACAGCCGGCCGCTGAATGATGACATCATTCAGCGGCGCTGCTGTGAGAGGAAGCGCCGGCGCCCCCTGGAGCCCGGAGCTGCGGCAGCGGAGGCACGGGAGAGGTAAGTATTGTGCCAGCTGATACCGGGGCCCTGAGCAAGCGGGGGGGGCCCAGTGGTGGCGCTGACACCGCTCTCCTCCGCTAACGGGCGCGGGGGTGCCAGACTGCGAGTGGGCCCCCCGCCTGCTCAGGGCCCCGGCACTTGCCCGGGTGTGCGGGTGCTGACGCCGGCCCTGGGTGGAACTGTGGACAGTTCGAGGGGTAGAGGCAGGGCTGGGGTAGAGCCTGGGTGGAGTCTCAAGGGGGCCCTGAAAATTTTGCCTGAAAGAGGGACCGTCGTCGCCTGGGAAGTGCCCAGGGGAGTCTGAATGTGGAGATGCAGGTATGCTGAGGAGAAGAATACAGTTTTCTGTAGGGGAAGGACTGGACACAGATGTTGCAATAATTCAGGTCACGACTACAGTCCTGTCCCTCCCTTACACCAGAAACTTCAAGCACTCAGTGATCTACTTGGCCAGATGGTCGGGTTTGCATACTTGCCCATTGCTCTGACTGACTAGGTAGGCTATGCATATGTAGGACATGTCCCTAGATGTCACTACCAGCCGCACTGAGAACTTAATTGCTGCAATGTTTGGTATGTGACAAACTAAGTTCATTATAGTTATTCTTTCATATTAATCCTGTACTAACTACAGAAATATAGAAACATTCAGAAACCTTTTAGAGCAGTAAAATTAATATGGATCCATTGCAACAACATTCCTACATTTTACCATCAGGCTAAGTTCACACAAATACAGTATGTTGCTTTCAGTTGAATCCTCAAAAAACTGTTTATGACGGAAACTACAACAGGAACCCAACATAATCATTCACTTGCATGAAACTGATGGAGTCACTGAGGACATTGTCTTACCTCCATCCTGGTATTATTCGTCTTTTCAAAAAGAAGTTAACTTATACAGTTGTAAACTAAAAATCATTAAATCTGGTATTGAAAGGATTATAAACCTTAAAGGAGTATTCCAATCTCCAAGATCCTATTCTAATATGTAGCAGGAGTAATAATAATAATGCTAATATTAGCAAATACCTCCAATTAGAAATGTAGTATAGTTTTTCTGATTTTATGTCGCTTGTGCAGAGCAGTGCGATAGCATAGGTACCCATAGACACAGCAAATCAGAAGAACTATAGTACATTTCTAATTAGAGATATTTGTTAATATTATTATTACGGTATTATTATTACACTTACTACATATTGAGACAGGATCTTGGAGATGGGAATACCTCTTTAAAGTGGTTTCCCTACATGACAACCCCTGCCCATATAAAATAGTAGATCCTAAGAACTTAATAGAGGAGAGTCTTTTGTTTAGGACCACCCTCTATATGCCAGTATGAAGAGATTCCCTGGAAAACATGTGAATGACCAGCATGTAATACCAAAAGCTGAGCAGAGCTGCAGTACCTGAAAATGCCCACTGCACTGTGTACAGAGCTGTATTGTTTTGTCTCTTTACGCCAGGCTCTGACTGGCCCATAGAGTAACAGGGCAATCCCCCGGAGGGCCCTTGTGCAAAACCCCTCCTTATGGGCAGTCCTTGGCATAATTCACTTGATTCACTCTGTACAGAAAAAAGCAGCATCTCATCATTCATTTACCAAACTACCCAGTTTATTATTATATAGAGATATAGTTACATTTGTGAATGGGGGTAGTATAATATTTGTATGCAGGTGAAAAGTTGGCCCCGCAAAGTTAGTTACTGGTGGGCCCTTGGCACCACAGTCTGACACTGCTTTACGCTATATATGTTTGGCTATCTCGGAAGCAGCAAACAGATGATTGGTGGAGGTGCTGAGTGTTGAACCCTCAGCAATCTGTTAATCACCTGACCTAAGAAAAGGATTGCTTTACTACTTTGAAACTGTTAATCTATCAAGAGAAAGTTCATCAGTATGAAATCTGTGGAGGTCTGACACCTGACAAACACACAAATAAGTTATTCTCAGTGCTCCTTGCACCTAGATATTAGCAGCAGTTGTAGAGCTGTACAGCATAGCTCCATCATCAGTGTGGAATATGATAGCGCTATGTAAGCGACGGCAATAACAATAATTTAAGGCATAGTTCATCAAAATAAAAGTAGTGGAGTAACTGTTTAATATCATAAGCCCCCAAAAATGCTTTAAAGAGTGTTTGCCTTCAATAATATTCTTGGGCAGCCACCCTAAAATGCATAATTTAGCATCTTTCGCTACATACTGTTAACTGACTATCTTTTCAACTGCTGATTAATAGAGATGGGTAAACTCGAACAGTGAAGTTCAGGGTCCATACCGAACACCTACTGCATGGACTCTGAACATGGACTTCACCAGGAAGTCCGTGTTACTGTTCTGGTTCAGTCCCCTGAACACCGGGTGTTTGTCGCACTGTCATGTGCATGACAGCACCCCAAACACTGCCGATGATTGGCAGTAAAATCATTACCGCTAATCAGACAGGCTCGGTTCCCATGCTGTCAAATGACAATGTGAGCCCGCAGGTGTGATCGGATAAAAAAAGTTTACCTCTGGTCACTAGCATCGGCTGATGGCACTACTGCTCCCATCAGGCTATGCCTGCTGTCGCTAATAACAGTGAGAGCAGGTGGCGGCTGATGGGAGTATTCATCATCCGGCGCCTGTGCTTCAAATAAATAATTTAAAAAAAATCCGGCATGAGTTCATCTGTATTTTTGAAACTCAGGCAGGCAAAACTTAAAACTAGGGGCTGCAAGGCTTGTTATCAAGAATAGAGGGGTACCACGCCATTTTTTTAATAATTTAAGTAAACAATTTTAAAAAATGGTGTGGGTTCCCTCCCATTTTTCAGCCAGGCTAAAGCAGACAACTGAGGACTGGTATCCTCAGGCTCATAAGGGGCCATAGATATAGTCCCCCAGCCTAAAAATAGCAGCCCGCAGATGCCCAGAAAAGGCGCATCTACTATTAGATGGGCCAATTCTGGCACTTAGCCCGGGTCTTCCCACTTACACTGTAGCGGTGGCAAGTAGGGTTCATATTTGTGGGGTTGATGTTACCTTTGTATTGTACGGTGACATCAAGCCTACGGCTTAGTAATGATTAATTACTAATCTTATAGTTATGTTGTAAATAGAGTTGAGCGATACTTTCCGATATCCAAAAGTATCGGAATCGGAATGGTATCGCCGATACCACTAAAATATCGGCGATACCCGATACCGATACCGGAAATCCAATGTAAGTCTATGGGAACAAAATATCGTAACTAAAAAAACCTCTTTCTTTCCTTGTAAACACTAAATATACACACATAGAATACATATATATATATATATATATTATATACATGTCATTGTGACATATATATACACATATGTTTATAGTTTATACACTTCTACATAGTAAAATAGCCTCTGATTCAATTGCCAGGTAAAGCCGGCTTTTGTGAAAAGACAGAAGCACCCGACATGAAATGACACTTGGTTTACATAGAGTTAACCATGTCTTTTCATGTAGTTTGATATCTGATTTGCAGAAACAATTACATGCGTGTAAGTGTGCAAAATTTCACACCTGTAGGGGTTAATTAAAGGTATAAATTCATTGTAAAAAAACGGACTTTTTTGCTACGAATTTACACCTTTAATTAACCTCTACAGGTGTGAAATTTTGCACACTTACACTCATGTAATTGTTTGTGCAAATCAGATATCAAACTACATGAAAATACATGGTTAACTCTATGTAAACCAAGTGTCATTTCATGTCGGGTTCTGCATTTTCACAAAAGCCGGCAATTGAATTAGCGGCTATTATACTATGTAGAAGTGTATGAACTATAAATATATATATATATATATATGTGTCACAAACTCAATGACATGTATATATATATATGAGGTGTAAAATTGCTGAAAAAAAATGCGTGGGCTCCCGCCCTATTTTCGCAACCAGACAGACAAAGCCAGTGAGTGGGGGCAGATAATAATAGCCCAGAGAGGGACCATTATTTTTGCCCCCCCCGGCTACTAACATCTGCCCCCAGACACCCCAGAAAGGGCAAATCTCTAATTAGATTTGCCCTTTCTGGCACTTTGCCCGTCTATTCCCATTGCCCTGTAGCGGTGGCGAATGGGTTAATAAGGGGTTAAAATGACCTTGCAATTGAAAGGTCACTTTAAGCCAGGTTAATAATTGAGAGCTGTCAATTAGACAACTATCAATTATTAATCCTATTGTATGAAAGAAAAATCAAACACACACACTTTAATAAAAAAGAAGTTTAATGAAATAATCACACAGTTTTTGACCATATTTTATTTACCTGCTAAAACCATTTCCTGTAATAAAAATAAAATAATAAAGCAAAATTATTCTTACCAATCCGATGCACAGTCAGGTCCCACGGTGTAATCCTTCAGAAAGGGTTAATGTTTACTGCAGGGACTGCAGCTAATGCTGCAGCCTCACAGTAAACCCCCAAATGAATGAGCTCCTCTCCTGGCTGACAGGAGAGGAAGTGGAAAGCTTAATTGATTGCTTTCCACTTTCACTTCAGGTCAGCCAGGGACACCATCAGTGACGTCAGAGGGAACTGATTAACAAAAATAGGGGTTCCCTTCGAAAAAAAAATGGCGTGGGGTCCCTCCTATTTTTGTTAACCAGCCTGATGAAGCAGACTGCTGAGGCCTGGATTTTCAGGCTGTTAAGGAGCCAAGATCCATGGACCTTGCCAGCCTGATAATACCAGGCCACAGCAGTCTGCATATCTTGGCTGATTAACAAAAATAGGGGATCCCCTCGAAAAAAATTAGCGTGGGGTCCCCCCTATTTTTGTTAACCAGCCAGATGAAGCAGACCGCTGAGGCCTGGTTTTTCAGGCTGGTAAGGATCCAATATCCATGGACCTTGCAAGCCTGATAATACCAGGCCACAGCAGTCTGCTTAGCTTGGCTGGTTAACAAAAATAGGGGATCCCCTCGAAAAAAAAACGGCATGGGGATCCCCCCTATTTTTGTTAACCAGCCAAGTAAAATGCAGACTGCTGCGGCCTGGTATTAAAAGACTGTCAAGGCCCATGGATTTTGGCCCTCAACAGCCTGATAATACCAGGCTACAGCAGCCCCACATTTGGCGCATCAAAAGATGTGCCAATTGGATGGCTCTTCCCACTGCCCTGTAGCGGTGGCAAGCGGGTAATAAGGGGTTAATGTCACCGTTGATTGCACGGTGACAATAAGCCCGGTTAATAATGGAGAGGCGTCAATAAGACACCGATCCATTATTAATCCCAAAGTTTTTAAATGTTTAAAAAAAAGACACAGCAAGAAAAAAGTCTTTTAATGAAATAAAAGAGACAACACAGTTTTCATTTCTTTTATTACACTCTCATTCCTGCGACGCCATCGATCTCCTGTAAAAAAAGAAAAAAAACAAACCAACAGTATACCACCTGTCCGACGCAGTCCATAGTAACGAGTGTCCCACGACGATCCAGCTCTGCTACATCGGAATGCCAGGCAGAGCCTGACATCCCGGCGCAGCACAGCTGATTACCTGCTTCTCCGGCGGTGACGTCATCGGACTGCTTTCGGCCGCGATTACCCAGCAGTCACTGCAGTTATCGCGAGAAACTGCATGTGACCGCCAGGGAGAAGAGGATGGCGGCCATCAAGCAGTCCGGGATGTGACCGCCGGAGATCTTCTGCCGGGTAAGTGCCGCTGACTCCTGACAGACCCGATCGACGGACACTGACAGTGACATTCCGATTCCGGTATCCGATATGACGAAAATATCGGTACTCGGAATCGGAATTCCGATACAGCCAATATCGGCCGATACCCGATATTTGCAGTATCGTAATGCTCAACCCTAGTTGTAAATAAAGACACAGCCAGAATGAAGTCTTTTACTTGGAATAAAATCAAACCACACTTTTCCATTTTTATTTAAAAATAATAAACACAGTTATACTCACACCTAATTCCATTGAATCTCTCATATTCTGTAAAAAACAAAAATAAAAAACAACCACATCCCTCACTTGTCCATCGTTCTGTCCCATGCCGCAATCTGTATCTGGGGATAAATAATTTTCAACCTGGATGGTGCTAAGATGCGACCAATCAGGCTGAGAACCACTGATGAATGAGCTACTACAAGCGCAGCATTGGTGAGCAGCGGTGATGTCATCGAGGTTACCGCCGGTCACTGAGGCTGAGTGGGATGGAGGGATGGCTGGATGAGGGATGGCTGAACCTGAACAGTAACACAGGCTTCATGGTGAAGTCCATGTTTGATGTCCACACCTGAACAGTGGGTGTTTGGTATGGACGCCGAACTTTAATGTTCAGGTTCGCCCATCTCTACTGATTAATAATAATAATAGTAATTGGTTTATTCCCTTTGAAGCTTCAGCTTTTAAACTCCTAAAAAATTACGTTAATTTGTACTAAACCTGAATAAAATTCACAAATAATATACCGTATATACTCATGTATAAGCCGACCCGTGTATAAGCCGACCCCCTAATTTTGCCACAAAAAACTTGGAAAACTTATTGACTCGCGTATAAGCCGGGTGTATAAGTTGCCGTCCTGCTCTGTGCTCCCCCATCCAGCTCTGTGCACCCCAATTCTCCTCTGTGCTCCCCTCCTCCTGCTCCATTATCCTGTCCTGCTCCATGCTTTCCATCCTCCCCCGTCCTGCTCCCTGCTCCCCCATCTAGCTCTGCACTCCCCCATTCTCCTCTGTGCCCACCCCGTCCTGCTCCGTGCTCTCCGTCCTTCCCCGTTCTGCTCCGTGCTCTCCGTCCTCCCCCCCGTTCTGCTCCGTGCTCTCCGTCCTCCCCCCCGTCCTGCTCCGTGCTCTCCGTCCTCCCCCGTTCTGCTCCGTGCTCTCCGTCCTCCCCCCGTTCTGCTCCGTGCTCTCCGTCCTCCCCCCGTCCTGCTCAGCGCTCCTGGTCCTCCTCCATGCTCCCCCCATCCTCCTCCATCATACTCACCCTCCCCGTGCCATCGCTGAACGTCCCTGCAATCCTGCGTTCTCCCTGGCTTCCTGCAGCTCTCCAGCACTGAGAGGTGACGTAATACCGCTCATTAAGGCCATGAATATGGAGGCCACGCCCATGGGAGTGGCGTCACGTCCATATTACATGACCTTAATAAGCGGGTATTACGTCACCGCTCAGCGCTGGAGAACGCAGGATTGCAGGGACGTTCAGCGATGGCACGGGGAGGGTGAGTATGATGTCCCAGCCACCGGCTCCTGCCGCCGCATCCCCTCCCCCGCTGGTTTCTGCCCTATGACTCGTGTATAAGCCGAGGGGGCATTTTCAGCACAAAAAAGGTGCTGAAAATCTCGGCTTATACACGAGTATATACAGTAATCAAGAATATAACGTAATCTAACGTTGTTATTCAAAACCAGTGACCTTTAAATCATAGGTTGATTGTTTTATAATTTCGGCACAGTTGGTATAAAATAAGTCAAATGTGGAAACTACATGGAATACAGGTGTATATGTACAATTTTATAATGGTTGTGTTTTGTCTTGGAGTCCTGTACTCAAGGTAATTATTAAAGTCTTATCATTTCACACCTAAACATTAAACAAGTTCATTTTTTATTTTAGCATACACAGCTAACGATCCAGAACTCAAGACTGGAATCTTAATCTCTTCCATGAACTGCAATCCCTCCAAAGGGCAAAAGCAATGTTCCTTCCCTTTAAAACCCACAAACTCAATGGAACATGTATTTTTTTCGCTCAGAGTCAGATTTATTTGTTTTCTGTTTACGTTAGTGAGTAATATCCATAATTAATATTTTCAGGTTGCTACAATGTTTGGCCTGAATGCAGTGTGCATGCAGTATGTATGTTGTACCGGGCTACGCAGTGATGTATTACAAGAAATATCTGCTCTGACAGCTGGCTCTATAATGTGTCACCAGTGTTGATGATTTCTTTCATTATCAAGACAGCTGATATGTTGCTTGATCAATATCTGTGAAATACAGATAGTATATGGATGTAATGAGTGCGGGGGACTTTGACACTGCTTACTGTTATGTTATTTTTTAAACCTGAACTAGGTACCTCTATACTAGTAGATGTTATAATGCAATTTTAGCAACAAAAAAAAGTGATTTATTTTTTTTTAAATATAACATTTACTTGATTTCCTTATGCTTTATTACAAGCTGTCTGTGGGTAGCAGTATAATTCAGCGTGATCATACAGCACTGCAATGCAGTACTCCTAGCAGGTGGCACTTTGTTGTGACAGCACTAAATGCTGCATCTATGTCTACAAGGGACAATCTATTCTTAAAATAAGCGTAAGCAAAAAAATAACACGCGTAAATACCTTGTTTCAAAACAAAAGCTGGACTGCATTCGTTTGAATGGTTTTATTCCCCAGAATAAAAATGTAATTTGCTTAGACACTTATAAAAGATTTCCAGATTTGATCAAATAAACTACAGATGTACTGTATGTATTGTTAAAGAAGCCCTCCCGGAAGAAATGTATTCCTTAATCTCTTATCGATATGTATGCAATGCAGTGGTTAAATACTTCTGATCCTAGCACAGTTCCGGTTTCACTCACAACAAAATTCTTATAAAATTACATTAGAGGATTGTCTGGCCTTAGGGTACAAGTCTGCAGCCACTCAATGTGACTACCGACTTGTGAATGCTCACATCTCGCACACTGCAAACTGTGAGGATTCTCTGTGCGTCACCGGGAGTGGGTGGTCATGTGACTGCAATTATGCAGTTTGCATACTTCCAACCACAGTTTGACTACATGTGTTCGGCCTCGCTCCTTACAATAGTATTGAGCGAGGCTGTGCACGTCTAGTCAGTATGTGACAGTATGTATGCAAATTGCATACTTTTGGTCACGCACCTGCCACTCCCGACACCTGAGAATTCTCACAATTTGCAGTGCTCGTGATGTGAGCATTAACAAGTCTGCAGTCACATAGAGTGGCTGCAGACTTGTACCCTAAGGCCAAACAATCCATTTAAGGAAGCCACTTCTGCTTTACACATAAAATGCTGTGTAAACCAGTAAGTCTAAATAGGTTCACAGTAAAATGAAATATTGATAAGGGATAAAAGAATAATTTTTTTTTATAAGAGTGCTTTAAGGCTTGGGCTATACAGTGACATGTGTGGCGCAACATTGAGAAGGTGATGTGCTATTGTCATTTTGCATCTGATGAATTTCTACAGTGTCACATTGTCACCTACGACCTATCGCAATTGCGAAATAATGTTGCAAATGTTTAGAAATGTGTTGGATTTCTGGTCACTGGTTGCATGTTGCAGGGAACTCATTTGCAAGTTGTTTGAGGCTGATTTGTACGACGCTCAAACATACTCGTAGCTGCACAACAGTAGGCTGCAGACAATTTAAAAAATGTTTTGGTTGCAAAATGTGTTTGAAAATTCCTGTAGCATGAAACATGTCACTGTGTAGCCCTAGGCTAATTATATCTGACTTATGGCATATTCAGATGTGGCAGATTGGCTGCAGAAAGGTATGTCCCATTTATCAGAATGAGGTTTGCAGAAATCTATATCTATATGCTAGTTGCCAAAACAGGCTTTTGCAGATGAACAGAAATGATATGCATGTGCAGAAATTCTGCAATAAATCTCCTGTGAGTGAATTCAGCCTTCAGATCAAACATGTCACATACAATTCTGTGAAATCTCCCAAACAACAATCATTGCTACTCATTAGGCCCCTTCACACGTCCGCTTAAAAAAAGTACACATGAGGCGGTTTGCTTTTACTAACCATGTGGTTTTCTGTTGGCCATCTGTACCATGTGTACACTTGTACCATCTTTATGTGTATACCATTCATGTGGCGTCCAAGTGACACGAATCGGAATAGAAATGATAGATTTGCATGTGTTAGGGTTTGTTCACACTAGTGTATAAAAAATCGATGCCTTTCTCATCCAGGAGAGTGGGTCTAATTTTTTTCTCACTTGTCATCCATATGCAGTCTGTATGCAATCCGTTTTCTTACTCAGCAGCTTTAATCTTTTACAGGACCAATAGTTTCCTGTCTTACAGAATTGTAAAATGTCCCCAAAACCCGCATGCCATACTGATGGTCCATATTGCATCTTATATTTTTTCTCATCAGGAGTGAAATTGTATGCTGAGATTTTTTTATCAAGGCCAATTCAGCCTGGGAAAAATACGCAGATCTACACGGCCTCGTTGAATAACATTGGTCCAAGTGAAAATCGAATTTTTTTTTTTTTCACATCGCATGTGTCCAATTTATACGCTAGTGTGAGCGAGATCTTATATCGGGGTCACATGAGCGTATGTTCTCTTCTCATGGGAGAGAATCAGCGCCAATTATGCAAAATGACACTTGGCTCAAACTCAGCTGTGAGCGTAAGTGTCAGTGCACTGTCCGCCGATCCACAAGCATGAAAGGCGTCTGATAATCAGACGCCACTGGTATGACATCCGAGTGCAGTCTGATGTTTCACATGCACCTATAGACTTGTATGGGTGAGTGCGATCAGATTCTCTGAGGCACTCGCAGCATGCTGCAATATATTTCTCATGTCGAATCGGCATCAGAAAATAATTGGAGATCTGAGTTGCCCCATGGTATAACACTGGTCCAAGTGCTATAATAATAATAATCTTTATTTATATAGCACCAACATATTCCGCAGCGCTTTACAGTTTAACAGTTTGAAACACAACAGTCATAAGTAACAACGTTAACAATAATACAATAATTAAAGCTAAATAAAACGACCCTGCTTGTGAGAGCTAACAATCTACAATGAGGTGGGGGAGTGTTATGTTAGGTAGCTGAAGAGAAATAGCAAAAACGGTAATACACCAGAGTGGCTGGAACCTATTGGATTGCAGTAACCTGAACTAACCACACAACTAGAGGTAGCCGTGGAGCATTCCTACGTTGATCCTAGACGCCTTGTCACAGCCTGAGAGATAACTACACCTAAAGGCAGAAAGATGAAAGCTATCTGCCCCGGAGCAGATCTCCAAAGAAAATAGGAAGCCCCCAAACATTTAATGGCGGTTAGACAAGAAGAAAGCACGGACACAGACAGAAAATACAATGAGCAAACGCTGGGGCCCAATCTGTCTAGACAGAAAAGTACAGGAAAGAATTCTGACTGAAATCCCAAAAAAAAAACCTAAAAAAAACCAACACTTCTGATTGCCAAAAAAACCTGAGATCACACGATCTCATCCACCTAAATCAGATCTCTGGTGTAACAAAACTAAGCTGCAGCCACTGAAAAACAGGAAAAAGCAAATGAACAAATAACAGTGGCTACAGATAAACTGAGAGGAGCACAGGCCCCAGGAGGGGACCCGGCTGAACTCCAAAAGTGCAGAAAACTATGCAAAAAGCAAGCACAAGAAGAAAAGCAAAAATATGTTATCTGAAAGCAGCAGACGCAGGCAAGACTCCAGCAAACTTCCAAATGAACCAGGAACCACAATTGAGACAAGAACAATTGATCACCGGCAACCATCATGGGAGAGAACCTCCCTTATATCAGTCCAGTCAGTGATCCCAGATTGCCATTCCTCACTGGAAGGTTCAGTACTGTCTGTAACCACCCTGCTCAGAAACCATCTCTAGCACATTCACAACAGTACCCCCCCTTTAGAAGGGGTCACAGAACCCTCACTTATGCAACCAGGCCGATCAGGATGAGCTCAGTGATAGGCAGGAATCAGTCTCCTAGCATGGATGTCCGAAGCAAACACCCAAGAATTGTCCTCCTGACCATAACCTCTCACTTAACAAAATACTGGAGTTTCCGTCTAGAAAAACGAGAATCCAATATTTTCTCAACCACATACTCCAGATTGCCCTCAACCAAAAACAGGGTCAGGAGGCGCAGCCATAGGAACAACTGGCTCGACAAACCTCTTCAATAAGGACTTGTGGAACACGTTATGGATCTTAAATGTCCCTGGAAGAAGCAAACGGAAGGAAACAGGATTAAGAATCTCCATGATCTTATAAGGTCCAATGAACCTAGGCTTAAACTTTGGAGATGCAACCCTCATAGGAATATTTCTTGAGGACAACCAAACCAAGTCCCCCACTTTAAACCGAGGACCATCAGTCCTATGCCGGTTGGCAAACGGCTGGACCTTCTCTTGAGAGAGAGACAACCTCTCCACTACCTGGTCCCAAATCTGCTGCATTCGCTCCACAACAGAGTCAAACCCGAACAGACAGAAGCCTCCGCCTGTCCCGAAGAAAATCGAGGGTGAAACCCAGAATTGCAGAAAAATGGAGACATCAAGGTGGCAGAGCTAGCCCTATTATTAAGAGCAAACTCAGCCAAAGGCAAAAAAGAGACCCAGTCATCTTGATCAGCAGACACAAAACATCTCAAATAAGTCTCCAAGGTTTGGTTTGTTCTCTCGGTTTGTCCATTGGTCTGAGGATGAAATGCAAAGGAGAAAAATAATTGAACACCAAGTTTAGAACAAAATGTCCTCCAAAATCTGGAAACAAACTGGACTCCTCTGTCAGACACAATGTTCTCCGGAATGCCGTGCAACCGAACCACGTGCTGAAGGAACAAAGGCACCAACTCAGAGGAGGAAGGCAACTTAGGTAATGGCACAAGATGTATCATCTTGGAAAACCTATCACAGATTACCCAGATAACGGTCATTCTCTGAGAAACAGGGAGGTCGGAAATAAAATCCATAGAGATATGGGTCCATTGCCTCTTGGGCACAGGTAATGGCATCAACAAACCACTAGAGCGAGAGCAAGGCTTGGAACGAGAGCAAGTCCCACAGGACTGTACAAAGTCCCTGACGTCACGAGACAAAGTAGGCCACCAAAAGGACCAACTCACCAAGTCTCTGGTACCAAAAATCTCGGGATGACCAACCAACGCGGAACAATGAATCTCAGACATAACACTCTTCTTCCACTGGTCTGGGACAAACAATTTCCAAACAGGGCAGCGCTCAGGTTTATCCTCCTGACACCCCTCCAGAGCCAGTCTCAAATTGGGCGAGATGGTGGAAAGTACTACACCCTCTTTCAAAATAACAGCAGGATCAGATAACTCAGGAGAATCCGCAAAGAAACTCCTTGAGAGGGCATCCGCCTTAACATTCTTAGTGCCAGGAAGAAAAGAAACCACAAAATTAAAACGTGTGAAAAACAAGGCCCACCTGGCCTGTCTAGGATTAAGTCGCTTGGCTGATTCGAGATAAACCAGGTTCTTATGGTCCGTGAGGACCACCACCTGATGTTTGGCTCCTTCCAGCCAATGTCTCCACTCTTCAAAGGCCCACTTCATGGCCAATAACTCCCGATTACCCACGTCATAATTACGTTCAGTTGGAGAAAATTTTCGAGAGAAAAAGGCATAATGGTTACTCTTAATGGTTTCTGGATACCTTTGGGACAAAACGGCACCTGCCCCAATTTCAGAAGCATCAACCTCCACCTGAAACGGTAGAGAAACATCAGGCTGCCGTAGAACAGGAGCAGAAGTGAATCTCTGCTTAAGTTCCTGAAACGCAGAAACAGCCTCAGGAGGCCAATTCACCACATCAGAACCCTTCTTGGTCAAATAAGTCAATGGTTTAACAATACCGGAGAAATTACCAATAAATTTACGGTAAAAATTGGCAGAACCCAAAAATCTCTGAAGAACCTTTAATGAAGTAGGTTGAACCCAATCACCGATGGCCTGAACCTTGACCGGGTCCATTTCAATAACAGACGGAGACAAAATGAATCCCAGAAATGAGAACTTCTGTACGCCAAAAAGACACTTTGATCCCTTCACATACAGTACATTCTCTCTCAAAATCTGGAACACAGTCCGAACATGTTTCACATGAGAGTCCCAGTCGTTGGAAAAAATCAAGATATCATCCAAATAAACGATCAGAAATTTATCCACAAAATCCCTGAAAATATCATTCATGAAGGATTGGAAGACAAAAGGAGCATTAGTGAGCCCAAAAGGCATCACTAGGTACTCAAAATGCCCCTCTGGGGTATTAAACGCCGTCTTCCATTCATCCCCGTGCTTAATGCGAATAAGGATATACGCCCCCCTGAGGTCAAGCTTGGTAAACCAACTAGCACTTTTCACCCTGGAAAACAGGTCAGAAATCAAGGGTAACGGATATTAATATTTCACAGTGATCTTATTCAGGAGGCGTTAATCAATACACGGCCTCAATGAACCATCCTTTTTGGCCACAAAGAAAAAAAGGCGCCCACGGGTGAAGAGGATGGTCTGATATGACCCTTCTCCAATAACTCCTTGATATAAGATCGCATAGCATTGTGGTCAGGTACAGATAAGTTAAAAAGGCGACCCTTAGGAAATTTACCACCAGGCACTAACTCAATAGCGGAATTGTAGCTTCTGTGAGGAGGTAAGGACGCAGACTTACTTTCACTAAACACATCAGAAAAATCAGTCAAAAAGTCAGGGACATCCTGAGACTGGGTAGAGGCAGAAAAGCCAGGAGTGTCAGTATTAACACATTGGCAACCCCAACTGGTCACAGACACAGATGTTATGAATGTGCTAGAGATGGTTTCTGAGCAGAGGCTCCCTCTGGTGGTTACAGACAGTACTGAGCCTTTCAGTGAGGAATGGCAATCTGGGATCGCTGACTGGTCTGATATAAGGGAGGTTCCCTCCCATGATGGTTGCCGGTGATCAATTGTTCTTGTCTCAATTGTGGTTCCTGGTTCATTTGGAAGTTTGCTGAGTCTTGCCTGCATCTTCTGCTATCAGATAAGATATTTTCTGCTTTTATTTTTGTGCTTGCTTTTTGCATTGCTCCCTGCACTTCTGTGGAGGTCAGCCAGGTCCCCTCTGGGGGCTTGTGCTCTTCTCAGTTTATCTGAAGCCACTGTTATTTGTTCATTTGCTTTTTCCTGTTTTTTCAGTTGCTGTGGCTTAGTTTTGTTACACCAGAGACCTGATTTTAGGTGGCAGAGATCGTGTGATCCCAGGTGTTTTTGCAATCAGAAGAGTTGGTATTTTTTAGGGTTTTTTTTTGGATTGCAGTGAGTATCCTTTCCTGTACTTTTCTGTTTAGACAGATTGGGCCCCAGCGTTTGCTCATTCTATTTTCTGTCTGTGTCCGTGCTTCTTCTTGTCTAACCGCCATTACATGTTTGGGGGCTTCCTATTTTCTTTGGGATCTGCTCCGGGGCAGATAGCTTTCATCTTTCTGCCTTTAGGTGTAGTTATCTCTCAGGCTGTGACGAGGCGTCTAGGATCAACGTAGGAACGCTCCACGGCAACCTCTAGTTGTGTGGTTAGTTCAGGGTACTGCAATCCAATAGGTTCCAGCCTCTCTGGTGTATTGCGGTTTTTGCTTATTCTCCTCAGCTACCAAAACACATCACACAGATTTCCAATCCAAAAGAGGATTACTAGTCTGTAACCAAGGGAAACCCAGTACAATAATGTCATGCAGATTATCCAACACCAGAAATTTGCAACTCTCCTGATGTTCTGGTTCAACCCTCATTATCACCTGAGTAGAAAATTGGGGTTTATTCTCCGCCAAAGGGGTAGAATCAATGCCCAGTAAATAAATAGACTTCCGCAGGGGTATCATGGGAAACCCACAACGTTTGGCAAAGTCAAAATCCATCAGGTTAATAGCTGCTCCTGAATCAACAAAAGCCTGAGCCGAAAATGTGGACATGGAGCAAATGAGGGTAACAGTCAACAGAAATTTAGTCTGAACACTACCCAAGACAACTGAGCGTGCAAAACGTCTTCCCCGCTTAGGACAGACGGAAATAGCATGAGAGGCGTCACCACAGTAGAAACATAACCCATTGCGCTTTCGAAACTCATGACGCTGTGCCCCAGAAGTCACTCCATCACACTGCATGGGCTCAGGAGCTGACTCACAAGGCAACACCATCTCACGCATACCTCTGCGCTCATGCAAACATCTGTCAATTTGAATAGCCAATGTCATAGAATCATAAAGACCAGAGGAAACAGGGAATCCCACCATAACATCCTTTACACTCTGACAGCCCCTTCCAAAAAAGGGCTGCCAAAGCATCATCATTCCATTTGGTCAGGACTGCCCACTTTCAGAATTTCTGACAGTACAACTCATCGTCTTCAAGACCCTGATTTAATGCCAACAAGGTCTTTTCAACTTGATCAGTGACATTAGGTTCATAGTACAATAACCCAGAGCCTGAAAAAATACATCAATATCATTCAAAACAGGATCCCCAGGTGTCAGGAAAAAAGCCCAATCCTGAGGGTCGCCGTGCAGGAAGAGATGAGAATTTGAACCTGCTATGCCGCGATCCCTGAGGACTTAGGCTTTAAGGCAAAAAACAACTTACAGTTATTTTTGAAATTCAGAAATTTAGCCCGATCCCCCAAAAACAAATCTGGCATGGGAATCCTAGGTTCCACAACCGGCAACCTAGCAAGATAGGTAGCAATACTCCGAACCTCAGTGGCAAGCTGATCAACACGGCCAGACAACTGTGCAAACTCCATTGAGAGAAAAAAAAATCCTCCTCAGCACCCAGAGAAAAAGAGGGAAAAAATGCAACAAACAGAAAAAAAAAAATTCTCTGACAACTTTTTTCTTTCCACACTATTTTTCCCTTCTGTGAGTACCATATAATTTTCAGTTTGGCCGGTGATACTGTTATGTTAGGTAGCTGAGGAGGAATAGCAAAAACGGTAAAACACCAGAGAGGCTGGAACCTATTGGATTGCAGTAACCTGAACTAACCACACAACTAGAGGTAGCTGTGGAGCGTTCTACGTTGATCCTAGGCGCCTTCGTCACAGCCTGAGAGATAACTACACCTAAAGGCAGAAAGATGAAAGCTATCTGCCCCAGAGCAGATCCCCAAAGAAAATAGGAAGTCCCCAAACATGTAATGGCGGGTAGACAAGAAGAAGCATGGACACAGACAGAAAATAGAATGAGCAAACGCTGGGGCCCAATCTGTCTAGACAGAAAAGTACAGGAAAGGATACTCACTGCAATCCAAAAAAACCCCTAAAAAATACCAACTCTTCTGATTGCAAAAACACCTGAGATCACACGATCTCTACCACCTAAATCATATCTCTGGTGTAACAAAACCAAGCCGCAGCCACTGAAAAAAACAGGAAAAAGCAAATGAACAAATAACAGTGGCTACAGATAAACTGAGAGGAGCACAGGCCCCAGGAGGGGACCCGGCTGAACTCCAAAACTGCAGAAAACTATGCAAAAAGCAAGCACAAAAAGAAAAGCAAAAATATCTTATCTGAAAGCAGCAGACGCAGGCTAGACTCCAGCAAACTTCCAAATGAACCAGGAACCACAATTGAGACAAGAACAATTGATCACCGGCAACCATCATGGGAGGGAACCTCCCTTATATCAGTCCAGTCAGTGATCCCTGATTGCCAATCCTCGCTGGAAGGTTAAGTACTGTCTGTAACCACCAGAGGGAGCCTCTGCTCAGAAACTATCTCTAGCACATTCACAACAGTGGAGATACAAAGTACAGGTGTGTATATACAATGGTGTATTTACAATGATGGTCCAGCCATCTTGAGGAAGTGGCTGATAGATAGAGATTTTGAATGGGCTACACACACTTACACATAAAATGACTTTGATTAGGGAACGTGATAGGCTGCTCTGAGTAAATGTGTATTGAGGGCACGCCGAAAACTGTACAAGGTGTGGCTGGTCCCAATTTTCTTGGGGTAGAGCATTTCAGAGGATTGGCACAACATGGGAGCAGTCTTGGAGTCGGGAGTGGGAGGTACGGATTAGTGCTGAGGTTAGTCAAAAGATGTTTGCAGAGCGCAGCAATAGACAGAAAAGAGGGAGGAGAGAGGAGAGGAATGCCGCACTGTGGAGAGGTTTGTGGGTTAGAACAAGTACTTTGAATTGGATCCTATAATGAATGGGCAGCCAGTGTAGCGACAGGTGAAAAGAGGACGCGTCCGAGTACCGATTAGCCAGATGGATGACCCTGGCTGCTGCATTAAGGATGGACTGGAGAGAGGAAAGTTGAGTGAGGGGGAGGTCAGGCAGGAGTGGATCAGGGCAACAGTGAGGATTTTTGTTGTCTCCATGGTGAGAAAAGGGTGGATTTTAGAGATGTTCTTTAGGTGTAAGTGGCAAGAGCGGGCAAGAGATTGTGTATGGGAGGTGAAGGAGAGATTAGTGTCAAACATAACACCCAGACAGCACGCCTGCTGCTGGGGTGTAATTATGGTGCCATCCACGGAGAGGGAAATGTCAAATTTAGGGAGGTTCAGATGAAGTTCAGTTTTGGAATGGTTGAATTTCAGATAGAGAGCGGACATGATGTTGGAGACTGAGGACAGACAGTCACTAGCGTTCTGTAGTACAGCGGGGGTAAGTCAGGGGATGACATGTATAGTTGTGTGTCATCAGCATAAAGATGGTACTGAAAGCCAAATCTGCTGATGGTCTGTAAAATTGGGGCTGTGTAGAGAGAGAAGAGTCTGAGCCCTGAGGTACCCCAACAGTGAGGTGAAGAGGAGATGAAGTGGAGCCAGCGAACAAAACACTGAAGGAGCTGTCAGAAAGATAGGATGAGAACCAGGAGAGAGCAGTGTCCTTAATGCCTAGTGACTGGAGCCTAGAGATTAGAAGATGGTGGTCAACAGTGTCGAAAGCTGCAGAAAGGTCGAGAAGAATGAGCAGAGAGTGGTCACCATTACATTTTGCTGTCAGAAGGTCATTGGTCACTTTGATGAGTGCAGTTTCTGTTGAATGTAGGGGGCGGAAGCCGGAATGTGAAGGGTCTTGGAGGGATTGAGTGGAGAGGTAACGGGTAAGGCGGGAGTAGACTAGGCGCTCCAAGAGTTTAGAGATGAAGGGGAGATTGGAGACTGGTCTGTAGTTGTATGTGCAGGATGGGTCGAGAGCGGGTTTCTTTAATAATGGAGTAATGATAGAGTGTTTGAAGGAGAAGGGGAAAATGCTCGAGGAGAGGGAGAGATTAAAGATTGTAGTTAGGTGAGTTGTGATGACTGGAGGAGATGTGAGGGAATGGGGTCAGTAGTGCATGTAGTCAGATGAGAAGAAGAGAGGAGCCTGGAAACTTCTTCTGTGATGGGATCAAATGTGGAGAGTGAGCCAGGGGAAATGCAGGAAGGGAGGGGAGTTACGGCACCTGGTGGCTGGGAGCA
Source organism: Oophaga sylvatica (assembly GCA_033576555.1). Lineage (NCBI taxonomy): Eukaryota > Metazoa > Chordata > Amphibia > Anura > Dendrobatidae > Oophaga > Oophaga sylvatica. The sequence continues at coordinate 245,854,326 of JARQOD010000002.1, read as the reverse complement.
GATTTCCTGATGGAATATTATCTATTTTCTCTATAAAGTGGGAGGCCAGGTCATCAGCACAAATGTCTGTGATAGGGGCTTGTGCTTTCGGCCTGAGGAGGGAGTGAAAGGTGTTAAAAAGTTTCTTGTGGTTGTTGGATAGTGAGGAGATCAGGGTGGTGAAGTAGGTCTGTTTGGCAAGGTGAAGTTCAGAGTTATAGGTTCTTAACATAAATTTGAAGTGGGTGAAGTCTTCTGGTGTGCGAGTTTTCCTCCATAAGCGTTCAGCACTGCTAGAGCATCGCTGGAGAAATCGTTGTGAGCCAGGGCTGTTTTACTCTGTGCTTGGAGGTTCTGAGGGTGAGGGGAGCTACTTGGTAAAATATTGATAGAACATAAATATGTGCACTGATATAGATAGATACTGACATGTAAGTAACACCATAGATTATAATGGGTGTGCGTGTGTACGTGTCTTCGGTACGTGTGAAAACGGATGACACACGCACCGGAGACACGTACATGTGTCTTAAACTGTGGGACTGAACATAACACGATACCTGATTTTCAAGCTGAACTTCTATAGTAAAGATTAACTAAGGTTGGAATGAATCAGGGAGCTAATAAGCAACATGTCTTTGGGTCCGGCATCAATGATAAGTTAAAGAGAAAGCAAACATTTATTTAGTTATAGCCACAGGTCAAGTTGATAGACAAGACAAATGTCATAGTCACTGGCATCAAATACAAGAGACAAGACAAGGGTCTGGGTCACTGATTTCTGTTTAGACGTTATTGATTCCCAACAGTTATAAATAGAGAAAGTTCATACATTACAAATGACACAACCTTTGCATTAGCAGCTGATGGGATGAAATATGTTTACACATGTATAAAATGATGTGTATGGGAGCAATTGATAAGATTCTAAAAAGGGAAATGTGTCCCTAGAGGTGACATAATTTTCTCGCTAGCAACAGTCAAGAGGAGCCACCAGAGGCCTACAGAAAGAAATCCAAAAGTTTTCAAAATAAGTATAGGAGATATGTTAAATTTGAATACAATAGGGTTTTGCCCTCCAATTGCTTCTCCCTAAAGGCTGGGTCTCACATAGCGATACACCAGCGATCCCGACAACGATATGCACTTGTCAGGATCGCTGGTGTATCGCTATATTATCGCTGCTGAGCTGCCAAACAGGCAGCTCAGGCAGCGATCTGGGACAGCGACACTGCGGGTAACATCGCTTAGTTACCCACAGTGTACATTGGATACCAGCGCCCTGATGCAGGGAGCTGGTAACCAAGGTACACGTCGGGTTTCCAAGCGCTGCGCGGTGCCTGGAAACCCGCTGTGTACCTTGGATACCAGCTCCCTGCATCAGGGCGCTGGTATCCAAGGTACACAGCGGGTTTCTAGGCACAGCCCCGCGCCTGGAAACCCGCTGTGTACCTTGGTTACCGGCGGATCGCTGGTCTCCCGCCTGCCACACGCAGCGATGCGTGCCTGTCAGCGGGAGACCAGCGATCAAAAAAATGTCCAGACATTTCAGCGACGATCAGCGATACCCTGCAGGGGGGCTGATCGTCGCTGAATGTCACACACAGCGATATCACTGGTGAGCTCGGTGCTGCGTCATAAAACTAGTGACTCAGCACCGATCTCGCTAGCGAGATCGTTGTGTGAGACGGGCCCTTAAGAACAGAGGAAACCTTTCTAATTGTTATGCAAATCTCTGATGCAAATAGAATCTGCAACTCACATGAGAACATTGCAACACTGGGAAAGTATCTGTACACAAGCAAAAGCTATCACAAATATGCCAAAGTTATGATCTATACTGCTCCACGTGTTCCCTTGTGACTTAAAGAGGTTGTCCACTACCTGGCCATGGCCAAGTACTGCACATCCGCTCCCTTTTCAAATCAGTAGGGGAAGATGTGCAGTATCCAACCATGGCCATTATCAGTAGACAGAGCCGCTTCGTAAGTGAGCTATTCTGGCAGCCACCGGCACTAAGAACAGCTGATCGGTGGGGATGCTGGGTGTCACATCATACATTGATGACGTATCTTAAGGATAGTTCATCAGTGTTAAAGTAGAGGACAATATCTTTAAAGGTAGAGAGTCATCTATACTGGAAGAGACTGATTTATCTACAAAACTGGCATGAAATCTGGCTAAAACACATTGATAAATCATGTCCATAGTGTCACATCAATCTTTTGACACTAATATGCATTGTGCTATACACAATAGCTCCAAATCAATTATATAACCAGAATAGTCTTACTGTGATTTAGATATAACGGATACTGCATTGCTCTGTCCCTTGTGCTTTCCCTGATTATGCCCTCAACAACCATAGGGTGGGAGCTGCATCTGAAAAGGGGTGGTCTTTAGCAAACAACCTTATTATATGCCTTGTCCTTGTTATACTCTGATCCTGCCCCTATAACCACAAGTGCTTCTTCTTGGTTATTCAGATTCCTCAGAAGAGATAGCAATCTAAAGCCAGGTAATGGCAATTATAAAAGTTGTTAGCCAGCTCAAAGTTTGGCAGACTATGACTGTCTGTAACCTACACTTCTAAAGGGTATGCCACACTAAACGAGATCGCAAAGGAGATAGCTAACGAGATCACTAAAACGTCACTATTTTGCGATCTCGTTAGCGACCTCGTTGTGTGTGGCATGTAGCAACGATGTGGCCCCTGCTGTGATGTCGCTGATCGTTCACTAGAGTTCTGGATCGTTTTTTGATCGTTGGCGTCCCGCTGGTGAGCCTGAATCGCTGTGTTTGGCACCTTTTGCGAACGACGAGCGACCTCGTTTGTGACGCATATGGGGTTTGCATCACGGAGTGGATCGCAATATCTGTAAGTTCTCTTTTGCGTCACAGAGAGGATCGCAGAAGTTGCAAAGCAGGCTAGCAGGACGCAGAGAGCAGGAGCGATGCTGGAAATTCCTATGAATCAGAAGCGCTCAGTACATGCTAATGACATCCTAACGACCGCCAAAGTCGTTAAAGAGATCGCTGACCGCTGATGTGTCGTTTATGAGATCTCCTGTTTGGCAGCTACTAGCGACCTAAAAGAGATCACACCAACGATTGCGTCGTTATCGTGATCGCTAACGAGATCGCTAAGTGTGGCAGTACCTTAAGTCCTAGGCTTCCAGGAAAGATACCTTTTGGGGGATGTTCTGCCAAAGAAAGATCCTCTGTTTCAGATTAAAGCATATAGTTGGAATTGCAGTACACAGTAAAATCAAAATCTCTTATAAGTCCAGCAAGACTAGGCTTCATGGAACTACAAAGTTGGGGTAAATAGAGTTCATTTCATAATAGTAAGATACAATGTTTTGTGCTATTGTTACAGTGGCTTACAAAAGTATTCACCCCCTTGGCTCTTTACCTATTTTGTTATATTACAACCAGTGTTTAAATATTTTTGTAATCGGATTCATGCGTGTTGCATCAGCACAAAATAGTCTAAGTTGGTTAAGTGAGAAAAATATAGGCATAAATTAAATTGATGGTATCAAATAACTAAAAATTAGCATGTGCATATGTATTCCACCCTTTGCTATGAAGCCCCTAAAAATATTTTTGGTGCAAGGAATTACCTTCATAGGTCACATGCTTAGTGAAAGGAAGTACACCTGTGTGCAATTTAAGTGTCACATGTTCTGTCAGAGACTGCAACATCATTAAGCAAGAGGCAGCAATAACCAAACAAAATCATGAAGACCAAGGAGATCTCAAACAAGTCAGGTACAAAGTTGTTGAGAAATACAAGTCATGGTTGGGTTATAAAAAAATAATATCTCTATCTCTGATGATCCCTTGGAGCACTATCAAATTCATTATCATCAAATGGAAAGAATATGGTACCACAGCAAACCTGCCAAGAGAGGGCGGCCCACCAAAACTCACAGCCTTGGCAAGGAAGGCATTAATCAGAAAGGCAGCATAGAGACCATAGGTAACCCCGAAGGAGCTGCAGATTTCCAAGCAGAGACTGGAGTATCTGTCCATATGATCACAATAAGCTGTACACTCCATAGAGGTGGGCTTTATGGAAGAGTGGGCAGAAAAAAAGCAGCCTTTACTTACACACAAAAATTGTTAAGCTCATTTTGAGTTTTCCAAAAGACATGTAGGAGACTCCCAAATGTATGAATGAAGGTGCTGTGGTCAGATGAGACAAAAATTGAACTTTTTGTCGCTCAAGGTAAATGCTATGTCCGGCACCAAACTAACACAGCTCATCACCCCAAGAACACCGTCCCTACAGTGAAACATAGTGGTGGCAACATTATGCTGTGGGGATGATTTTTGCCTTGAGGGACAGGGAAAATGGTTTGAGATGATGGGAAGATGGATGGAGCAATATACCAGGATACTGTTAAGCAAAACCTGTTTCAGTCTGTCAATGATTTGAGACTGGGACAGAAGTTCACCTTCCAACAAGACAATGACCCAAAGCATACTGCTAAAGCAACACTTGAGTGGTTTAAGGGGAAATGTGTAAATGTTTTGGAGTGGCCTAGTCAAAGCCCAGACCTTAATTCAGTTAAGGATCTGTGGCCAGACTTGAAGATTGCTGTTCACAAGAGGAAACCATTTAACTTGAAGGAGCTTGAACTGCTTTGCATTGACAAATGGGCAAAAATCCCAGTGGCAAGATGTGGAAAGCTTAGTGTGATTTCTCCAAAGCGACTTGCAGCTGAAATTGCCGCAAATTGAGGCTCATCAAAGTACTGACTTTACGGGGATGAATAGTTATGCATACTGAATTTTTCAGTTATTTTGTCCTATTTGGGTCATTCCATGGTAGCTTACGTTACAACATAATAGTAACTTACGTTACAATGATGGTAACTTGCGTTACAAACAGTGTTTTTCCTATGAAGGTAACTCATTGTAACGCAAGTTACCATCATTGTAACGTAAGTTACTATATTATGTTGTAAAGTAAGTTATCAACATTTCTTGTTTATAAAAACTGTTGCATTTAACTTGAGAGGTTAAAACAAATTTGTTAAAGTTGTTTGGACTATGTTGTTTTAATACAATAAAAATAGTGATTCTCCCCTGTTTACCAGAACAGATAATTTGGCAGTCTCATGATGGACAATTGCCTTTCCTTTTTTTGTAACGTAAGTTTTCAAGTAATAACACTGTATTTTGTATTTAATTGTTTTGTTGAAAAATCAAACTGTGTTGAAATCTATTGAGAATAGTTTAATGTACAATATACATTCACTCATTTTTGTGGCTGCCTTCAAAGAGTCTGTAGCCAATTTTTGGCTTGTGACTGCAATGTAAGTTACCATGGAATGACCCATTTGTTGTTTGTTTCACAATAAAAAGAAAACCAAATGTTCACAGTTGTAGGCATGTTCTTTACATGAACTGATGCAAACTCTCAAAAAAAAACCTGTGAAATTCTATGTTGTGAGGAAGCAAAACCCTAAAAATTCCAATGAGGTGAATACTTTTGCAAGCCACTGTACATATGTGTGAACATTCTATTCAAACATTTTGGAGGATTGTCCTCTCCTTAGGTTGAAAAATATGTTAACCATTAAATAACTTGCTTTGTAATTGTCATTTTTGTCTTTCTAATGTTTTCTATAGGGAACACTAAAGGAAATCAGTAGAATGTAGCGATCATAAGAAGCATCATAAACTTTGCAGTTCCATGAAGAATCCATTAATTAGAGTTATTACCGTGACTTTATGATCACTTTAGGCTTTAGCCAATATCACACTAAGTATTTTGATTATTAAATCTCTTCTCGGGCGAGAAGGGAAGCTTTTGAAATGCCAGTCACCTCCTCAGAAAGTTTGTGAAATGACTGATAATTAGCACAGCATGGAGCTTTAAGTGGTGTCTGCTGCAGCAGATGGCCCTCAGGAATAAACCATATCTTGTCTATCTTGATTAGTGCTTACTTGATGGATTCTGTACATGCAAAATGACACCTGCATTACTTTATCTGACTACATGCTAATCTGAACAAGTAACTTTTCATTGGTAAACTTTAGGTTTCTATTCTGTCTCATCTATTTTCAAATTCTTGCATTAAAGAAGTTGTCAAGGATTTACAAATTGCTGACCTATCAGCCGGATAGGTAGGGTCCCATTCACTTAAATTGGAAATAAACTGCAGTACCCAGCAGTGACCACTAAGCAATGCAAGGAGCTGCTGTGTTTACAACTAGCAGATATCAGCTGATCAGTGGGGGTACTGGATATCAGACCCCCTCCAATCTCATATTGATATGTCCTCCTAAAATATTTGATAAAAATGCATTTTCTGGATGATACTGCCACAATTTAATTTTGTAGAGAACTCCCATAGAAATTAAAGAAACATAGAAATGTTTTATAACTGTATAACAAAAGCTCTCATCTCATAAAGAAGCTTTCCCATGTCTCACTAGATTTGTGATGCCTCTTCTCTAAAAGGAGTTCTGCAAAATAAGGGTAAACATAATCTCTAGCCAAAAATTAACATGTACATGGCGGAATTGTAGTCAAATCAAACACTACAATATATGGGCAGATGCCCCATGGCACTCCATTACATAAATCAACACAAAGAAAAAATAGGAGAAAAACCGCCAAAATAATATATAAATATTTATTAGTACAAATGAATATACAAAAAATACCAATAATACATAGATAGCAAAATGAATGATTCCACGTCTGTTAATTCTCTTTTACACGCATCATCATCACATCCGGCCTCCACCATCAGAGCCATACCAACGGGTCAATTCCTCTGAGCTCGGAGGATTTGTGCCACTGATGCACTTTTTGATAAGCAGGCAATGGACCTTGGGCAGAGGTTTAGAGACCGGGGCTATAGCAATCGTTCAATCAAAAAGGGTTATCTAAGAGCCAAGAACACTAGGAGAACCAATCTTCTTGTTGGAGGTCATAGGCAATTGAATAAGAAAGAAGGTATTATAAGATTAATCTCTAAATATAATCAACAATGGGGTAGAATGCGTCATATACTCACCAAACATTGGCCTATATTAATGACCGAACCCCAGCTCCAAAACCGCCTTCCAGCGGTTCCACAAATGACAGCTAAAAGAAGTCGTAATCTTAAAGATACATTGGTATCAAGTCATTATGTTGCAAAAACTCAAAATATCTTCAATATGAGGGATAAAGCCACAGGATTCTACCCCTGCGGGAGATGCCGGGCATGTCTTAATCACGTGAGGGCTTCATCCTTAATGTCATCGGACGGCCTCAAGGATTTCGTTATTAGGGATTATATTACATGTTCTACAACACATGTGGTGTATTATGCGAGTTGTACATGCAATCTTATATATATATTGGTCTGACCACCAGAGAGTTGCGTATTCGTACACGTGAGCATGTTAGAGATATTGAGGCCGCCCGTGATGTGGTGGACGTTGAATCTCTCAAAACGATCCCACGACATTTTCGACTTAAACACAACTGCAGATCAGATTATCTAAAAAATTAAAGGGATTGACCATGTCAGCCTCGGTATCCGAGGTGGTGACAGTGCACGAGTCTTGGCACAAAGAGAATGTCGTTGGATTGTCACATTGAATACAATGATGCCCATGGGTCTTAACGAACGGTTGAGCTTTGCACCATATCTCTAGAGTATCTCCGCATCCGTGACTCTTTTTATTACTGTTTTAATTGTATATTCACTTTATATTTTCTTTTTTTTTAGTTATTGCATTTTGGAATGAAAATTGCTTCACTCTGACTGCTTGCTACCCTTTCCTTGTTGGAGACATTGGATGACACAGGCATTATATATTGCATCCGAAAATTTATGTCCCTGAATACTAACGCAGCATTGCATCTATAGCGATGACGGAATTCTTGATAGGATAATGGTTTTTTAGACTATTGACCTCACTATATTGTAATTTGTTTATTGTTATACAATATGCTTAGCTATGTTATTTCATTTTATTATTGTTTCATTAATTTTCTAAGCATGTGGTATTACGTCGTCTGGTGCAATTATGGACTTGTCATTATATTTGTTATAATATTGAGATTACTTCTTCGGTCCATCAAAACGTGACGTATCTTAATATATGACAATTTATTGTAGTGTATATTGTGTCTTACGTCTGTACGTTTGTTTCTAATGTGCCAAATTATTGCTGCCGTGATGTATTGAAATATTGTCCTGTTTTTATTCAATGTCACTTGTGGGCAAATTTTGCCCTCTTTAGTTATGTCCTTATCTACTCTAAAACTCAACTGCGCATGTCTTTTGGTGACTCCACCTCCGTTTACTCCTGCGGCGTCTCGCGGTCTTTGCACGCTCCACTACGTCATAGGGGTGCACCCGTGAAGCGTGTCGACCGGTGTGACGCCGCCGGAAGTCTATGGACACGCTGTCCACATGTGCTGATCATTTTCCCATTAAGGTCAGGGTATATAGTAAGCGGGGATGAGCGTCTTAGTATGTACCAGCCCCCCAAAGAAGCCGATGCGAAACGCGCGTCGGGGCGCGTCTCTGGGTCATATTGCCACTATGGGTGAGTTTGAGTACTCATGTATGCAGCAATTCTATATCATCATTTCCTATTTTGAGGGAGGGAATCCGGATCCCTCCTGAATTGTGCACTTGCGATTAGCATTAGACTTTACTATTTAAAGAATTTTATTCCTCTTTGCTGGCATTTGATACAATCATGGCACATTGGTTGGATTTAAATGAAATATGTAGACTATATATGTAGTCCCATGTGCCTCTTTCACCCTTCTGACATGTGTGACTCAGGTGAATTTTACATCTTGTAACATCACGCATACCGTTTCAAATCATTCATTTTGCTATCTATGTATTATTGGTATTTTTTGTATATTCATTTGTACTAATAAATATTTATATATTATTTTTGGTGGTTTTTCTCCTATTTTTTCTTTGTGTTGATTTCTGCAAAATAAGGGTGCAGGTTTTCTTAAAAACCCAATCCTTCCTGATTCCGCTCCTCAGCATTGTATAAAACACATCCTGGACATCTCGATCAGGAAAAGTTCATCTCTGGATACAAGAATGTTTCTGTAACTTCCTGAAAGAAACCTTTACTGAGAAAGACTTGCAACCACTAATAGGAAAAGGGATGAAGACTAATATCTTCTATGCCGCTCATAGTCAATCTGTGAAAAGTGTATAAATGTTGCGACTTTCAAATATAAAAAAAATTCTTGTACAAAGTGTTAGCATGGACCATAGCAGTAAATCAGATCCTTGTTATTCTTTTTCATTGCTTCACAGCATATTTTAAAATGATCTGATGGTTGCGAAGTGCAACACTGTAATATTAGTATATTACATTTATGAATCACTTGTTTCACAAAGGAGTAAATATCAAGATAAATGGTGTTTGAAACTCTCACATTCATCTATCTTATTTATTTTCTTATGTACAGATATGGTAGATGTCTGAAATCTATAAGAAGTGAATAGATAGTTGCAATATTGCAATTGTATTTTATTTCACATTTTTCCAGCTATTTGCACCAAAAATGCCAAAAACATATACCGGTAAATGCTAGATATACAAGTCAAATTGGCTGAATTAGTAACTACTTGTTTGATTCTTGATATCTCACTACTTTCATCCAAAAAAATCTATAATAAGGCTGCCATACAAGTGCTTCCACAAGTCTCCAGTTTTACACTGTGTGCAGAATTAGGCAAGTTGTATTTGAGAGGATTATTTTTATTATTGAACAACAACTATGTTCTCAGTCAACCCAAAAGACTCCTAAATATCAAAGCTTAATATTTTTGGACGTTGGAGTGGTTTTTTTTAGATTTGGCTATCTTAGGAAGATATTGGTTTGTGCAGGTAACTATTACTGTGCAGAATTATTAGGCAACTTAATAAAAACCAAATATATACCCATCTCACTTGTTTATTTTCACCAGGTAAAACCAATATAACAACACAAAATTTAGAAATTAACATTTCTGACATTCAAAAACAAAACAAAAAAAAATCAGTGACCAACATAGCCACCTTTCTTTACAATGACACTCAAAAGCCTTCCATCCATAGATTCTGTCTGTTGGTTGATCTGTTTACGATCAACATTGCGTGCAGCAGCCACCACAGCCTCCCAGACACTGTTTCGAGAGGTGTAATGTTTTCCCTCCCTGTAGATCTCACATTTTATGAGGGACCACAGGTTCTCTATGGGGTTCAGATCAGGTGAACAAGGGGGCCATGTCATTATTTTTTCTTCTTTTAGACCTTTACTGGGCAGCCACGCTGTGGAGTATTTGGATGCATTTGATGGAGCATTGTCTTGCATGAAAATCATGTTTTTCTTGAATGATCCCGACTTCTTAGTGTACCACTGCTTGAAGAAGGTGTCTTCCAGAAACTGTCAGTAGGTCTGGGAGTTCAGCTACACTCCATCCTCAACCCGAAAAGTTCCACAAGTTCATCTTTGATGATACCAGCCCATACCAGTACCCCACCTCCACTTTGTTGGCATCTGAGTCGGAGTTGAGCTCTCTGCCCTTTACTGATCCAGCTATCGGCCCATCCATCTGGCCCATCAAGAGTCACTCTCATTTCATCAGTCCATAAAACCTTAGAAAAATCAGTCTTAAGATATTTCTTGGCCCAGTCTTGACATTTTATCTTATGTTTCTTGTTCAAAGGTGGCCGTTTTTCAGCCTTCCTTACCTTGGCAATGTCCCTGAGTATGGCACACCTTGTGCTTTTTGATACTCCAGTAACGTTGCAGCTCAGAAATATGGCAAAACTGGTGGCAAATGGCATCTTGGCAGCTTCACGCTTGATTTTCCTCAATTTATGGGCAGTTATTTTGCGCCTTTTTTTATCAACACGCTTCTTGCGACCCTGTTGGCTATTTGCCATGAACGCTTGGTTGTTCAGTGATCACGCTTCAAAAGTTTTGCAAATTCAAGACTGCTGCATCCCTCTGCAAGATATCTCACAATTTTTGACTTTTCAGAGACGGTCAAATCTCTCTTCTGACCCATTTTGCCAAAGGAAAGGAAGTTGCCTAATAATTAAGCACACCTTATATAGGTGTTGATGTCATTAGACCACACCCCTCCTCATTACAGAGATGCAAATCACCTGATTTACATAATTGTCAATTGGCTTTCAAGCCTATACAGTTTGGAGTAGGACAACATGTATAAAAAGGATGATGTGATCAAAATACTAATTTTCCTAATAATTCTGCACACAGTGTATACAGAGATATAAGATGTGCAATCTCCATTGAACTTTATATTCCCAGTGGTGTTAGTCATTCTCCCCTAAAAATATATTCTTTATAGGAAATATATATCCATATATATGGCACCAGAGAATCACAAGATGTCAGGCTATCACAATGATTAGATGACAGATGAAGAATATAACTCTACTACGGTAAGATCCTTAGCTTCACTACTTTGTGGGCTTATAAATTGGGATTTAATCTTTATTACCCTTTTATATCATACATTTGGTGGATCCCTCAGAAAAGAGCAGAACATTATATTTAAGAGCCCCATATTTATACATTATTGCTTATTACTAAAAAGCCCATAATCTTTAAGGGGAATCTGTCACCAGGTGTTTGTTACCCCATCTGAGAGCAGAATAATTTAGCGGCAGAGACCCTGATTGCAGTAATGTGTCACTCACTTGGGTGGCTGCTTTAAATTTGATAAAATTCCTGTATAATCAGCGAGAGATATTTACTGGAGGGTTTATAAACCTGTAAGTGATATATTGCACGGTCTTTTACCTTACATTATGCTGCGTTCAGATGGGGTATCAGAAATCTGGTGAATGAAGCAACGGCATCAGGGCCAGTTATAGTAAAGGGAATCAAAGAGCTGGACGGTGTGCGGTGCATATCTGGATTCTTTAATCTACTCCCTATGGTGCCATTATTCTGGTATTATATATTTGCACACTATATGTGAGAGAGAAGTAATATAATGCATTAGGCAGCAGCATGGCATATTCAATGCTCACAATTAATAATATCAGCGAACTATGAATTAGCATACAAAAAACATAGCTCCGTTTCTGCAGTATTGCCAAATATCATTATTATAATGTGATTATATAGGTCTTAAAAGCTCTGAACTTTCAGAGTAATAATCTTGGCATAATTATGACTATATGATTATTTCTTTGTACTGTGGCAAGGCTGAATTTTCCTATTTAGCGCGTTTATCCAGATCGTTCTGTTTTCCATCACTGCTACCTATTATCATCAGTAATGGAGAGGTGCTCATAAACCACTACAAAACATCCTAACGCCGTGTAATAAGCCTGGGAATATGAAGCTTCGGGCTAGGAATATAATTGGTTATGTAACTGGAGAAAATAAATATTTAGTGTTTGTGTTTTGATGGAAAGTGCAGCCGAGCTGGTGGCGCCTGTCACTGACACTGTGCCAACAATTAGAGGGAGCTGAAGCCTGGAACAGTAGTAATCATGGCAGCATTCTTCAGCTCATGCACCCAGAGTCATCAAGACAGACAAGGACACTTGCTCAAGACCAACAGCAACTAAAATATACTGTTAGATTACATTATGCATTTATTTCATCAGCTCCGCCGTTCGTTGGTGTGCTTCTTATTTTTGTCACTTCTCATACAGGTCCCTGCACAGACTGCTGTAAACACATATTCCTCCTTGTCAGGCGAATGTTTAAGCCCCATTCCCTTGCATTAAAAGACTGATTCACTGCATATTGAGTATATGAATTCATCAGCATAAATCTTCACAGCTCTGCAAGAATACCTCAATATTTATCTCTCCAAACTAGAGATGTTTTTTTTTTCTTATACTTCCAGCAATATCGGTTGAAATTTGCGTATGGAGTAATTTAAAATAGACGGTAATAGGGATGACAGTAAATGACTATTAATTACACAAATTAGATTTCACATTATTAGATACTAATGACGGGATCTGACCAACCTTCCCCACGCTAAACACTATATATTAATGGTTGCTGCCATCTATGCACTCTTTCAATTGATTTGCCAAAGGTAAAGTCTACACTAGAATGAGGGTCACTTCCTCAGCAGTCATCTTCTTTTAGGGAAATTCTCATTTCAGAATCTGAATAATTTAACTGAGCTCATTTCACTGTTGATTTATCGGCTAGATCTAACATGTTTCTTTGATGCGAAGACCTAGAATGTCTCTATTCATAATACTTTGAAGATATTGCAGCAGGATTCATCATTGAAGAATTGTCTGGATCCATCTAACCACCACTGGTGAGACCATGTCTCCAGTACTTGAAGTATTTGTCTGTCACATTTGCCTTCATAATCTCCTTGTATTAAATTGTTCTATTTAACTTTGCTCCTGTGTCCATTATCTATGCACTATGGTGATGAATGTGCTAGGATTATCCTGCCATCGTGCAGTTTATTAGAAATGCAGTCCATGCTTCTTGAACTTCCATATCTTTTTAAATATTTCCCTTGCCTCCGATTTCTCTATTTCACACTTCGATTTCCTTTTGCACTCTATATTCATCTCGGTCATCCAGTCAAGTTTTTTCCTTCTTTCCTTGGTTTCTTATCATTCCCTGTGCAGCTTAAAAACATCCACGTTATCTGTACAAAAGATAAAACTATCAGTCGTAATCCATAGATTATTTTGATACATGGATGCCAAAATCCAAAAGAAGTTTTTGAAGTACTTGTCATAGGATGTAGACATTAATATAGTTTAAAGACAGCAGTTCCTGTGCTGGTTTTCAAGGTGAAATGAATTTCCTGCCATAACCTGAGAAAACTTTCAGTATATTCAATTCTCTTTTTGCAGTTTTTTCTTTCTATTGTCATTCTCCTATGTTGTCAATCATCCTCCATTCTTTGTTTAATAATCCCTGTCACAAAATATATTTATTCTTCTCTGATAAGAAACACTCAATCTTTTTTTCTCAGAAACCTCAATCTATGTTTGATAGACTTTAAATTATTTTTTCCAGGTTAAGAGGACCACTGTTGTATTTTACTCTACTGTTAACAAAAGATAAAAAAGTGGGCTTAGTCATATGATTGTGGTGTGGATGAATGAGATTTGACTGTGTATAGCCTCTGCAGACCATAAAGTAGAAGTTCAAATCATCCTTCCAACCGACCAAAGGTAATAAAAAAGAATTTGTCACACATGAATATTTATTGACTAGGTAATTGGCTTCTAAGTGCAAATGGATATAGTTTAGAACTTTCTGTTGCTTTAATATGGAAAAATCAACCAAACATCTGATCTTCTTTATTGATTTGAATAAAAGGTATTTTTTGCCACCTGATCACAAAGTATACGAATGGGATCCATACTGGCAAAATAAAAGGTATATGGCCAATTGTAATGTGACACTTGCAAACGTCACTTCTCATGGACAAGACGTGAGGCAGGGAAGTCAAGAGGTCTGAGGTCAAATATCAAGAGAGCTCATCATAAACAGCGGGGCAAGACAAAAGAGTAAACATGTCACAGTCCAAGGACAGAGTTCTAGGGAGGTAGCTGATCAAAACAAAGGGGCTAAGCAAACAGAAGGTCAAAGGCAAGGTCCAAGGTAGGGCAGCAAAAGATTAGAATAACAGAACACTAGAGGACAAGGTGCACACAGTGCAGAGCTAAAGCTACAACTGACAATGATCTAACCGTTGTAAGAAAACTAAATAGTCAGGCAATATTTCAGAACAGGAGACATGTGGACGAAACCCAGCAGGCCTGACTTAAATGGGTGGCTGGGCTGTCACTCACAATACTGACAACCCAGCCTGCCCCTACCACTCATTGGGTGACTGGACTGTCATTGTCACTAATACCAACAGTCCAGCAAACCCCTCCCACTGATTTGTCGGCTGGGTTGTCATTCACAAAACTGAGAGTCAAGCATGCCCCTGCTTTAAATAGGGTGGCTGAGATATCACTTACTGCATCACTAGGACCTCTTGTATGGCAGGATCATGACAAAATGTATTTAAAAGTTACAATTAAAAAAGATGATGATTAGATATGAAAGGCGTATACAAGACCCGTGTGAACATGAAACCGGGATCGGACCTGTTGCAAAAGGGTAAATTATCTAAATACAAATTTTGATCAAGTTTCTATGCTTGCACAGACCAAGGAATGTTGAACAACAATTAAACAATTCATAAGTAAACATTAACAAGTGAGTTTCCAAGACTAATTCTGGTGCAGTAGAATTAGAGGTGCCTGATTTCGGTGAGAATATCTTATCTATAGGAAAGTATCTTACAAAACATTCTAACAATTTCTCTAGGCTTTTGTGATAGTGTAGCAACTAGAGTTGAGCGATACTTTCCGATATCCTAAAGTATCGGAATCGGAATGGTATCGCCGATATCACTAAAATATCGGCGATACCCGATACCGATACCGGAAGTCCCATGTAAGTCTATGGGAACAAAATATCGCAACTAAAAAAACCCCATTCTTTCCTTGTAAACACTAAATATACACACATAGAATACATATATATATATATATACATGTCATTGTGACATATATATATACATATATGTATAGTTTATACACTTCTACATAGTAAAATATCCTCTGATTCAATTGCCGGGTAAAGCCGGCTTCAGTGAAAAGACAGAAGCACCCGACATGAAATGACACTTGGTGTACATAGGGTTAACCATGTCTTTTCATGTCCGTTTGCTATCTAATTTGCACAAACAATTAAATCAGACTATGTGTGCAAAATTTCACACCTGTAGGGGTTAATTAAAGGTGTAAATTCGTTGTAAAAAAAACGGACTTTTTTGCTACGAATTTACACCTTTAATTAACCCCTACAGGTGTGAAATTTTGCACACATAGCTGATTTAATTGTTTGTGCAAATTAGATAGCAAAGGACATGAAAAGACATGGTTAACCCTATGTACACCAAGTGTCATTTCATGTCGGGTTCTGCATTTTCACAAAAGCCGGCAATTGAATTAGCGGCTATCATACTATGTAGAAGTGTATGAACTACAAATATAAATATATATATATATGTGTCACAAATTCAATGACATGTATATATATATATGAGGTGTAAAATTGCTGAAAAAAAATGCGTGGGCTCCCGCCCTATTTTCGCAACCAGACAGACAAAGCCAGTGAGTGGGGGCAGATAATAATAGCCCAGAGAGGGACCATTATTTTTGCCCCCCCCCGGCTACTAACATCTGCCCCCAGACACCCCAGGAAAGACAAATCTATAATTAGATTCGCCCTTTCTGGCACTTTGCCCGTCTATTCCCATTGCCCTGTAGCGGTGGCGAATGGGTTAATATGGGGTTAAAGCCACCTTGCTATTGAAAGGTGACCTTAAGCCAGGTTAATAATTGAGAGCTGTCAATTAGACAACTATCAATTATTAATCCTATTGCATGAAATAAAAATAAAACACACACACTTTAATTAAAAATCATTTTAATGAAATAAAGACACATGTTTTTGACCATCTTTTTTTTACTGCAAAAACCATTTCCTGTAATAAAAATAAAATAAAAAAGCAAAATTATTCTTACCTATCCCATGCACAGTCAGGTCCCACGGTGTAATCCTTCAGAAAGGGTTAATGTTTACTGCAGGGACCGCAGCTAATGCTGCAGCCTCACAGTAAACCCCAAATGAATGAGTTCCTCTCCTGCCTGACAGGAGAGTAAAGGCTGGGTGTCACATAACGATACACCAGCGATCCCGACAACGATAAGCACTTGTCAGGATCGCTGGTGTATCACTACATGATCGCTGCTGAGCTGCCAAACAGGCAGCTCAGGCAGCGATCTGGGACAGCGACACTGCGGGTAAGATCGCTTAAGGGCCCGTCTCACATAGCGATATCGCTACCGAGATCGCTGCTGAGTCACTAGTTTTGTGACGCAGCAGCGAGCTCACCAGCGATATCGCTGTGTGTGACATTCAGCGACGATCAGCCCCCCTGCCGGGTATCGCTGATCGTCGCAGAAATGTCAGGACCTTTTTTTGATCGCTGGTTTCCCTCTGACAGGCACGCATCGCTGCGTGTGACAGGCGGGAGACCAGCGATCCGCTGGTAACCAAGGTACACAGCGGGTTTCCAGGCACCGCGCAGCGCTTGGAAACCCGCTGTGTACCTTGGTTACCAGCGGATCGCTGGTCTCCCGCCTGTCACACGCAGCGATGTGTGCCTGTCAGCGGGAAAACGACAAGCGATTCCCACCAGCAGTCCATGGCATATCTTGTGCTGGATATTAACACAATAAATTAGGGTATGGAAGTCCGCCCTCGATAAAAAAATTGGCGTGGGGTCCCCCCTATTTTTGTTAACCAGCCAGATGAAGCAGACCGCTGAGGCCTGGATTTTCAGGCTGTTAAGGAGCCAAGATCCATGGACCTTGCCAGCCTGATAATACCAGGCCACAGCAGTCTGCATATCTTGGCTGAATATGAAAATGGAGAGGAAAAAGATTAGCGTTAGGAACCATGCCCCCCCCTCCTTCAGAACAAAAATGGGCGATGGTGGTCCCCCCTATTTTTGTTAACCAGCCAGATGAAGCAGACCGCTGAGGCCTGGTTTTTCAGGCTGGTAAGGATCCAATATCCATGGACCTTGCCAGCCTGATAATACCAGGCCACAGCAGTCTGCTTAGCTTGGCTGGTTAACAAAAATAGGGGATCCCCTCGAAAAAAAAACGGCGTGGGGATCCCCCCTATTTTTGTTAACCAGCCAAGTAAAATGCAGACTGCTGCGGCCTGGTATTAAAAGACTGTCAAGGCCCATGGATTTTGGCCCTCAACAGCCTGATAATACCAGGCTACAGCAGCCCCACATTTGGCGCATCAAAAGATGTGCCAATTGTGGCACTTTACCCGGCTCTTCCCACTTGCCCTGTAGCGGTGGCAAGCGGGGTAATAAGGGGTTAATGTCACCGTTGATTGCACGGTGACAATAAGCCCGGTTAATAATGGAGAGGTGTCAATAAGACACCGATCCATTATTAATCCCAAAGTTATTAAATGTGTAAAAAAAAAAACACAGCAAGAAAAAAGTATTTTAATGAAATAAAAGAGACAACACAGTTTTCATTAATTTTATTGTACTCTCATTCCTGCGACGCCATCGATCTCCTGTAAAAAAAGAAAAAAAACAAACCAACAGTATACCACCTGTCCGACGCAGTCCATAACGACAGTCCCACGACGATCCAACTCTGCTACATCGCAATGACAGGCAGAGCCTGACATCCCGGCGCAGCACAGCTGATTACCTGCTTCCCCGGCGGTGACGTCATCGGACTGACTGCTTTACGGCCGGGATTATCCAGCAGTCACTGCAGTTATCGGGAGAAACTGCATGTGACCGCCGGGGAAAGAAGATTGCGGCCATGAAGCAGTCCAGGACGTGACCGCCGGAGATCTTCTGCCAGGTAAGTGCCGCTGACTCCTGACAGACCCGACCGACGGACACTGACAGTGACAGTGACAATCCCGATTCCGGTATCCGATAAGACGAAAATATCGGTACTCGGAATCGGAATTCCGATACAGCCAATATCGGCCGATACCCGATATTTGCAGTATCGGAATGCTCAACCCTAGTAGCAACTCACTCATCAATATAGGTAACACACTAAAAACTGCTCTTGACAGTTCCTGTACAGACTAGAGATCTTGACCCAGCAGCTTCTAGGTTCCTGATCAGCTGAGATAGCCCATAGCACAGATTAGATGGTGGCAGCTCAGATCTATGCAGCCTGAAAGGTCGTTAAATGCTTCATGTTCCTCCTAAGGGCAGAGAAGAGTGTAAATTACCTACAGAAGGAAAAGTGTGCTGAAAAAGAAAGAGATTCAAGAGTGTGTAAAACAAACTATGAAATACAAAATAAAGGATTAAGTACATACTGTTGGAAAATATGCTGCCTAATTACTAAAAAGAAACAGAAGATAGGTGCAAGGTAAAGAATATGAACAACAAAGAGAAAAATCCTCGATGGACTTTCACTGACTGACTTAAACTACAGCAGTAGGCCTGGACAACCAAATAAGACTATCACCAGCAGGAAATACCAGCAGGGGAAAGTATATAAAACTGCACCTGGAAGGTGATAGGGCAGACAAATGAGTAAATGAAAACACCTGTTATCCTAAAATAAACTGAAGAAAGGATAACAACACCAGGAGAAAAGGTGTATGTGCTGTGAGTTGGCGGACTGAGAAGCTGAACACAATGCACAGGCTATTGTAGTAATATCTGTATCTGTGCCACATATAGTTCTGGGTCCTGTGAAGTAGCATTTTCTTACAAAACTCACCATGTAGATTCTGAGATCTCCTCAACTTCATATATGTGATATATCTGACTATAATATACATTTTGCTCCATTTTTTGTAAAAATAGTTAATCTTTCCAATTAAAATAACACAAAGTTCATAGATATGCTGTAAGATGCCATTACACTTTGAGACTGATTTGTCCTGTTTGAAAAAAGTTTAGCTTATGATATATCAAAACTACCGCAAATAAAAAAGTGGTAAACATTTACCATTTTCCAAAGTGCCAGAGAGCAATTTTTCAAGACAAAAAAGATTCCATGTAAAGATTTTTTAAACAAAAGAGAAACAAACTCAGCAATAACAACTTAAATATTACTTAGGACATCTCCACTTTATGTACACCTGTCTTAATGAAGGCAACGTTGGAGTAAAATGTGCCTAATTTATGAAGAAGTGCACTTCCTCCTGTCCTGCCCAAACTCCACCCACTTTGGCGACGTTGGCTATGCATAAAAATGACAAACATCACTAAATTTTTGCACAATTTGAATTTTTTTTGATACATTTTAGAGAAAATACTTTGCTGAATTGGGCTTTTTCTTCTATGGATTTCACTGCAAATGTGATACATGTTCATTTTTCTGTACAATATGACTCAAATTTGTAGCAAAATTTATCCCATGCATTGCATTATTTTGAACACTCTCAACATGCTTTCTTTTCCTGAGTAGGATTTTTCAGTTATTTCTTTTAAATAAACTGTCCACATTTACTGTATTGTATTGACACCAATTTGCGAAGCAGAATCCAAACTACTAGTTTACATTGATTCTCATAGAACACCAGGAACGAGGCCGATAAGTTTAAGAATTTGTTTTCTCATACTGCTACAAACTAGCAGAATAAACTGTAAATACCGCATAAAGAAAAAAGGAAAATATGAATAAGTAAGTTGCTAAAGGGAACAACTGCGTTGTGATTCTAATCAAAGCAAAATTCGCAAAATATTGGACTTAATTTCATTTTCAATAATACATAAAGCACTTGAAAGATGGTAAATAAAACTGTTAAAATGTCATTTAAACTTACAGAGGAAAACATTGCTCTTATGTCTACGTCCGAGGAGACTTTACTAACAAATGAACTACCAAAGTGTGAGCTGCATCATTTTTTTGTAAAGTACTTTAGCAGCCTTCAATAGATTTCCAAACTCAAGCTGACAATATAAGAAACATAGACATATTGTAGAAATCATGTTTGATAAAATAGAATGAAATCTTTATCAATCTGCTTCCAAAAGCCATATCACATTTACAATGGTACACATGAAGAAGTATCATATCATACATGTACTACACACAATGTTGTCATTAGGGTTGGAAATTTTCAGAATCCTATACAGCATGATATTTATGCTATTCTGTCACTTCTTCTGCCTCCTTGTTGTTTCCATGCCTCTCTAGCTGACAGCAATATTTGCAGTCCATTCAAGAGAACAGTGCAGGTACGGTGTAGATTCAGTTTGCACACAGTATGTGCTCACACTTCCTTTCCCTTATTTCCCACAATGCAATGCTGGATTTTGTATTGCTGATATACTATAAGAAAGAAAGAGGCAAATGGAATACAGCTGCAGAGGGAAGTTGCCAAACAAGTCTGAGGTGAAGAAAAAAGGAGACCATAGAAGTGTTCATTAGAAATGATCAAAATAATTCTATGTGAACAGAATTTTATGAAATTCACAGGTCCCATATCCTTAGTAAATTATTCAAATCTCACATCAGATTCATGTGAATTGCCAAAAAGATGCTTGCAGTAGTCAAACACTTGTGTAATCTCAGGCGTGACCCCTAATTCCTTTCAGCTATCACATCACATGATATATCATAGCCAATCAGGAAGGAGTACCATAATCTTTAAAAAGCCCAAGCAGGGAGTGTAGCAGCCATTTTATAGTTATTTGGGATAGTTAGAATATGTCTGAGCTCATAGCTCAGCAGCAGAGATAGGCATAAATAGCTCTAAAACCTTAGGCAAATACTCCAGGCAGTAATGTGTTATACAACTGCAGCAGTGAAGAAGATGTGAGTAGTAGTCTTGGATTGATGCAGATATTCAATTGATAGGGGAGAGATAGATAAGAGAGGTTCCTGTAGCTGTACCGGCTCAGTGCGATTGGTCAGTGATATGGTGTAGCTAGCTTCTGTCCTGTTTCATTTGAATTGCAATTACACATGTTTTTCTTAAATCTTATTGCACTAGAAAGCAGAAGCAAGCCAGCACAATCGTCTTTACAGAAAATCTGAAATCAGTGTGGTGTGCATGCTTGTCACTAGTGACTGTTCTGAGTTTTTGAACTTCTTGTGCAATTGTTTTTGTTAAACGGAAGTATAATTGTTTTTTTTATTTAAAAAATTAAATTTTCTTCAAATCCAGAGATAGGCAATGGGGAGCAGGCAGTCAACTAACATGACGTCGGCAGTGACACCCGTCTGCAGAGCAGATTGAAAGAGAAGGAACTGCTTTGTCAAAATGTTGTCACAAGAAGTAGGAGAATCACCGCCGGCAGCAGTCCATGACTTCTGTGAACTGGGAGAGATCTACACATTGCAACAGACAGGTAGTTAGCCGATAAGAGAAAAAAAAAGTCCAGGATAACCCCTTTAAGGAGTTTTCTTCTGTTGCTGCCTCTTCTTGCTTGTGGTACATGATCTATTACTCAGAATCTAAGTTGGCTCACACTATGTTGTGCTTCGAGAAAATGTTTGGGGATTAGTAGTTCAGCCATTTTTCTCCTAATAGTCAACCCTATGCGGATGTGGTTTGCCAGAAGTACTAAGATTGTGCAGTATCCGGCACTTTGGAGTTTTTTATCTATGGGGCTAAGAATTTACCAGCAGGTAGTTGCTATCTAGCTGCCTTTTCTGCCCTACGACGATATGCTCCAGCTCAGGTGGTGATTCTTCAGCTTCATTTGACCTTGCTTCAACAGGGCAGCTCACTTCTGGTCTGCTATGTCTCCAGGATGTCATTCCGATGTCATGCTGATTGACAGCCGGCTTCCCGCAGTTAGGCAACAGGGAGCTGACTTTCAATCAGCATGATATTGGCAGTAATTCACCTCTGACAGGGCAGAGAAGAAGATCTTAGTCTATAGCTAAAAAAAACAAGAAAATCCTTGATAACCTCTTTGTTTTAAATTTTAACTTGAATAAACTCTTCTTCTCCCAGTGGTTTATGTTATAAGGATGCTTAGTACCTCCTTTAGGTTATCAGGCAATTTTTTATATGCTTAGATCAATAAAAAAATATTTAGAGTTGAGAGTCTACTGGCTAACACGGTACAAAGATATACATCTTTACTAGATCAATAAAGTCACTCATCCAGTTTTTAATATACTTAAAAGTAGAGTTTCTTTATAAGAGAATGCTGTGTATACAGATATGTGTATAAGTGCTTGTATTACTCTGCACTGTGGTTATTGTTGGCTTTTGCTGGAAAATACACATATTTCAGGAGCTGGCTCAGAAGACATTAGTTGCTGAGAAGCATTTCTTAATATCCATGGTAAACTAGTATTCGGCATTTGTCCAGGCCTGATACAAACATGTTACAAAGCGGATTTAAAGTAAGTGAGCCAACCAGTCAAAATCCCTCCTATCCGATGTGAAGTCAATGCTGAGTTAATATCTTTATGGCAAGCTCTTCTCCTGGGGTATCTCATTATTTGATTCTGCTTCCTCCTCACAGGGGACAGAGCTCGGCATTCAGTGTATAAATGACTGTGGTGATGCTCATGTGTGGTATCTGTGTTTGCCAGGCAGCACTGAATGCTGTTCCGTTCAGAGAGAACTGCTCGTTGTACCGTCAGAAACATTACTTTACTTGCTGTTGGATGCGTTTATGCCAGTAAAGTCTTAGGAGACTAGGCTTAGCCAGACAAATAGGGCATGGCATGTGGCACCCGTCTGCTCTTTGGTGTGCTTGAGAAGGTGAAGGATAAGATAAGACACCATGACACAAGTAGATAATTTCTCATTTTGCATCAAATGATGGCCTGAAAGATGACTAATATAATCTCTTCTCCTGGGATTGAGACTTTGCCCTTGAAGACTGCTAGCAATCAGTGAATGCAGCAAAATCTGTATTTTTGAGGATGCTTTTTTCCTTTGTTTTACATCTGCCAATAAAATATACGTTCTGAAGACTTCTTGATGCTAATTGTGACCCAATGTACAAAATTTGCTTCTACTTTTCTGTAAAAATCACAGCAATTACTACATTTCTGTGTCCACTGAGATTAACGTGACACTGCAGGTCTAGAAATGTGTAATATCTTCTCCTACTTATTTTTTTGGTTTTAAGGTTACACATTAATTGACATAAATCCAAATGCAATATACAGCATATTTACAATCCCTCCTGTTTTGTATTCTTTTCAATGGGATTTTAAATATAAAGGGCATCATTTCCATCTTTAATTGTTGCTGTTCCTTTGTACTTATCTGCAGGAAAAGGGCACTCGGTGCTATGATTGCCAGCATCTTTGAAAACAAGGTTTGTTTCCTTGTGAATCCAAGTAAGTCATCCTAATTTTCTGCTAATGATCTATAAACTACAGTAGATACACTGTTCTATACAGGCACTGTGCCCATATAATGCCTGTGTAGCTCAGACTTCTCTATAGAACAGCTTGTTTATCACACAAAGCTTTTTCTTTGCCGAAAAAAAGTTTTTTTTGTTTATATTTTGTTTTTCTTTAAATACTTTACATTTTATTTCAGACTCACCCAGATTTATAAAAGGTTGGTAACCTGACTATTAAATTGGTAACCTAAAACCCTATCACCTAGACTCCCTTCTGATTCACCTGGATCTGGCTGCAGCATTTGACACTGTGGATCCTCCTCC
The DNA here is from genome assembly GCA_033576555.1 of Oophaga sylvatica. Classification (NCBI taxonomy): domain Eukaryota; kingdom Metazoa; phylum Chordata; class Amphibia; order Anura; family Dendrobatidae; genus Oophaga; species Oophaga sylvatica. The sequence continues at coordinate 245,830,102 of JARQOD010000002.1, read as the reverse complement.
GCACTATGGTCCCCTCTATCAGTCTCAAGGAAACAGTTCTGTCTTGGTTTGTCTCCTACCTCAATGACCGCTCCTTCAATGTATTTTTGCTGGTTCTTTTTCCCCTCAGTTCCTCAGGGTTTTGTCCTAGGTCTACTCCTTTTTTCTCTATACGCCATCCATTGTACAATCCATCAGCAGATTTGATTTTAACCCCTTCCCGACCCATGACACCGACGTCGGCGTCATGAAAACCTGTGCCATCCCGATCCATGACGCCGGCGTCGGCGTCGTGCTATAAATCATGTTCCTGCGGGCCGAGTGACCGGGGTCACTGAAAGGTCACCCGACCCGCAGGCACAGGACCCTTAGCGCATCACCACAGGGGGGTTGGCTTAACCCCCACGTGGCCACGATCGCTCTGATTGGCTGTTAAAAGTGAAACAGCCAATCAGAGCGATTTGTAATATTTCACCAATGAAACTGGTGAAATATTACAATCCAGCCATGGCCGATGCTGCAATATCATCTGCCATGGCTGGACACCGAGCCCTGACCCCCCCACACCAAGTCACGGCGGTGATCGGCCGCCGCCACCGAAATTTGGCAGCGATCGGTCACCGCCGTCACTGTCTGCTCCCCTGCTCCTGCGATCCCACCCCCTCAACTTTCGACCCCCCCCCTCAACTTCCGACCCCCCCCTACTCACCTCTCCCGGTCCACCGATGTCCCTGGATCCGTCCCGGCGGCTGCCCGGGATTCTTCATGGGCGCCGCCATCTTGGAAAATGGCGGGCGCATGCGCAGTGCGCCCGCCGGCTGGCACATGCGCAGTGCGCCCTCCATTGCACAAAAATTTATTTTGATCACTGTGATAAACTGTCACAGTGATCAAAATAAAAAAAAAAGTAAATGAACCCCCCCCTGTCATAGGTAGGGACAAATAATAAAATAAAGATTTTTTTTTTTTTCCTAGCGGATTTTGCTGCTGATCCGCAGCTGATTTTGCTGCAGATCCGCGGCGGATTTTGCTGCGGATCCGCGGCGGATTTTGCTGCTGATCAGCGGCGGATTTTGCTGCTGATCCGCGGCTGATTTTGCTGCGGATCCGCGGTGGATTTTGCTGCTGGTCCGCGACGGATTTTGCTGCTGATCCGCGGCGGATTTTGCTGCGGATCCGCGGCGGATTTTGCTGCTGATCCCCGGTGGATTTTGCTGCTGATCCGCGGCGGATTTTGCTGCGGATCCGCAGCGGATTTTGCTGCTGATCCGTGGCGGAACTTGCTGGGGATCCGCGGCGGATTTTGCTGAGGATCCGCGGCGGATTTTGCTGCTGATCCGCGGCGGATTTTGCTGCTGATCCGCGACGGATTTTGCTGCTGATCCGCGGCGGATTTTGCTGCTGATCCACGGTGAAGTTTGCTGATCCATTGCATAAAAATTTATTTTGATCACTGTGATAAACTGTCACAGTGATCAAAATAAAAAAAAAGTAAATGAACCCCCCCATCATAGGTAGGGACAAATAATAAAATAAAGATTTTTTTTTTTCTAGCGGATTTTGCTGCTGGTCCGCGGCGGATTTTGCTGCTGGTCCACGGCGGATTTTGCTGGTGATCCGCGGCGGATTTTGCTGATCCATTGCACAAAAATTTATTTTGATCACTGTGATGAACTGTCACAGTGATCAAAATAAAAAAAAGTAAATGAACCCCCCCTTGTCATAGGTAGGGACAAATAATAAAATAAAGATTTTTTTTTTTTTTTCCTAGCGGATTTTGCTGCTGATCCGCACTGATTTTGCTGCTGATCCGCGGCGGATTTTGCTGCTGATCCGCGGCGGATTTTGCTGCGGATCAGCGGCTGATTTTGCTGCGGATCCGAGGCGGATTTTGCTGATGATCCGCGGTGGATTTTGCTGCTGATACGCGGCGGATTTTGCTGCTGATCCGCGGCGGATTTTGCTGCTGATCCGCGGCGGATTTTGCTGCGGATCCGCGGGATTTTACTGCGGATCTGCGGCAGATTTTGCTGGGGATCCTCGGCGGATTTTGCTGGGGATCCTCGGCGGATCTTGCTGGGGATCCGCGGCAGATTTTGCTGGGGATCCGCGGCGGATTTTGCTGCGGATCCGCGGCTGATTTTGCTGCGGATCCGCGGCTGATCTTGCTGCGGATCCGCGGCTGATTTTGTTGCGGATCCGCGGCGGATTTTGCTGGGGATCCTCGACGGATTTTGCTGCTGATCCGCCGGAGATTTTGCTGCGGATCCGCAGCGGATTTGGCACTGCAGATCCACAGCCGATTTGGCGCTGCGGATCCACAGCAGATCCAGAAACCATGTACAGTACAATGCAAATAAATGGTTAAAAAAAACGCTGTGCACATGCGGATTTGCTGCGGTTTTAAATCCGCAGCATGTCAACTCTTTGTGCGGATTCCTCAGAGGTTTTACACCTATTCCATTATAGGTGTAAAACCGCAGGGAAAAACCGCAACAAATCCGCGCTAAATTCGCAGGTAAAACGCAGGTCATTTTACCTGCGGATTTAAGAAAAATCCGCAAGTGAATCCGCAACGTGTGCACGGGGCCTCAGGGTTAGGGTTAGGCTGGGTTCATATTGCATTATGGCAGTCCGTTAGATGGACTGCGTTTCACCGCGGTATAACGCGGTGTAACGCAGTCCGTTAACGCTGCCATTCACCCCATTTGTGTGCGCATCGCAACGCATGCCGTAAAGCGGCATGCGTTCGAGACGTGCCGTCATTCAGTGACGGAGCCTCGGACACGGGCTGCAGCGTCTGGGCTCCGTCACCGCTAGCACAAATGAATCATCTGCTGATTCATCTGCGCTAGCGGGTATAGCATAACGCGATCACGTTATGCTATAACCGTTACCAGCCGGTCAACGCTACATGTTGAACGGGCTGGTAAAACGCAATATGAACCCAGCCTTAGGGTTAGAACTAGGGTTAGGGTTAGCATTAGGGTTAAGGTTAGAATTAGGGTTAGGGTTGGAATTTGGGGTAGAGTTGGGATTAGGGTTAGGGGTGTGTTGGGGTTAGGGTTATGGTTAGGGTTTGTATTAGGGTTAGGTGTGTGTAGGGGTTAGGGTTGGGGTTAGGGGTGTGTTGGGGTTAGGGTTGGAGTTAGAATTGAGGGTTTCCACTATTTAGGCACATCAGGGGGTCTCCATACGTGACATGGCGCCACCATTGATTCCTGCAAATTTTGCGTTCAAAAAGTCAAACAGTGCTCCCTTTATTCCAAGCCCCGACGTATGCCCAAACAGTGGTTTATCCCCACATATGGGGTATCAGCGTACTCGGGAAAAATTGCAAAACAACTTTGGGGGTTCTAATTTCTCCTGTTAACATTGGGAAAAAAAATTGGGGACTAAAAAATTTTTTTGTGGAAAAAAAATGATTTTAGATTTTCACGGCTCTGCGTTATAAACTTCTGTGAAGGACTTGGAGATTCAAAGTGCTTATCACACATCTATAGGAGTTCCTTGGGGGATCTAGTTTCCAAAATGGGGTCACTTGTGGGGAGTTTCTACTGTTTAGGCACATCAGGGACTCTGCAAACGTAACATGACGCCCGAAGACCATTCCATCAAGTGGGCATTTCAAAACGTCACTACTTCCCATCCGAGCCCCGACGTGTGCCCATAGAGTAGTTTTCTCCCACATATGGGATATCAGCATACTCAGGACAAATTGGACAACAACTTTTGGGGTCTAATTTCTCATGTTACCCTTGGGAAAATAAAAAAATTGGGGACTAAAAGATCCTGATTGTGGAAAAAATATGATTTTTTTATTTTCATGCCCGGGCGTTATAAACTTCTGTGTAGCCCTTGGGGGTTCAAAGTGCTCACCACACATCTAGATAACTTCTTTGCGGGGTCTAGTTTCCAAAATGGGGTCACTTGTGGGGAGTTTCTACTGTTTAGGCACATCAGGGGCTCTGCAAACGTAATAAGATGCCCGCAGACCATTCCATCAAGTCGGCATTTCAAAGCGTCACTACATCCCTTCCGAGCCCTGACGTGTGCCCAAACAGTGGTTCCCCCTCACATATGGGGTACTAGCATACTCAGAACAAACTGGACAACAACTTTTGGGGTCCAATTTCTCCTGTAACCATTATAAAAAATAAAAAATAGTGGGCTAAAAAATCATTTTTTGAGAAAAAAAATGATTTTTTATTTTCACGGCTCTGCGTTATAAACTTCTGTGAAGCACCTGGGGGTTCAAAGTGCTCACTATGCATCTAGATAAGTTCCTTAGGGTGTCTAGTTTCCAAAATGGGGTCATTGTGGGGGAGCTCCAATGTTTAGGCACACAGGAACTCTCCAAATGCGACATGGCAACCGCTAAATATTCCAGCATATTTTCCATTCAAAAAGTCAAATGGCGCTCCTTCCCTTATGAGCCCTGCCGTGCGCCCAAACAGTGGTTTATGACCACATATGAGGTATCTATGTACTCAGGAGAAATTGCCCAACTAATTTTAGGATCCAATTTATACTGTTGCCCATGTGAAAATGAAAAAAATCTGAGGCTAAAAGAAAATTTTTGTGAAAAAAAAGAACTTTCTTTTTTTTAAGGATCAATTTGTGAAGCACCTGGGGGTTCAAAGTGATCACTATGCATCTAGATAAGTTCCTTAGGGGGTCTAGTTTCCAAAATGGGGTCACTTGTGGGGGAGCTCCAATGTTTAGGCACACAGGAACTCTCCAAATGCGACATGGCAACCGCTAAATATTCCAGCATATTTTCTATTTAAAAAGTCAAATGGCGCTCCTTCCCTTCTGAGCCCTGCCGTGCGCCCAAACAGTGGTTTATGACCACATATGAGGTATCTGTGTACTCAGGAGAAATTGCCAAACAAATTTTAGGATCCAATTTATACTGTTGCCCATGTGAAAATGAAAAAAACTGAGGCTAAAAGAAAATTTTTGTGAAAAAAAAGTACTTTCTTTTTTTAAGGATCAATTTGTGAAGCACCTGGGGGTTCAAAGTTCCCACTATGCATCTAGATAAGTTCCTTAGGGGGTCTAGTTTCCAAAATGGGGTCACTTGTGGGGGAGCTCCAATGTTTAGGCACACAGGGACTCTCCAAATGCGACATGGCAACCGCTAAATATTCCAGCATATTTTCCATTCAAAAAGTCAAATGGCGCTCCTTCCCTTCTGAGCCCTGCCGTGCGCCCAAACAGTGGTTTATGACCACATATGAGGTATCTATGTACTCAGGAGAAATTGCCCAACTAATTTTAGGATCCAATTTATACTGTTGCCCATGTGAAAATGAAAAAAACTGAGGCTAAAAGAAAATTTTTGTGAAAAAAAAGTACTTTCTTTTTTTTAAGGATCAATTTGTGAAGCACCTGGGGGTTCAAAGTGCCCACTATGCATCTAGATAAGTTCCTTAGGGGGTCTAGTTTCCAAAATGGGGTCACTTGTGGGGAGCTTGCTATGATTTGGTAGCTGAGGAGAGCAGGCAAAAAAGGAAATACACCAGAGAGGTTGGAATCTATGGGATTGCAGTACCCTGACTAACCACCACAACTAAAGGCAGCCGTGGAGTGTACCTACGTTGGTCCTAGACGCCTCGTCACAGCCTGAGAAGCTAACTACACCTAAAGACAGAAAGAGGAAAACTATCTGCCCCGGAGCAGATCCCCAAAGAACATAGAAAGCCCCCAAACATGTAATGGCGGTTAGACAAGAAGAAATACAGACACAGACAGAAAATAGTATGAGCAAACGTTGGGGTCCAAACTTCCTAAATAGAAAAGGATAGGAAGGACACTTACTGCAATCCCAAAAAAACCTGAAAAGTACCAACTCTACTAATTACAAAAACACCTGAGATCACACGACCTCTACCACCTAAATTAGTTCTCTGGTGTAACAAAAACTAAACAGCAGCCACTGAAAAAACTGGAAAAGGCAAATGAACAAACAACAGTGGCCGAACTAAACTGAGAGGAGCACAAGCCCCCGGAGGGGACCCGGCAGACCCCCACAGAAGTGCAGGACAAAATGCAAAAAGCAAGCACAAAAAACTAAAAGAAGAAAATGTCTTATCTGTTAGCAGAAGATGCAGGCACGAAACAGCAAGCTACAAAGTGAACAGGAATCAAAGATGAGACCAGAACAATTCATCACCGGCAACCCTGATGGGAGGGAACCTCCCTTATATAAGACCAGTCAGTAACACCTGATCGCCAATCTTCACAATCTTCATTGGATAGTTCAGTACTGTTTGTAACCACCAGAGGGAGCTTCTGCTCAGAATTCATTTCTAGCACATTCACAACAGTAACCCCCCTTGAGGAGGGGTCACCGAACCCTCATTTGAGCAACCAGGTCAGTCAGGATGAGCTCTGTGATACGCACGGATGAGTCTCCTAGCATGGATGTCCGAAGCAAACACCCAAGAATTGTCCTCCTGACCATAACCTCTCCACTTAACCAAATACTGGAGTTTCGATCTAAAAAACGAGAATTCAATATTTTCTCAACCACATACTCCAGATTGCCCTCAACCAAAACAGGGTCAGGAGGCACAGCCATAGGAACCACTGGCTCGACAAACCTCTTCAATAAGGACTTGTGGAACACGTTATGGATCTTAAATGTCCCTGGAAGAAGTAAACGAAAGGAAACAGGATTAAGAATTTCCATGATCTTATAAGGTCCAATGAACCTAGGCTTAAACTTAGGAGATGCAACTCTCATAGGGATATTTCTTGAGGACAACCAGACCAAGTCCCCCACTTCAAACCGAGGACCATCAGTCCTATGCCGGTTGGCAAACCGCTGGGCCCTCTCCTGAGAGAGGGACAACCTCTCAACTACCTGGTCCCAAATCTTTCATACAAAACCCCTATACCTTTTAGAGTAACACGGGTCAAAAGAGTTTTTTTAGAAAAATAGCAAATTTTATTATACACAGACTAAAATTACACAAAGTAACAGAGCAACTTTACTAAGCAGGCTTAAATGATCAGAGGAGTAATTAATCAAAAACATTTTTTAACAGGACATTATGATATAACAACTCATGGGTAAAAATCTCTATAAATCAGCAAAAAATGGTTATTTATATTGCAATTTCTTTTACACAAAATTCACAGTCCCATCAACCATATGCTAATTTTCTATCATACTATTAAAAATTACCACGCAGAGTAGTCTAGAATGTGGCATTATTTTTGTCAAAAAAAATATCATCAAATTTTGTATTTTCATATAATCTGCAGCAGCAAGAAATCTCAAAATTATTTTGAAACATATGGCAAATTCAGTAAATTATCTAAAGAGAGTCTCTGATCTATGGGGAATATGAAGTTTTAAAGTCTCCAAAAAAGGGGGTTAAAATACCGGTCCCTATATATAGGAATACCAAACCCACATATTAATCGGCCACAATACCGCTAACAACTCTCACCACAGTGTGGAACCGCTTGCCATGTGGAGATATAAAACCACACCGCACCATCACCGCTGCTGCACTTATAAGCCACTCCACTTTCAATGTCCGTACTTACATCAAAAATAGACTAAAGGAAAACTCCCCTGGGCCTGCCGCCTCAACGCACGTTTCACCGCTTCTTCGTCAGGAGGCGCGGCCTATCTTAGCTCCGGTAACTATATATAGGATCTAACATCCAATAAAATATCCCATTTGATTCAGTGCCAGGTCATACAATAGTGTCACTAATTACTATGACCCTTACTTCCCTCACAGCTTACTAAGTCTCCCAGGTAACGGATCGTGACGCGGCGCATACGCACAGCAGGGTGCGTCTCACAATAAGGGAACTTCCTTCAGCGCTCCAGGGAGGGCCGCGTCCAGGCGCTACTTAGCAACCATAGACACGCCCCTTCCCAGCTGAGCACGTCAGGAAAGCCCAGACCCAGCCTGCTACGATCATGCGCTCCAGATCTCGGTACCTTTAGCGCTAGTCGCAATCAAAACTGCTTGCATATTTTCTTACAGCTCAAAACCACTACTGATATGACGTGACAATCTTAAGTGCTGAAAAATATGAATGTGTTAAATATTATTATCTCATCCTAAATTTAAGCCCATAATGAGATTATAAATAACCAACCATAATAAAGTGAAATGAGTGTAATATAATAAAAAATAATAAATAATAAATACATTAAGACACTAATAAAACTAATTCATTATATAGTGAATAATAATATTATCATTAATATATATACATAACATAGTGAATTATTAGTGTCAGTGAATTGTTGATACTAAATTAATCAGGTGAACAAATAATGACAATAATAAAATAAACATAACAAAGACATAAAATAGATGATAAATAATGAACAAAAAATAAAAAAATAAATAATAAAAAATAATATTAATAAGTGCATATCCAATAATTTTCTTCCATTGCTTGCAGCTTGAAACAAACACACGACGAGCTCCATCGAAATTTCTCCCAGGCACACCACCACCCAGGTAAGTGATTGCTGAACCATCCAGGAGAAGAGAACAGGAGGGGGGAGGGTATTTTATTCCGGCACAGAACAAGATCTAAACAATAAACTGAAGAATAAAACAATTAAAATCAAAAAACTACCACAGCTAAAAAATATCAGTTCACAAAAAGGACCCAAACCCATGGTTTTCATTAAGGCCACTAGGGGCCATAGACTTCAGCCGATAAATCCATTGACTTTCTACTTGAGACAATTTTTTAAACAGATTCCCTCCCCGTATTCCCAAAGATACCTGATCAATTGCCATGATGAACAGACCACTTGTTTCTGACTTGTGAAATTTCTTGAAATGTCTCGGTAATGTTTTTAATTGCTCACCATCTTCTGAATCTTTAGATTTTTCGATATCCCGAACGTGTTCACGAATTCTTATTCGTAATTCTCTTGTTGTTATCCCGATATATATTTTATCACACGGGCATTTTGCCAGATAAATTACACCCTTAGATGTACAAGTTAGACATTTTCTGATGGAATATGTGCGAGTTTGATCTGCGTTTTGAAATTCTCTTCCCCGCATTGTGTTCGCACAAGCTTTACATCTTCTACATGGAAAAAAGCCTTGAGAGTCTAGAAAACTAGAAAACTCTCTTTGATTTTTAGAAAAAACCGCTGGGCCCTCTCTTGAGAGAGGGACAACCTCTCCACTACCTGGTCCCAAATCTGCTGCATACGCTCCACAACAGAGTCAACACCTGGACAGACAGAAGCCTCCGTCTTTCCTGAAGAAAATCGAGGGTGAAACCCAAAATTGCAGAAAAATGGAGACATCAAAGTGGCAGAGCTAGCCCTATTATTAAGAGCAAACTCAGCCAAAGGCAAAAAAGAGACCCAGTCATCCTGATCAGCAGACACAAAGCATCTTAGATAAGTCTCCAATGTCTGGTTTGTTCTCTCAGTTTGTCCATTGGTCTGAGGATGAAAAGCCTAAGAGAAAGACAATTGAACACCAAGTTTAGAACAAAAAGTCCTCCAAAATCTGGAAACAAACTGGACTCCTCTGTCAGACACAATGTTCTCAGGAATGCCGTGTAACCGAACCACGTGCTGAAGGAACAAAGGCACCAATTCAGAGGAGGAAGGCAACTTAGGTAATGGCACAAGATGTATCATTTTGGAAAACCTATCACAAATCACCCAGATAACGGTCATTCTCTGAGAAACAGAGAGGTCGGAAATGAAATCCATAGAGATATGGGTCCATGGTCTCTTGGGCACAGGCAATGGCATCAACAAACCTCCCTCTCTCCGTTGGAGTCCCCCAAGGCTCTGTTCTAGGACCCTACTCTTCTCAATCTATACACTTGGCCTGGGGCAACTCATAAAGTCCCACGGATTCCAGTACCACCTTTACGCTGATGACACTCAGATCTACCTCTCTGGCCCAGACATCACCTCTCTGCTATCCAGAATCCCGGAGTGTCTATCAGCCATATCCTCCTTCTTCTCCTCCCGCTTCCTCAAACTCAATGTGGACAAATCTGAACTCATCATCTTTCCCCCATCCCACAGATCTTCCTTACCTGACCTATCTGTCACAATTAACGACATCACGCTTTCCCCCGTACCAGAAGTCCGCTGCCTCGGAGTAACCCTTGACTCTGCCCTGTCCTTCAAACCGCACATCCAAGCTCTTTCTACATCCTGTCGCCTTCAGCTCAAAAATATTTCAAGAATCCGTCCTTTCCTCAACCCTCAATCTACTAAAATGATTGTGCATGCCCTCATCATCTCCCGCCTCGACAACTGCAACACCCTTTTCTCTGGCCTCCCTGCTAACACCCTCGCACCTCTCCAGTCCATCCTTAACTCTGCTGCACGACTAATTCACCTCTCTCCTCGCTACTCCTCCGCTTCTCCCCTCTGCAAATCTCTTCATTGGCTCCCATTCCCTCAGCGTATCCAGTTCAAATTACTAATACTGACCTACAAGGCCATCTATAATCTGTCTCCTCCTTATATCTCTGAATTAATCTCCCGATATCTTCCCTCACGTAATCTCCGATCCTCCCAAGACCTCCTTCTCTCCTCCACACTTATTCGCTCCTCACCCAACCGCCTCCAAGACTTCTCCTGGATATCACCCATCCTCTGGAATTCTTTGCCCCAACACGTCCGACTATCAAACACATTCGGATCCTTCAGACGGAACCTGAAAACCCATCTCTTCAGGAAAGCTTACAGCCTGCAATGACCCCGCTGCCTCCTCACCACTACCGGAGATATCGCCTCAACCAACACCGGAACTGCTGCAACCCCCCGACCTACTGTCTCCTGCCTCACAATCCTGTAGAATGTAAGCCCGAAAGGGCAGGGTCCTCTCCCCTCTGTATCAGTCTGTCATTGTTAGTTTGTTTACTGTAAGTGATACCTGTAATTTGTATGTAACCTCTTCTCATGTACAGCACCATGGAATCAATGGTGCTATAGAAATAAATAATAAAAATAATAACAAACCACTAGAGCGAGAGCAAGGCTTGGAGCGAGAGCAAGTCCCGCAGGACTGCACAAATTCCCTGATGTCACGAGACAAAGTAGGCCACCAAAAGGACCGACTAACCAAGTCTCTGGTACCAAAAATTCCGGGATGACCGGCCAACGCGGAACAATGAATCTCAGACATCACACTCTTCTTCACCGGTCTGGGACAAACAATTTCCCAATAGGGCAGCGCTCGGGTTTATCCTCCTGACACCCTTCCAGAGCCAGTCTCAAATTGGGCGAGATGGCGGAAAGAACTACACCCTCTTTCCAAATAACAGCAGGATCAGACAACTCAGGAGAGTCCGCAAGGAAACTCCTCGAGAGGGCATCCGCCTTAACATTCTTAGTGCCAGGAAGAAAGGAAACCACAAAATTAAAACGTGTGAAAAACAAGGCCCACCTGGCCTGTCTAGGATTAAGTCGCTTGGCTGATTCCAGATAAACCAGATTCTTATGGTCTGTGAGGACCACCACCTGATGTTTGGCTCCCTCCAGCCAATGTCTCCACTCTTCAAAAGCCCACTTCATGGCCAATAACTCCCGATTACCCACGTCATAATTACGTTCAGTTGGAGAAAATTTTCGAGAGAAAAAGGCACAAGGGTTACTCTTAGAGGTCTCTGGATCTCTTTGGGACAAAACGGCACCTGCCCCAATTTCAGAGGCATCAACCTCCACCTGAAATGGCAGAGAAACATCAGGCTGCCGTAGAACAGGAGCAGAAGTGAATCTCTGCTTAAGTTCCTGAAACGCAGAGACTGCCTCAGGAGGCCAATTCACCACATCAGAACCCTTTTTGGTCAAATCAGTCAATGGTTTAACAATAACAGAGAAATTACCAATAAATTTACGATAAAAATTGGCAAAACCCAAGAATCTTTGAAGAGCCTTTAATGAAGTAGGTTGGACCCAATCACAGATGGCCTGAACCTTGACCGGGTCCATTTCAATAACAGATGGGGACAAAATGAATCCCAGAAATGAGATCCTCTGTACGCCAAAAAGACACTTTGATCCCTTCACATACAGAGCATTCTCTCTCAAAATCTGGAACACAGTCCGAACATGTTTCACATGAGAGTCCCAGTCATTGGAAAAAATCAAGATATCATCCAAATAAACAATCAGAAATTTATCCACAAAATCCCTGAAAATGTCATTCATGAAGGACTGGAAGACAGAAGGAGCATTAGTGAGCCCAAAGGGCATCACTAGGTACTCAAAATGCCACTCTGGGGTATTAAATGCCGTCTTCCATTCATCCCCGTGCTTAATGCGAATAAGGTTATATGCCCCCCTGAGGTCAAGCTTGGTAAACCAAGTAGCACTTTTCACCCTGGAATACAGGTCAGAAATCAAGGGTAACGGATATTGATATTTCACAGTGATATTGTTCAAGAGACGATAATCAATACACGGCCTTAATGAACCATCCTTTTTGGCCACAAAGGAAAAACCGGCACCCAAGGGTGAAGAGGATGGTCTGATATGACCCTTCTCCAATGACTCCTTGATATAAGACCGCATAGCGTCATGTTCAGGTACAGACAAGTTAAAAAGGCGACCTTTAGGGAATTTACTACCAGGCACTAATTCAATAGCGCAGTCATAGCTCCTATGGGGGGGGCAAGGATGCAGATTTACTTTCGCTAAACACATCAGAAAAATCAGTCAAAAAGTCAGGAACATCCTGAGCCTGGTTGGAGGCAGAAAAAACAGGAGTGTTGGTATTAACACATTGGCAGCCCCAACTGGTTACAGACACAGATTTCCAATCCAAAACAGGATTATGAGACTGTAACCAAGGGAAACCCAGTACGATAATGTCATGCAGATTATACAGCACCAAAAATTTGCAACTCTCCTGATGATCAGGTTCAACCCTCATTATCACCTGAGTAGAGAACTGAGGTTTATTCTCAGCCAAAGGGGTAGAATCAATCCCCAGTAGGGGAATAGACTTCCGTAGGGGTATCAAGGGAAACCCACAACATTTAGCAAAATCAAAATCCATCAGGTTAATAGCTGCTCCCAAATCAACGAAAACCTGAGCAGAAAATGTGGACAGGGAGCAAATCAGGGTAACAGTCAACAAAAATTTAGTCTGAACACTACCCAAGACAACTGAGCGTGCAAAACGTCTTCCCCGCTTAGGGCAGACCGAAATAGCATGAGAGGCATCACCACAGTAGAAACATAACCCATTGCGTTTTTGAAACTCATGACGCCGTGCCCCAGAAGTCCACTCTATCACACTGCATGGGTTCAGAAGCTGGTTCACAAGGCAACACTATTCCACGCACAGTGGCGTAGCGTGGGGGGGCGGGGGGGCGGTCCGCCCCAGGCAGCACCTGTGTGTGGGGGCGGCACCTGTGTGTGGGGGCGGCGCACCCTTCCTTGGCCTCCCAACTTCGCACAGCCAGCATTTACCATTGCTGTGCTGTGCTTTGTAAAGATGCTAGCAGGACCTGTGATGAGGTCACAGGAGGGGAGGAGTTAGGTGTCACATGATCAGGCCCCTGTGTGCAGGAAGCTGCTGCTGTACTGGTCGTCATCATCGTCATGGTGCTGGATGATGGTAAGTTTATATGTGGGATCATAAGGGGTTTACAGTGTGGATGTAGCTGAGCTGTGTGTGCATGAGGTGTACGGAGCGGAGCCGTGTGTACGAGGTGTACGAAGCGGAGCCGTGTGTACGAGGTGTACGGAGCGAAGCCGTGTGTGTACGAGGTGTACGGAGCGGAGCCGTGTGTGTACGAGGTGTACGGAGCGGAGCCGTGTGTGTACGAGGTGTATGGAGCAAAGCCGTGTGTGTACGAGGTGTACGGAGCGAAGCCGTGTGTGTACTAGGTGTACGGAGCGGAGCCGTGTGTGTACGAGGTGTACGGAGCGGAGCCGTGTGTGTACGAGGTGTACGAAGCAAAGCCGTGTGTGTACGAGGTGTACGGAGCGGAGGTGTACGGAGCGGAGCCGTGTGTGTACGAGGTGTACGGAGCAAAGCCGTGTGTGTACGAGGTGTACGGAGCAAAGCCGTGTGTGTACGAGGTGTACGGAGCGGAGCCGTGTGTACGAGGTGTACGGAGCGGAGCCGTGTGTGTACGAGGTGTACGGAGCAAAGCCGTGTGTGTACGAGGTGTACGGAGCGAAGCCGTGTGTGTACGAGGTGTACGGAGCGGAGCCGTGTGTGTACGAGGTGTACGGAGCGGAGCCGTGTGTACGAGGTGTACGGAGCGGAGCCGTGTGTGTACGAGGTGTACGGAGCGGAGCCTTGTGCGTGTGAGGTGTGTGGAGCGGAGCCGTGTGCGTGTGAGGTGTGTGGAGCGGAGCCATGTGTGTACAGGGCCACAAAGAGCGGAGCCGCGCATGTACAAGGGTCCTGTTACTTGCGGGATCTGTGTGCTTGGGGGCTGCAGGGGGGAAGGAGGGGTGCCATTATGTGCATGGGTCTGCGTGGGGACGGAGCGAATGCTGTTATCTGTGTAGGGCTGGGTCCCTGTCCCGCTGTCCTGGCCGGGAGGTTTACTTTCCCGCATTAGAATCGTACATGCGGAAACCCGGGGACCTCCCACACGTTCTGGCAGCCACATGTCACGTTCCACCGTCCGGAGGTGACGTGCTGTAAGTCAGCTGAACGCTGGAAATGACCGCTGACCTCATTTCCGGCGGTCAGCTTACAGCAGCAGGTACTGTAACTCGTTCTCGGGAGAGTCTTCAGAACGGCGACGCATCGAGCCGCTGGATCTGTTGGAGTGAGAGCCGGGTATTGTACGGACCGCTGCATACAATACCCGACTCTCACTGAGCGAGACAAGCAGGATGTGGGGATCTCAACATGGGATCTGTTCAACAGATGAAGAGATCCCAGATCCTGCCTGTCTCGCTCAGTGAGAGCCGGGTATTGAATGGAGCGCCTCATAGCTGGTGAGATCCCCACATCCTGGGAAATGAGGTCAGCGATGGAACGTGACTTGTGGCTGCCAGAATGTGTGGGAGGTCCCCGGGGTTTCCGTATGTACGATTCTCAAGGCAAAAAACAAATTACAGTTATCTTTGAAATTCAGAAATTTAGCTCGATCCCCAAAAACAAATCCGGCTTGGAATCCTAGGTTCCACAACAGGCAACCTCGCAAGATAGGTAGCAATACTCGAACTCAGTGGCAACTGATCCACCGGCCAGACAACTGTGCAAACCCATTTGAGAGAAAAAAAAATCCTCCTCAGCACCAGAGATACAGAGGGAAAAAAAAGCAAACAAACAGAAAAAAAAAAAAAATCTCTGACAACTCTGACAACTTTTTTCTTTCCACAATATTTTTCCCTTCTGTGAGTACCATATAAATTTTCAGTTTGGGCCGGTGATATGTATATGATTTGGTAGTGAGGAGAGCAGGCAAAAAGGAAATACACCAGAGAGGTTGGAATCTATGGGATTGCAGTACCCTGACAAACCACCACAACTAAAGGCAGCCGTGGAGTGTCCTACGTTGGTCCTAGACGCCTCGTCACAGCCTGAAGAAGCTAACTACCTAAAGACAGAAAAGAGAAAACTATCTGCCCCGGAGCAGATCCCCAAGAACATAGAAAACGCCCCAAAACTGTAATGGCGGTTAGACAAGAAGAAATACAGACACAGACATAAATATTATGAGCAAACGTTGGGGTCCAAATTCCTAAATAGAAAAGGATAGGAAGGACACTTACTGCAATCCCAAAAAAACCGAAAAGTACCAACTCTACTAATTACAAAAAACTGAGATCACAGACCTCTACCACCTAAATTAGTTCTTGGTGTAACAAAAACTAAACAGCAGCCACTGAAAAAACTGGAAAAGGCAAATGGACAAAACAACATGGCCGAACTAAACTGAGAGGAGCACAAGCCCCGGAGGGGACCCGGCAGACCCCCACAGAAGTGCAGGACAAAATGCAAAAAGCAAGCACAAAAAACTAAAAGAAGAAAATGGTTCTTATCTGTTAGCGAAGATGCAGGCACGAAACAGCAAGCTACAAAGTGAACAGGAATCAAAGATGAGACCAGAACAATGATCACGGCAACCCTGATGGGAGGGAACCCCCTTATATAAGACAGTCAGTAACACCTGATCGCCAATCTTCACAATCTTCATTGGATAGTTCAGTATAGTTTGTAACCACCAGAGGGAGCTTCAGCTCAGAATTCATTTCTAGCACATTCACAACAGGAGCTCCAATGTTTAGGCACACAGGGACTCTCCAAATGCGACATGGCAACCGCTAAATATTCCTGCATATTTTCCATTCAAAAAGGCAAATGGCGCTCCTTCCCTTCTGAGCCCTGCGTGCGCCCAAAATGGTTTATGAACCAAATGAGGTATTTAGTGTATACAGGAGAAATTGCCCAACAAATTTTAGGATCCAATTTATACTGTTGCCATTGAAAATGAAAAAAAACTGAGGCTAAAAGAAGATTTTTGTGAAAAAAAAAAGTACTTTTTTTTTTTTAAGGATCAATTGTGAAGCACCTGGGGGTTCAAAGTGATCACTAGCATCTAGATAAGTTCCTTAGGGGGTCTAGTTTCCAAAATGGGGTCACTTGTGGGGGGGCTCCAATGTTTAGGCACACAGGAATCTCCAAATGCAACATGGCAAACGCTAAATATTTCAGCATATTTTCCCTGCCATGCGCCCATACAGTGGTTTATGACCACATATGAGTATCTGTGTACTCGGAGAAATTGCCCAACAAATTTATGGACCATTTTATCCTGTTGCCCATGTAAAAATGAAAAAATTGATGCTAAAAGAAAATTTTTGTTGGAAAAATTAAAATGTCCATTTTTTCCTTCCACATTGCTTTAGTTCCTGTGAAGCACCTGAAGGGTTAATAATCTTCTTGAATGTAGTTTTGAGTAGCTTGAGGGGTGCAGTTTTTATAAAGGTGTCACTTTTGGGTATTTTCTGCCATATAGACCCTCAAAGTGACTTCAAATTGTGAGGTGGTCCTAAAAAAATGGTTTGTAAATTTTTGCTGTAAAAATGAGAAATCGCTGGTCAACTTTTAACCTTATAACTTCCTAACAAAAAAAAATGTTGTTCCCAAAATTGTGTGATGTAAAGTAGACATGTGGGAAAATGTTATTTATTAACTATTTTGTGCCACATAACTCTCTGGTTTAACAGAATAAAAGTAAAAAATTTGAAAATTACAAAATTTTCAAAATTTTTGCCAAATTTCCATTTTTTTCACAAATAAACGCAAAATTATCGACCTAAATTTACCACTAACATGAAGCCCAATATGTTACGAAAAACAATCTCAGAATCGCTAGGATCCGTTGAAGCGTTCCTGAGTTATTACCTCATAAAGGGACACTGGTCAGAATTGCAAAAAATGGCAAGGTCTTTAAGGTCAAAATAGGCTGGGTCATGAAGGGGTTAAGTACCTCCGAACAGAATAAAGCAAGTGATAGCTGCAATGACTGCATAAAATACAAACAAAAGAATACAGCAGCACTCTGCAAGTGCTAAGATGTATGCAAACATTGAATGTATCAAATTTTAACTGCACTAATATTTAATAGAATATATTTCTAAAAATAAATGTAGCACATAAATTGGCCAATTCCTGTCTGCCCATCAAACACAGCAAGGTGACCTTTGTTGAATGTGACCTAAAACAGGTTCAAGCAAACAGAAGATTTTTGTAGTTTACTACTGGAGGTTGTGACTACCTTCTTTGTGGCTGAGCACTCCATCAGCACACGGCTGCTTTTTATTATTGCTGGATCCTACCTGTCCTTTAAATTTTGTAGGGTTAAATCCGGGGATGGCATGTTTGCAAAATATTAGGTTTAGGGTTCATCAAAAAAAGCTAACCTTGCAGTGGGTAATATTTGTGGGGTTGATGTCACATTTGTATTGTCAGGAGATATCAAGCCACGGGTCAGTAATCGGGAGGTATCTATAAGATGCCTATCTATTATTAATTCTACTGTCATATTGTAAATAAACACACACCAAGAATAAAGTCTTTATTTGAAATAAAAGCACAAAGTTTCACTTTTTTATTTAAAAATAACAAAAAACAGTTTTTCTCACCTTACGCCATTCCAAATGTAGCCCTCGTCCCTATAAAAATGAAAAAAATAATAAAAACAATAATACTCTCCAAATTCCATTCCATGACGCATGGTCTCCTGTAAAAAAAAAAACTATAAACCATATCCCTCACCTGTCCAACGTTCTGTCCCACGCCGTAATCCATGTCTGCAATAAATGGTTTACAACCTGGGGGGGTGCAAGACGGACCATCCAGGCTGAAAACCCACTGTTGAATAAGCTGATGTGAGCGCAGCATTAGTGACTAGCAGTGTGTCATTGAGGTTTTGGTAATTACTGAGGCTGGTACAGCAAGTCAATGAACTGCTGTGACCTCAGTGACATACCACTCGCATATGAGAAAATGTCTCATGGTGCAGTGCTGAGTTCAGTAAGTAACGCAGTGAGTGAATTCATGTGAGTTCACCACAATGTGATCTCATTGGGTGAACTGCTATGAATTCCTGAGCTCAACGCTGCTGTGAATCATTGGTTCACATGAGTTCATCACTGCGGTGAACTCACTCAAATCAGCGCTGCACCATGAGACTTTTTACCTCCGATGACAGCATGGGAGTCACTGTGCTCTGACCGTGGTAAAAATCTTATCGCCAATCAGAGCCGCGGTGTTTTTGAGTGTCATGCAGATGACAGCGTGGGAAAAACACGGTGTTCAGGGTGCCAAATTGAACAGTTTCACGGACTTCCAGTATTAGTCTGTGTTCGGGGTCTGGGTCCAAACAGTAGGTGTTTGGTATGGACCCTGTGGAGACATGGGAGTCAGCGAGTGCTTTTTATCCACAGCAAAATTGATGGACCAGGGGCATTTCACCAACGCCTGCTTTTCTTTTTGCTGGGGCTTAATTTACTACTCACAAGGTGAGGGTAAAAGGAGTTGGCAATACTTTATTGAACCACAAAACAGGCAAATAAATACGTAGAATAGTCCCGCAAAATACCCAAGATGGTGAAAAAATTACAGGGTCTCACCTTTCCGTTGACTTGCCAGGATAAGAGCAGCTGTAACTTCAGAGCTTCCAGGCCAAATATCCACAACTGTGGCATGCAAAGAGAGAAGGTAACAACAAGCTTAGGAAGCTGACAGTCCATTGATGTACAAAAGCCAGGTGAAGGGGGGTCCCATCCTGGCTTTCCCAAATGTATCCATGGGGCTCAGGTGACCAGTGGGTCCAAATCCTGACTTCCCCAAACATATCATGGGTTCAGTGATAGTCAAAAGTGCAGATCTGAATTCATTCAGTCAGTGCCATGGTCCCCTAAGCTGACACCCTGTAAAATGTCAAATTCAGTGTCCTTTGTGATGGACCCATGATGTCTTGGCTGCTGTTTGTAAAGAGTCTGTGGTTCTTTGGATATCTGGATCTCTTGGATATATCTTTTACAGAGGCATTTCATTTTTATAGTTCACAATGTTCTAAAAGCCTCAGCATAGATCAAGGGGAAGGGATGATGAGGTTAAACCGGGCATTGTTTGATTATTTATAGTTTATCCTTCAATGTTTGCAAGTCAACAAAATGCATGGCCTGGTATTAATGTGTAATCAACATATCAGCAAACATCACTGTTCAGTGACCTGCATCCTATTTTGCAAAGATAACAGTACAATAAACAGTAGGAGCTGATATAAGATAATTAACAACAATTCCTCAATTTATAAATATCAATTTAACCTACAAGAAGAAACAACATGTCAGGCTTTGACCAACCGAAACACCAAGGACAACATCTGCAAGGAGTTTGGATGTTCTCCCTGTGTTTGCGTGGGTTTCTCCAGGCACTCCAGTTTCTCCACATTCCAAAGACATCCTGATAGGGAATTTAGATTGTGAGCCCCATCAGGGACAGCGATGATAATGTGTGCAAACTGTTTAAAATGCTGCGGAACATGTTGACACTATATAAATCAAAGATTACTAGCTTGGCCCGTGCAAAATTTTCGCACATTGGCCATTGGAGGCGCAGGAAAAATTTTAGAAAAAGTAAGCTGGTCAAATGTAATGTATTTCATGATATGATGAACACTTTCAGGTATTTATATTTGTAGATTTGGGAATAAATAAATTGGTTTGATAAGTAGAGGCCAAAAAATTTCTTCGGTTGAGGTGCCACCGGCAGGTCATTGTGTCTTTCTGTAGGTTTATGAAAATAAATGTTTTTAAAACTGTATTTAGTGAAAAAAATTGTGGTTTGTTTGGCTCTTTTCTTGCTGAAAGGAGCAAGTTTACCTTTCAAATGGTGTATCATTTGTGTGTGGGGGGCGAAGTAATCAGGGAAAAAGCAGTGCTGTTTACAAATGTGTTTTGCATATGTGACTCACCTGCAGTGAAGTGTACAATCCCAATGTGCCTGAAATAAGCTGGGCAAGCACTTGAGAAAGCTGGAAAGACCCAAAGGCAATTGTTTGGATTTGTTTGTGATGTCTGTAAGCAGCTTTGTGGTACTGTGCTTTGGGGTAGTGTGCTGCCACTGAGGTAATTTAACCTTTCAAATGGTGTATCATTTGTTTATGTGGGTGGAGTATGAATGGGCAAGTATGAATTCTATAGGCAGTGCATGTTTCCAAATGTGTTTGCATATGTGCTTCACTGCATTGAAGTGTGCAATCCTCCAATTTGGCTAAAATAGGCTGGGCAAGCAGTTCGGCAAGCAGGAAGCCTCAAGGCAAATGTTTGGATTTGTTTTTGATGTCTGTAAATCGTAGATGTGTGGTTTGTTTGGCTATTTTCTTGCTGAAGTGGGCAAGTTTACCTTTCAAATGGTGTATAATTTGTGTGTGTGGGTGCAGTATTAATGGAGATTCAAAGTAATCACGGAAAACAGTGTTTAGAAATAATAGAATTAGATTATTATTATTATTAAATAAAAAATCAACTATTGTAAGGTTTCACTCACTCGGCTGCTTCAGAGGTAAATCGGACGCACTTTATATCAAAAGTTCATAAAGGTTTATTGCTTCATAAAACCTTATGGTAACATACAACACAAATCTTCAATGCTTCAGCTCCACCTGGAGCCTCACTCCTCAGACACAGAGTCCTCTCTGTGATGTCCCTCCTGGACACATGGAAGTCTGTCCACACTGGCAGACTCCCACACACTCTCTCAGGTGCCAAACACACTTCTGTTACATAGGTGTAACCCCACCACAGTTGAGGTCAGGATCACATGGTTAGGTCATCATCACAGGTCCTTTACACAACACACCATTATATACAACTTTATCCTAGTTTTTTTAGACACATACCCTTGGGTGGGTTTGTAGGTGACTGGACCCGCCAGCTCTCCAAGTCACCTGGAAGCCTCCCAATGTATAGCACAATCAGCAGTAGATCTGCTGAACAAAAACATTCCAGGCTTCCATCAAGGGCCACCCACCTCTGCGATACATAACGTCCATCCATCACATGCTCAATGCATATCCCGAGGAGCTACACAGTGCCCCTAGCTGCATCAGGGGTCACTACACACATACCTCCCCCCTCTGTTCTAATTGTGGGTTGAACACTTGTTACCCGACCAGAGATCCTTCTCGGTCGTCTCTGCAGTCAAACCGTCTGGCTAAGTCGGGCCCTCTGTCAGACCACCCGCCTTCCCAGCGGTCAGTACGGTGTCGCAATTCCCTTGACCCCTACGTCCTGTTGGTCTGAGTCCTTTTTATTTCGTCCAATACAGGTTCTCTTGCTTAGGTCACTCATCCTGAGCTAATGAGGCATCACTATTTCTACCTTTCCATCAGGCGCTCTTCGCTCTCAACATACGGATTGAAGGTGGCGGTTCTTCTTTCCATTTCCTGCAGCTCTCTGTTGACCTGCACCCTCTCCGTCGTAGCTGCTCTACTTCTTCAAGTATGACACCGATTACTCCAGGAGCATCCGGATATTCCCAAGGCTCTCCTGGATCCGACAACGAGGAATGGGAAAACCATCCTTCACCCCTGCCCTGGACTTCGTCATCAGCTGGAATCCTGACTCTCGTCACACAGACTTATTCACATCTCCTGCATCACTTTCCCAGTCTTCCGATGACTTTCTTCACCAGACCTCTGGGCACTTGAATGATGTCTTCCACCAAGCAAGCTGTTTTGGTCTTTCTTGCTTGCTCCAGAAGTCGAGCGGTTCTTTATTTCTCCACAGGATCACCTGTTTCGTGCGTAGACAATGTAGGTGCATGTCCCTCAGGATAGCCCCCGCTCCATCGTGACTTCCCTAGTCGACAGTATGACCAACTGTTTCAATTCTGGCACCCAGTTCACACTGCATGTTCTACTGCCTTTCTAAAGGCCTCATGCACCTCCTCAATGGCACACACTTCTCGCCTGTCTTCGGGTATCTCTATTACACACTTGAAAACGGACCCATCACCTTCTTGGACAGACTGTTGTTGTCAGGAGTCGAACCCAGTACCTTTGTCCACTGGCCAACAGCTCTACCATCTGAGCTATTCTGCTGGCTGCAAAGTTCTTGATGAACCCGATACCTTGATGTTCTTTGATTGGCTACACCTAGTGCTCTCTTGATTGGGCCTCTGATTGCAATTACAACCCTATTAAACCGGCCCCGTGGGGGGTGTCTTGCGGATTATTGTCTCCCAAACCTTTAGTCAAAGGGTTTTGTGATCCTGGCAAACGTGGGGTCTTCATGCGGATACTGACCTCGCCTTTTGTAACGCTCTCCGCTGATCCATTGCTACAAACACTGCTTCCTTGTGTACCGACCTCGGCTGCCTTCTGATACGCTATCCCCCTGATCCATTGCTACAAACACTGCTTCCTGTTTTACGACCTCGGCTGCCACCTGACTACGTTTCCCTGATCCATTGCTACAAACATGCTTTCCTGTGTACCGACCTCCGGCTGCCACCTGAAATACGCTACTGCCCCTGCTTCCCTAGTGTTTGCAGTAACATCGGCTCCAACCAGACGGGATCTTGACAGAATAATCTCGCGCCAAAATGGAGTCCGCTGTGAACACCCTGAGGCGGCAAGTTACGGAGCTTCAAAGTTTTTGTTCTGACTCTCAAGGAAAATATGCCAAGTTACAAACTGATTTCACGGCGATACAACAGGAAGTAATTTAGCTACAAAAAACAACTTCTGGACGTGCGAATTCAGGGTCGAATCAAACGCGCGGCTGCGCTGCCTGCAAAGTTCGTGGGGATGCAAGCAGTACCGAGGATTCCTCAATCAAATGCCGCATATACTTCAGATGCAACCTGCTCCTTTACCAGTGAGAGGAAGAAAGTTTTTTTCATGATAAATCTCCTGACGGATGAAGCTCTTGCTTGGGGTTCACCTTATGTAGAAAGGATATGCCCTCCTTAATGACTGGAAGTTTCATCGCAGCTATGAATCAAGTTTTTGATGACCCAAACCGCTGTGCCACAGCAGAAACCAAATTACAAAATATGCGCCAAGGACGTTGCTCTGTTGCGGAATATACATCGGAGTTCTGTCGCTGGGTGGCCGACACACTGGAATCCAGCGGCCCGAGAAGTCAATTTCGACGAGGGTTTCAGAAAACCAGTGAAAGACGAGCTTGCCAGGGTTGAGACCCCTGACCAGTTGGAGAACTTTATTCAACTATGTATCGGATTGACCAGAGACTTACTGAAAGGAGAAAGGAGAGACTGCGAGCACTTGGGAATAGCCCTGGTTCTCATTTCAGCATCGGGACACCAAGAAAATACGCAAGGCGTGTTTGAACCGATTGCAGATCGACGTCATCGAAGACCTCTCTGCACAGGAGAAGGAGAGGCGAGTGAGAAATCTTGCTCTATTGGGGGGGACCCTGGACACTATGCCATCAACTGTCCTAACAAAAGGACTATAGCCTTTACCAACAAAGGTCTGCCAGCAATATGGACCTTTCTCAGCAGTCGGATTCCTCTTGCAGACTATTCATCAGTAAGCAGAAATAGACAAAATACATAATACATCATCTCATTTTGTAATCTCCATTCAGGTTGTAAATGGGACCCAAAAAAAAACAATGCTCTGCCTGTTGGATTTGGGGTGCAGGAGGGAATTTTTTGGACTTAAAATTTACAGTGATAATAATATTTCCAGTAGGACCAAATCCACCCAATTGAAATGGAAACTGTGGATGGATCACCTTGTCTTCTGCACCTGTCACGCATGAGACAATCGAACTGGAGATTTGTATCGAACCGGATCATCATGAAGCTGTCAGTTTTTCCCCCTTATTTCATCTCCGAAATTTCCGGTTATTCTAGGGATCCCCTGGTTTTCAGTCCATAACCTTCTATCAATGGGCATTTTAAGGACCATCACCTTTCATTGACTTCTGTAGAATAAATTTCATAAGGAACCCCTGTTCTCACAAGTCCAAATCTCTGAGATTTCGCATGGAAGGAAGAGAAATACCCTCAATATCAGCAGTTCTCTGATGTTGCAGTAAGAAGAAAGCAGATCAATTACCTCCTCACCGTCCTTACGGATGTCCATTGAATTGTGCAGGACAACCATTCCATTTGGACGGATTTACAATCTTTCCGAACTGAATTGAAGGTATTAAGAAAGTTCCTGGATGAAAATTTAGAGAAAGGCTTTATTCGACTTCCACATCTCCAGCTGGGGGCACCCTGTTCTTTGTTGAAAAGAAAGACTCCACTCTGCGGCCATGTATTGACTACAGAGAGATGAATAATATCACTGTCAAGAATCGCTACCGCTACCTTGATTCCGAACTATTTGAGAGACTCCGTTCTGCGAAATTCTTTAGAAGCTGGATCTTAGAGGGGCTTACAACCTCATATGGATTCGCCCAGGAGATGAGTGGAAGACCGCCTTCAGAACGAGATATGGACATTTTGAATCTCTGGTTATGACCTTTGGTTTAGCAATGCCCAGCCCCTTTCAACATTTTATTAATGATTATTTCGAGATTTCTTGGACAATTCGTTGTGGCTTATCTCGATGACATTCTTATATTTTCAGACACCTTGGAAGAGCATCGCAGGCACGTCCAGTTAGTCTTGGAACGACTACAGGAGAACCATCTCTACATTAAACTTGAAAAATGTGAGTTTGAACAAACCAGTATCAATTTCTGGGATATATCATCTCCCCAGAAGGTTGAGCATGGATCCCGGCAAAATCAATGCTTGTAGTGGAGGGCCCTGTTCCAAGAAATTTAAAAGACGTCCAGCGTTTCATAGGATTTGCAAATTTTTACCGAAAATTTATAAAGAACTTTTCACGGATCATACTACCAATTACTACACTACAAAAAAGACAAAGCATTTTTTGGTCTCGGAGGCACAGGAGGCTTTTGACAAATTGAAAACTCTTTTTACGTTGCTCATTGTTAGTACACCCAAATCCTGAATTGCCATTTACTGTCGAAGTGGACGCCTCGGACTCTGCAGTGGGAGCCATTCTGTCTCAGCGAGTTGGGGACAAAATGCAACTTCACCCATGGCGTTTCTTTCCCCCCACCATGTCATTTTGCAGAAAAGAACTACGACATCGGTAATAAAGAACTGTTAGCCATTAAAGTTGCCTTCTCCGAATGGAGAATCTTTTGGAAGGTACCAATCACCCTGTGACTGTCCTCACGGACCACAAGAATTTGAATTCCTCCGTACAGCAAAAAGATTGTCTGCAAGACAAGCAGATGGGCCTTATTTTTCTCAAGATTCAATTTTATAATTTCTTACGGCCTGGTTCAAGAAATGGCAAGGCTGACGCCCTGTCCAGGATGTGTTCGGAACCTAGGATGAGGTTATGTAATGACGATACAATTCTAGGCCCTAAAATTTTTGGGGAATATTGCACCTTGAGGACTATGTAATAGAATTAAAGATGGTATCAAGAGGACTCTTTCCTTAACCATCCTTCGGGAAGACGTCGATCTTTCATTCAAAGAGGGGTTTTGGATGCAGAAACACAAAATATATGTAACTGAATCTTCCGCCTTGAAGTCCTCAAAGTGTCCATGATTCTAAACTGGCAGGACATCCTGGAGTTGCAAAACACAAGACTTTACTACTTTGTTTTTTTGTGGCCTAATTGTAGGAAGGACGTGAGGGAAATATGTTTCAACCTGTTTAACATGCGCACGAAACAAGGACCCACGATCGTTCTCCTTAGGACTCTTGCAACACTTCCAGTTTCCATCCAGGCTTGGGGATCTATTTCCATGGATTTTATTGTGGAACTACCCCTTCCAAACAGATGACGTTCATCCTTGTCATAGTGGAACCGCTCACAAAATGGCCCCTTATTCCAACTGAAGGAATTCCTACTGCTGAAAAAACTGCAGAAACTGATAATCAAAGAGGTATTCAGGTTACATGGAATTCCTGACAGCGTGGTGTCTGACAGAGGCGTTCAGTTTACGTCAAAATTTTGGAAGAGTTTCTGTACAGCCTGGGAGTCACGGTGAATCTTTCTACGCTTTCCATCCTCAGTCAATGGCCAGACGGAGAGAGAGACGAACTAGACTTTGGAGCAATACCTCCGTTGCTTCATTTCCTTATCTTCAGGATGACTGGGTGGCTATTTACCAACAGCAGAGTTTTGCCTACAACAACTCCATACATAGGCTACATCTCAAACCCCATTTTTGCTAATTATGGAGTACATCAGTATTTATTCCTAATCTGCCAGTGAACACTCATTCCTGCTGTAATGACAGGCTTGCAAAATTACAGGAACCAGAAGGAATTATCAGAGATATTACTCAAGACCCAGGAAGTATATAAGGAAGCAGCAGATAAACATCGGAGAGTGCCCCCTGCTCTTCAGGTTGGAGGACAAAGTTTGGTGTCCACTAAAAACCTTAAGACACATGTGCCATCCTCCAAATTGGGTCAGAAATTCATTGGACCTTTTCAAATTTCTGCAAAAATTAACCAGGTGCTTTTCGTTTAAAACTTCCCAACAATCAAAGATTCTCCAGTGTTTCACATATCCTGCTCAAACCCTTCTGTGAAAAACCGTTTCCAGGAAGAATTCAGCCACCTCCTCCACCAGAAAGGTCCGTGGTGAAGGAAGAATACATTGTGGATAAGATTCTGGACTCCTGAAAATTCAGAGGTAAACTGCAGTATCTGGTGCAGTGGAAGGGTTACGGACCAGAGGAAAATTCATGGGAACCAAGGGACAACGTCCATGCTCCTAGACTAACAAGAGCCTTTCATCAGAGGTACCCGGATAAGCCAGTCCTGAATGTCCAGGGCCATCGGAAGGAGGGAGTACTGTCAGAGTCAAACCCAGTACCTCTTGTCCACTGGCAACGCTCTACCAGCTCTCAACACTACGGATTGAAGGTGGCGGTCATCTTCTTTCCATTTCCTGCAGCTCTCTGTTGAACCTGCACCCTCTCAGTCGTAGCTGCTTACTTCTCTCATAGTATGACACACGATACTCCAGGAGCATCCGGATATTCCAAGGCTCTCCCTGGATCCGAAACGAGGAATGGG
>JARQOD010000002.1:245719999-245802454 GCA_033576555.1 Oophaga sylvatica | reverse complement strand
ATGGCTAGGTTCAGGAATCAAGAGAAGCTCTGGCAATCCCAACAAGAAAAGGGAACTTTATTAGGAGTGCTCCTGCAAGGGGTTGGGAAAAGGCAATTAAGCCACACACAGCCTAATAAACAGGGAAGGTGTGGCGCACGCCCCAAAAGGCCAAACAGAACTTTTTGCACGTCGGCAAGGAGGCAGTTAAGGCCCGGCCGGTTAAAGCCTGGACAAAAGGGAAAGTCATGCATCAGCTGCAGAGGACCTGCAATTGCGGTTAGCTTTACAGCGGCCCCGGGCCGACATGGGATGGTTAGCAGAGGGGGACATCAAAAAAACTGGACTGAAAAGCGCGCACCCGGGTGAGCAGCATCCATACAGGTGACAAACAACAGGTATCCCAGCTGGTTGGGGGGAAAGGAAAAAAGGGTTAAGAAAGAGACTTGCAAAAGAACGCCTGGGAAACAAGGTACAGACACCTCACTGTTCTTCTCAGCTTGCCCGCAGATGGAATTCTTTGGTTGGAAGGAGAAGACTGGCCTCAGCTCTTGGGGTGCTCGGGGCTTTGGCTTTATGGTGTGCTGTACGTTTTTGGTCCTGACTAGCGAGGCAGAATCGGTTTGCCTATGCGAATCTGCGCCTTGCAACCCATTGCCACCACCTTGATGTCACGATTCCATGGGCCCTGTTACGTTGCTTGGCTCCCGGGTGCATCTGCTCCACTCTTTTTGCAGGCGCCAAATCTGCCCCAAGTTTGGGCACAGAGTTTTTTAAAAGGAAGTTTTCCTGAAGTCACCTGTAGGTCCGCACTGAAGTCGCTCCCTTTCCAGCCAATTTGGTTCCTCTTGATTTAACTGGCCGCAGAATGCAGTTTCTGATTAATCTCTCTTAAAGGGATTCAGGTATTTCACAGCTTCTTATTACACATATCTGCTGCTTTCTGTTTTGAGTTGCTGCCACATGATTGCTAATGAATATTTGCATTCTAAAAACAGATATATAGATGTTACTGTAGGTAATAAAGTACCCTTTACAGAAAGGCAATAAAGCTGTAAAAATACAGAGACATTTTTCAAGACTATTTACTTTGACTTGCACGTGTGACTTTATCTCAAACTATTACAGTCACTGTCGAGGCTGAGATTTTCTTACGCAGATTAATTGTGCTTTTAACTGTGCTTTGTACAGTGTTTAATGCACTGTCAGCTGTGCAAAGCATTCATTATTATAAGATCCATTGCTCTATAGCAGGCAGTGACAGAACAGAGAAACAGAAACATCCTATTTTTATATGAAAAAAGATTTAAATGGAAACTAGGCCACCAAAATAGGTAGAAGCTGTTTGTGGAAGGTAGATGCAAACATTTTTGATATGGATATGTATACAGCTGTATGAAGACGCAGCCATGCTACAACCTTTATCAGTGTCAAATTATGAAAAATGATATGCGGAAAATACCTGGTGCTGAGAAATTTTGCTAGCGCAGAAACACCTTGGTTAGAATGCAGATATTTTTAGTGCTTCTGCTGCAGGGTTTCATATCCCTGGCAATTAATCAAGGGGAAATTTCCCTCCTTTTCTTTCCTGGCCCTAACATTTACAAAGATTATAATTTATCCTCAGGTTTACCATGTTAATAAGATTGTATTAGGTTAATCACTGCATCCATTCCATATGAATGATTAACACATAAATGGTTTCGGCATTATGTTAGTATAATGAAAATCACACAAAAGATTGGTAATAGTCTGTATTACTAGTCATTAAAATTATATTTCTAGAAAACTAAGGTAAATTACTCAGGTTTAAAAAAAGACAGATAAAATAGTGTATAAAAGGAGACAAATACCAAGAATCCAACAAAATATGCAATAGATAGTGCTCATGATCATAAAATAGCAAGTAATCCATAAAGTAAGTCAGGAAAAAAAAGTGCCTACTCCTCATAAAATAGTGTTAGAATATTTCATACAACAGCAGTTATCTGGTTTTTGGAATCCAACGGCTGGGAGACAGAGGATACGCAGAACAGAGAGATGTATAACAAAATCTGAGATTTCAGACCTCGAGTTTGGTTTCTTTATGCTAATGAGTTATTGATCAAAATTTGTGCCACAGTGCAATGTCATACAATGTGATTTCCATCACTCGACCAGGCATGCATATTAACATATAAAAATATATAAAGTAGACACATATCGAAACATATGCGTAAACCACTAGAGTTGAGCGAAACAGGTCGGTCAGATTCAAAAGTCGCCGACTTTCGCCAAAGTCGGGTTTCGCCAAGAGAAAACCCGACCATAGAGTGAAGTCGGTCATGAGGTCGTCGACCCGAGTGGCAAAGTCGGTTTTCCCATAATGCTAGCAGGCACCTTTTCTCAGCCAATGAGCAAAGCGTACACTGTGGGCAAAAAGAAGACATGGGCAGCGGCCACCACATCTTAGAGAAGGGCATTGCAGTGATTGGCTTGCTTTGGGGGGCGTCATAGTGTCTATAAAGCCCTGACCGCCGACCGCCATTTTACTTCTGCCAATCTTAACAGTAGGGAGAGATTGCTGACGCTGTTTTCAGTAGGGTGAGAGTTAGGTCTGGAAACAGAAGTTTTTATGTGCTAGTGCTGATAGTAATTGTGTGTACAGTTAGTGTGCAGTGACAGGGGGGATTTTCTTGTGTGTAGCAGCGTGGTTATTAGGCTGCCTGCCAGTGACAGGGGAGGATTTTCTTGTGTGCAGCAGTGGTGGTTAATAAGCTGCCTGCTAGCTGTATTGCTGTGTGTACACTGCTGTGCAGACTGCTTTTTTACACAGCACTATATACTTTTATTCTTTTTTTTTACAGTTACCGAGTGTTCATTTTTCCCCACACTGTATAGAGATGTACGTCCTCACACACTATCGTGTACCGGCTGGTATCACGGGACAAATACATGCTGACTATCTGTGTGTGACTCCGGAAATATATAAGGAGATTTACAATTACCCGTAGACTGTATACAGCTGTACGTTGTGATACAGTACCCTTTTTTTTGCTTTTTTATATTCTTGTCTAATCCATACTGAGCCTGAGAGAGTCTGTGTGACTCCGAAAATATATACGGAGATTTAAAATTTTCCCCTTCATCGTATACAGCTGTACGCTTCTGATACAGTACCATATATCTGCTGGTATTTTGGGTACATTTTCACAAACATGAGTAAGTATAGTGGAAGAGGCCGCTGACGTGGGCGTGGGTGGCCAGCTGGTACTGATGGTGGTGGAGGTGCATTTGTGGTAGTGCCAAAAGCACAATAGCATCTAAGGCAGGAGGTATTGAGCACGCATCATCGTCTGGCTTCAGAAGGCCTGGAAGGCTCCCTTTTCGGGAGTAAGTAAACCGCTTTTAAAGCCGGAGCATCAGGAAACAGGTTTTGGCTTACATTGCCGAAACAGTCTCCAGCTTCTATCGCCTCCTCTTCTGAAGTTTCAAAAAATGCAAGCACTGAGTCGTCAGTGCAGGCTCCTGGTCAGGAACAACACCTTTCCTTGTGTCCTTCACCCCACCAAAAGTGAAGGATGCGGCAGGCCATACTTCAGATTATCCATGGAGCTTTTTTCACATACCATGCCTGGGTTATCAAGTCAAATCCTGAATTCCCAGTCCAAGATGAATCTGACATGGAGTGCACTGATGCACAGCCACTGCTAGATGATTCAGTGGTACATTCACCCGAGCATACATTGCCCTCACAGTCTACTGAGCCAGAATTGACCTGATGGAGCTCAGGTGCCCCTTCCCGCATACTATACACCTTACAGGTGACACAGAGGAAGGTGCAGATGAAATTGAAGAGGAGGTGTTGGATGACCAGTTGTTAACCCGGATTGGCATCAATTGGGGGAAGAGGGTGACGCTGGCAATAGCTCAGAAGAGGAGAAGGATCCGCAGCAGGCATCGACATCGCAGCAGCGGTTATCTGGCAGGCCCGTAGCTGCCCAAAAACGTGTTAAAAAAACAAAAAGAGTTGCAGGACAGCTTGGCCAGACGGTCAAATTAGCACAGCGTGCAAGCCCTGAAAATTTATCCCATAGTAGGAAGAGTGCAGTGTGGCACTTTTTGACCAATATCCTATTGATGAGGCAAAGGTTATCTGTAAGAAGTGCGGAAGGACCTTTAGCCGAGGGAAAAATCTCCGAAATTTGAATACCAGTTGCATGCTTAGACATTTAATCACCTTGCACTTGCAAGCTGGACGAACTACAAACCTCAGGTACCACATGTGCACCTGCTTCGACTGAAGGTAGCCAGCAACGCTCCATCGCTTCCCCATTGTAAGCCCACCGGTTAGCACACCAACAGCAAGAAATGTTAAGGTGTCATCGCAAGGCCAAAGCAGTCAGGGATCACAATGTTTTCGCAACGAAGACTGAATCTAGGCCATAACCACCACCACCACCTTCACATCACTAACCCCTCTCAGTCGTCATGTCAACCGCTAGTTCCTCCATATGCAGCTCTCAAGTCCAGCTCACCCTAGCAGACACTCTGAGTAGGACAAGAAAGTACTCATCCTCTCATCTGCATACACTGGCTTTCAATGCCTACATTGCCAAACTGATCTCATTGGAGATCTCCCCTTCCGTTTGGTTGAAAGCGCAGTGTTCCGAGAGCTCATGGCCTACGCTGCCCCACGCTATGACCTACCCAGTCGGCACTAGAAAAGACATCCATCCCCTCCACCTGTATGTGAAAGACCGCATTGTACATGCACTCAAACAATCAGTAAGTGGAAAGGTGCACCTCACAACAGATGCATGGGCCAGTAGGCATGGCCAGGGCCATTACGTGTCCATCACTGTGCATGGGTTATGTGGTGGATGCAGGGTCCACAGGGGGAAAGCGGAGGTGGGACAGTGATGCCTAACCCACACTATAGGTAACAGTTGGCTGTAGGCGTTCGACATCCTCCTCCTCCTCCTCCAGAAGCGAAAGCTCGTCGACAGAGCGCAGTCGCACGAACACTCCATCCGCAGCTGCCAGTGCTGCACACGAGGTGTCCACTATCGAGCCGCTAGTGGTAAGTGTCAGCAGGCTGTTTTAAAGATTATGTCTTTGGGCGACAGCAGAATCACCGCGGAGGTTGGCCGACTACTTGCAGCGAGAAATGTTATGAATGTGCTAGAGATGGTTTCTGAGCAGAGGCTCCCTCTGGTGGTTACAGACTGTACTGAACCTTTCAGCAAGAAATGGCAATCTGGGATCACTGACTGGTCTGATATAAGGGAGGTTCCCTTCCATGATGGTTGCCAGTGATCAATTGTTCTTGTCTCAATTGTGGTTCCTGGTTCATTTGGAAGTTTGCTGAGTCTTGCCTGCATCTTCTGCTTTCAGATAAGATATTTTCTGCTTTTATTTTTGCGCTTGCTTTTTGCATAGTTCCCTGCACTTCTGTGGAGGTCAGCGGGTCCCCTCCTGGGGCTTGTGTCCTCTCAGTTTATTGAAGCCACTGTTATTTGTTCATTTGCTTTTTCCTGTTTTTTCAGTGGCTGCGGCTTAGTTTTGTTACACCAGAGATTGATTTAGATGGTAGAGATCGTGTGATCTCAGGTGTTTTTGCAATCAGAAGAGTTGGTATTTTTAGTTTTTTTTTGGATTGCAGTGAGAATCCTTTCCTGTACTTTTCTGTCTAGACAGATTGGGCCCCAGCATTTTCTATTCTATTTTCTGTCTGTGTCCGTGCTTCTTCTTGTCTAACCGCCATTACATGTTTGGGGGCTTCCTATTTTCTTTGGGTCTGCTCCGGGGCAGATAGCTTTTCTCTTTCTGCCTTTAGGTGTAGTTATCTCTCAGGCTGTGAGAGGCGTCTAGGATCAACGTAGGAACGCTCCACAGCTACCTCTTTGTTGTGTAGTTAGTTCAGGTTACTGCAATTCATAGGTTCCAGCCTCTCTGGTGTATTGCCGTATTTGCGTTTTCTCCTCAGCTAACAAAACACAACAGAGAACTGAGTCATGGCTGGGCAGTCTATATCTTGCGCCAGGCAAGGCAGTCAGTGATAACAGCTTAATTTTGTGGGAGGCCATAGCCCTGACATGTACCTTGCTGGCTCACACTTGAACCTGGTGGTGCAGTGCTTCCTAAATAATTTTTGGAGTTAATAGCCCTGCTCCATAAGGTGCGAAGACTCTACTCGCACATCCATCGCTCGCCCGTAGATCAGTCGTATGCAGAGGCTGCAGCGACCGCTCCACCTCCCCATGCAACGCTTAATCATAGACATTGCAACAAGGTGGAACTCCACCATCAGGGCCGGCGTCAGCACCCGGCATACCCGGGCAAGTGCGGGGCCCTGAGCAGGCGGGGGGCCACTCGCCGTCGGGCACCCCGGCGCCCGTTAGCCGAGAGCAGTACCAGCGCCGCCACTGGGCCCCCCGCTTACTCAAGGCCCGATGCAGCCAGCGCAATACTTAACCTGTGTGTGTGTGTGCGCGCGCTGCGGTGCTATCTGTGTGTGCATGCTGCAGTGCTGTATGTGTGATGATGGTGGTGGGGAAACAGTGATGGTGGTGAGGAGCCGGGGTCCGGAGGCATTGATGATAATGATGTGGAGGAGAAGATGATGGGAGGCGATGGTGATGATGATGGGGAGGCGATGATGATGATGATGGGGAGGCGATGATGAGGGGGGACGCGATGATGATGGGGAGGCGATGATAATAGGAAAGCAATGATGATGGGGAGGCGATGATGATGGGGAGGCAATGATGATGATGATGGGGAGGCGATGATGATGGGGAGGCGATGATGATGATGGGGAGGCGATGATGATGGGGAGGCGATGATGATGATGATGGGGAGGCGATGATGATGGGGAGGCGATGATGATGATGGGGAGGCGATGATGATGATGGGGAAGCGATGATGATGGGGAGGCGATGATGATGATAATGGACAGGCTTTTTCTCTCAGCTACCAAAACACAACAGTATCACCGGCCCAAAACTGAAAATTTTATGGTACTACAGAAGGGAAAAATAGTGTGGAAAGAAAAAAAGTTGTCAGAGTTGTCAGAGATTTTTTTTCCTGTTTGTTGCATTTTTTCCTCTTTTTCTCTGGGTGCTGAGGAGGATTTTTTTTTTCTCTCAATGGAGCTTGCACAGTTGTCTGGCCGTGTGGATCAGCTTGCCATGAGGTTCGGAGTATTGCTACTATCTTGCTGGGTTGCCGGATGTGGAACCTAGGATTCCCATGCCAGATTTGCTTTTGGGGATCGGGCTAAATTTCTGAATTTCAAAAATAACTGTAAGCTGTTTTTTGCCTTAAAGCTAAGTCCTCAGGGAACGCAGCACAGCAGGTTCAATTGTCATCTCTCTCCTGCGTGGTGACCCTCAGGATTGGGCTTTTTCCCTGACACTGGGGATCCTGTTTTGAATGATATTGATGTATTTTTTCTGGCTTGGGGTTATTGTACGATGAACCTAATGTCACTGATTCAAGTGAGAAAAACCTTGTTGGCATTAAATCAGGGTCTTGAAGACGCTGAGTTGTACTGTCAGAAATTCCGAAAGTGGGGCAGTCCTGACAAATGGAATGATGATGCTTTGGCAGCCCTTTTTCGGAAGGGGTGTCAGAGAATGTAAAGGATGTTATGGTGGGATTCCTGCTCCCTCTAGTCTTAATGATTCTATGTCATTGGTATTCAAATTGACAGACGTTTGGTGAGCGCAGAGGTATGGTGAGATGTGTTGCCTTGTGACCAGCTTCTGAGCCCATGCAGTGTGATGGAGTAATTCTGGGGCACAGCGTCATGAGTTTCGAAAGCGCAATGGGTTATGTTTCTACTGTGGTGACGCCTCTCATGCTATTTCAGTCTGCCCTAAGCGGGGAAGACGTTTTGCATGCTCAGTTGTCTTGGGTAGTGTTCAGACTAAATTTCTGTTGACTGTTACCCTGATTTGCTCCCTGTCCACATTTTCTGCTCATGTTTTGTTGATTCAGGAGCAGCTATTAACCTGATGGATTTTGACTTTGCCAAACGTTGTGGGTTTCCATGATACCCTGTGGAAGTTATTCCCCTACTGGGCATTGTTTCTACCCCTTTGGCGGAGAATAAACCCAGTTTTCTACTCAGGTGTATAATGAGGGTTGAACCAGATCATCAGGAGAGTTGCAAATTTTGGTGTGCATAATCTGCATTAACATTATTGTACTAGGTTTCCCTTGGTTACAGCCTCATAATCCTGTTTTGGATTGGAAATCTGTGTCTGTGACCAGTTGGGGTGCAATGTGTTAATGCTGAACTCTGTTTTTTCTGCCTCTCTCCAGTCTCAGGATGTTCCTGACTTTTTGACTGATTTTTCGGATGTATTTAGTGAAAGTAAATCTCCATCCTTGCCCCTCACAGGAGCTATGATTGCGCTATTGAATTAGTGCCTGGTGGTAAAATTTCCTAAAGGTCGCCTTTTTAAACTTGTCTGTACCTGAAACACGATGCTATGCGATCTTATATCAAGGAGTCATTGGAGAAGGGTCATATCGACCATCCTCTTCACCCTTGGGTGCGGTTTTTTCTTTGTGGCCAAAAAGGATGGTTCATTGAGGCCGTGTATTGATTATCGTCTCTTGAATAAGATCACTGTGAAGTATCAATATCCGTTACCTTGATTTCTGACTGTTTTCCAGAGTGAAAAGTGCTAGTTGGTTTACCAAGCTTGACCTCAGGGGGGCGTATAACCTTATTCGCATTAAGCACGGGGATGAATGGAAGACGGCGTTTAATACCCCAGAGGGGCATTTTGAGTACCTAGTGATGCCCTTTGGGCTCACTAATGCTCCTTCCGTCTTCCAATCCTTCATTGAATGATATTTTCAGGGATTTTGTGGATAAATTTCTGATTGTTTATTTGGATGATATCTTGATTTTTTTCCAATGACTGGGACTCTCATGTGAAACATGTTCGGACTGTGTTCCAGATTTTGAGAGAGGAATGCACTGTATGTGAAGGGATCAAAGTGTTTTTTTGGCGTACAGAAGGTCTCTTTCTGGGATTCATTTTGTCTCGTCTGTTATTGAAATGGACCGGTCAAGGTTCAGGCATCTGTTATCTCTCAGGCTGTGACGAGGCGTCTAGGATCAACGTAGGAAACGCTCACGGCTACCTCTAATTGTGTGATTAGTTCAGGTTACTGCAATTCAATAGGTTCCAGCCTCTCTGGTGTATTGCCGTATTTGGTTTTCTCCTCAGCTAACAAAAACAAAGGAAAACTGAGTCATGGCTGGGCAGTCTATATCTTGCGCCAGGCAAGGCAGTCAGTGATAACAGCTTAATTTTGTGGAGGCCATAGCCTGACATGTACTTGCCTGGCTCACACCTTGAACCTGGTGGTGCAGTGCTTCCTAAATAATTATTTGGAGTTAATAGCCCTGCTCCATAAGGTGCGAAGACTCTACTCGCACATCCATCGCTTGCCCGTAGACTCCAGTCGTATGCAGAGGCTGCAGCGATCGCTCCACCTCCCATGCAACGCTTAATCATAGACATTGCAACAAGGTGGAACTCCACCATCAGGGCCGGCGTCAGCACCCGGCATACCCGGGCAAGTGCCGGGGCCTGAGCAGGCGGGGGGCCCACTCGCCGTCGGGCACCCCGGCGCCCGTTAGCCCGAGAGCAGTACCAGCGCCGCCACTGGGCCCCCGCTTACTCAAGGCCCCGATGCAGCCAGCGCAATACTTAACCTGTGTGTGTGTGTGCGCGCGCTGCGGTGCTATCTGTGTGTGCATGCTGCAGTGCTGTATGTGTGATGATGGTGGTGGGGAAACAGTGATGGTGGTGAGGAGCCGGGGTCCGGAGGCATTGATGATAATGATGTGGAGGAGAAGATGATGGGGAGGCGATGGTGATGATGATGGGGAGGCGATGATGATGATGATGGGGAGGCGATGATGATGGGGACGCGATGATGATGGGGAGGCGATGATAATAGGAAAGCAATGATGATGGGGAGGCGATGATGATGGGGAGGCAATGATGATGATGATGGGGAGGCGATGATGATGGGGAGGCGATGATGATGATGGGGAGGCGATGATGATGGGGAGGCGATGATGATGATGATGGGGAGGCGATGATGATGGGGAGGCGATGATGATGATGGGGAGGCGATGATGATGATGGGGAAGCGATGATGATGGGGAGGCGATGATGATGATAATGGACAGGCGATGATGATGATGATGGGGAGTCTTTCAACAGCGCCCTTTCCTGAGCCGTAACAGCGCAGAACGCAGCAGCGGAGAGCTCCATATTTTGTATGGAGCATTTATTGGGGATCAGTATCCTGTATAGAGCATTATTTGGGGTCCAATATTCTTTATGGGGCATTATATTTGGCCCATAATACTGTATGGAGGACTATGTGGTGCCCATAATATTGTATGGAGGACTGTACTGTCCAGTCTGTACTGTGCGCTGTGAGGATTTGCGGTTTCTGAACTATTGTAGAATTTACAATAGATATCACTCATGTAATGGAAGAAGAGAAGTGTTTGGCATTGTACTATACCTATATTTCTCTGCCGTATCTGTGCATCGTGAATCGTGGTCTGTTAAAGGGGCCCACTGAGACTCTTTCACCGGGGCCCATAAAAACCTGAAGCCGGCCCTGTCCACCATGCACATGGTTGAGAGGCTGTGCAAACAGAGGCAGGCTGTAATGCATCTGTGGGGGGATACACGGGCAGGCAGTTTGAGGGCAGACATGGAGTTGTCGGGTGTGCAGTGGTCAAAGCTGAAAGACCTCTGTAAAGTCCTTCAGTGTTTTGAGGAATGCACACGGCTGGTAAGCGCAGACGACGCCATCATAAGCATGAACATCCCACTGCGTCTGCACATGCAAACTTTGATACACATTAAGGATCAGGCGTCTGTAGCGGAGGAGGAAGAGGAGGAGGAGGAGGGAAGAAGCCTTGATGACAGTCAGGCATTGTCTGCTCAGGAGTGTCCTGGATGAGGTGGAGGAAGAAGAGGAAGAGGAGGAGGAGGGGGATGATTATTTTGGGGAGGAGGATGCTTCTCAGGGGGCAAGAGAAAATGTTGGCTTGCCAAGGTCAGGTACAGGGTTTGTGCGTGACTAGAGGGATGTGGATTTGGCAGAAAGTGCTCCTCCACCCACCACTGGCAGTGCATCATTGACACCTGGAACATTGGCCCACATGTGTGATTATGTCTTGCGGATCCTAAAAAGGGACCCCCTCATTGCCAAAATTATGAAGGATGACGACTACTGGTTGGTCAGCATCCTCGATCCACGCTATAAAGGCAAATTACAGAACATCATGCCACAAGAGAACATACAGCTAATATTGGCGAACAAACAAGCAACTCTGGTAAACCATTTGTTAGAGGCATTCCCAGCACACAGCAGCGGTGCAGGTTCTACCACGAGCCATACTGGGCCAAATAGAAGAGGTGATCGTGATGCATACAGTCATGGACAAAAGTTTTGAGAATGACACAAATATTAATTTTTACAAAGTCTACTGTTTCACTTTTTCTAATGGCAATTTGCATATACTCCAGAATGTTATAAAGAGTGATCAGCTTAACAGCAATTACTTGCAAAGTCAATATTTGGCTAGAAAATGAACTTTATCCCCAAAACACATTTCAACATCATTGCAACCCTGCCTTATCTCTTTTCAGTGATTGCTCCATTAACACAGGTGTGGGTGTTGATGAGGACATGGCTGGAGATCAATCTGTCATGATTAAGTAAGAATGACACCACTGGACACTTTAAAAGGAGGCTGGTGCTTGGCATCATTGTTTCTCTTCTGTTAACCATGGTTATCTCTAAAGAAACACGTGCAGTCATCATTGCAATGCACAAAAATGGCCTAACAGGGAAGAGTATCGCAGCTAGAAAGATTGCACCTCAGTCAACAATCTATGGCATCATCAAGAACTTCAAGGAGAGAGGTTCCATTGTTGCCAAAAAGGCTGCAGGGCGCCCAAGAAAGACCAGCAAGCGCCAGGACCGTCTCTTAAAAGTGTTTCAGCTTCGGGATCGGGCTACCAGCAGTGCAGAGCTTGCTCAGGAATGGCAGCAGGCAGGTATGAGTGCATCTGCACGCACTGTGAGGCGGAGACTCTTGGAGCAAGGCCTGGTCTCAAGGAGGGCAGCAAAGAAGCCACTTCTCTCCAGAAAAAAACATCATGGACAGACTGATATTCTGCAAAAGGTACAGGCAGTGGACTGCTGAGGACTGGGGTAAAGTTATTTTCTCTGATGAATCCCCTTTTCAATTGTTTGGGACATCAGAAAAACGCCTCATTCGACAAGGTGAGCGCTACCACCAGTCTTGTCTCATGCCAACTGTTAAGCATCCTGAAACCATTCATGTGTGGGGTTGCTTCTCAGCCAAGGGAATCGGCTCTCTCACAGTCTTGCCTAAAAACACAGCCATGAATAAAGAATGGTACCAGAATGTCCTCCAAGAGCAACTTCTCCCAACCCTCCAAGAGCAGTTTGGCGATCAACAATGCCTTTTCCAGCATGATGGAGCACCTTGACATAAAGCAAAGGTGATAACCAAATGGCTCAACAGAGATTTTGGGTCCATGGCCTGGAAACTCCCCAGATCTTAATCCCATTGAGAACTTGTGGTCAATCATCAAGAGACGGGTGGACAAACAAAAACCTAAAAATTCTGACAAAATGAAAGCATTGATTGTGCAAGAATGGACTGCTATCAGTCAGGATTTGGTCCAGAAGTTGATTGAGAGCATGCCAGGGAGAATTGCAGAGGTCCTGAAGAAGAAGGGTCAACACTGCAAATATTGACTTGCTGCATTAACTCATTCTAACTGTCAATATAAGCTTTTGTTACTCATATGTTTGCAATTATATTTCTGTCTGTGATAAAAACATCTGTCAAGCACACATAAAAACCAGAGGGCAGCAGATCATGTGAAAATATAATATTTGTGTCATTCTCGAAACTTTTGGCCATGACTGTACAGCCAAAGTGGCGTTGGAGACAGGGGTTTCATGACCATTGTAACATTTTCAGGGGATATAGCTCTAGGATCGCTGTCTGGGTAGACAGAATGGCACAAAACAGTTCATTCAGACAGCAGTTCTGGTGTAAAACTGGCCGCAACCAGCTTTATTAAAGTCCACAGCAAACAGTAGATGATAAAAACGAAATCATAAACAGAAAACCTAGGCTTGTCTAGCCACTAATTACACACATGAAATGTCCCTTTCTAACAGGACCCCGGCTCTACCAGCCTGGGCCCAAACAACACATATGATATATGTTACCAGTACGGAGTTTCCCAGATACTCCTCCTTGTGTCTGAAGGCCCCTTCTAGCGTCCAGACTTGAGAGAGATCCACTCCTATTCAGCCGCTATTCACACGGAGACTCACTGAGGCTACTCTTGTGTCGGGGTACTTCCTGCACCCAGACTGAGACAGCTCAAACTCCTGGAGACTGCTTCTCGTGCCGGGACACGTCCCTGTGTCCAGGCTAAGCTAGTTCTCTGACTTGGAGACCGTTTCTTGTGCCGGGACACCTTCCTGGTGTCCAGACTAAACTAGTTCCAGCCCTGTCTGTATTCCCAGACACCTACTTCTGGTTTCTTAATTAACACCTGAGTGATTTCAGGCCTGAGCTGCAAGTGTTTACTGAATGTAAGGTGTAGTGACCTTTCCCTACCACTAGGTCTACAAAGCCACACACACCTCACTTATACCAGTCAGTAAAGTAGCTAGGTGAAATATACACCCCATTCAATAACATACTCTCACTGTCTCACATATCCCCCCCTCTTCTCCAGACCGGAGGGCTGGTCATCCAGACCGGAGGGCTGGTTAACAATCCAACAGAGACAGTGAACTCTGGACCAGTCCTGGCCCTATACTTCTATATAGGTCAGGTACCATTATCAGTATCATCACTACTATGATCAGCATCATCATCACATCATCATCATTATGATCATCATCATCACATAAGTTTAAGCTTGTGGGGTTGAACACATAATATATCCAATCACCTCAACCCACAGTTCACACAGAGACCATGTACTTGTCCCTTGCTCCGTTCAGCCCCCGGAATATTAGTCAATGACATTCGCTCATTTCTTAGGGACCTACCGTCTGTCATTGTCACAGACTTCGTCCAGTCACATTTCTGGGACGTAACCTTGTCAGGTCTCCCCTTTGCTCCCAGTGGTCAATCGTAACCTTGTCAGGTCTTGCCTGGGTATCTAAGGTCCGGTTAGACTCTGTACTGTCCTGTACTCTATCGGGTCGTCTGTATGGGCCTCTCAAACCTGAGTTACTGGAGGTCTCACTACCTCTAAACCCACGCCCACTACCCTCAGGACATCTTGTAAGGTCCCTAACTTCACCGTAGCTGTTCTGTTATTTAGGGGGCCCTTTCTCTGTCGGGTCTCACTATTCTTAGACGGTTGCCATCTTCTGCTGCTCAGATGATGCTGTCTATCTACTCGCTGTCTAGCGAGATTCAATTGTTCTATCTCTCGCAGGTAGGTCACACGGTACGCCACCAGCATGCGCACATATTCAAGACTTTCTTCCGTTCCTATAGCGTAGAATGACACCATGCCGTCTTCATCTGGTATCCAGTCCCGACGATCACGTGGACTGCTTACTTTCACCACACCAGACTTCTTCACCATTATCTGCATGGCTCGGCCATTTCTCCCAATCAGCTTTCTCACCAGAACATGAGGCACCCGGATGACCTCTTCCTGTAGACTGTGAGCTTTTCTCATAAGCTTTAGTTGTCTAACGGTTTGTTCTGTCTTCAACCGGAGAAACCGCTTTGTGCGAATACATCGCCAGTGCATGTCACTTAGGATTGCCACCCTCTTCACTGTAACTTCAGTCGTGGACAAGACCACCAGCTGTTTAGCTCCTGAGGTCGAGTACACCTTACAGGCTTCCCACGGCCTTCCTAAACGCTTCATGCACAGACTCACGGGTGCATTCTTCTCTCAAGTCCTCGGGTACATCTACGAGGCACTTGTACCGACACGTTTCGGTCTCACCAGTGGTTTCCAGACGATCAATCAGCTCAGGGTTCAGGGACAACTGACTTTCAGCTTCTTCCCCCTTTACACTTCTTCTGAGCTGACTCACAGCTACAATTTCGTGAATTTCCGTCCGGACCACTTCCATTTCACAATTATCTTCCGTTACCACACTCTTAGCTCTCCTCAGGTCTATCTTCTCCTGGCCAAGGGAAGCAAGTGCAACGTGGTTGCCCTTTTCTTTCTCCAAGGAGGCCTTGTTCACCGAGTGACACTGTATCAGGCGACTTTTAAGCCCGAGAACTTCTTCCTCTAGTTCCGCCATTCGCCTCTCAGCAGCCCGTCTCTGAAGCTTCTCTTGCGTCCACTGGGCTTGTAACCACTCCTTGAGCTCCTTGATCTCGGCTCCGACATCCACCGAATCATCCGAACTCACCACACTCGAGGAAGTATCTGCTTTACACCTCTCATCTCCAGTGGCCAACTCCTGGACCTGGTCTGTAGCTTCTCTGATGGACTCCTCCATCTTTTCCCGCTCAGCTTCCATTTGGCTGAGCTTTTCCTTAAGGCGCATCTCCACCTTCTGGAGAGTATCACAGGACATCTGTAGCTCCTTCACCTGAGCTTCCAGACCTAGGGTCTTTCTGCGCAGATCACCATTTTCATCACGGGTGTCCTGCAGAGTGGTCTCAACCACCTGGCGCATTTGCTCTGCATCCATCTTCTCCTCTTCTAGTTTTTCTTTGACCCTGAGGAGATCTACATAATCTCTCTTCCTCTGTTGCAGTTCCCTACTGCGTTCATCACACTCCTTCCTGGAGTCACACAGCTCCTGGTTGAGCTGTTCGCGCAGTCGTTCTAGGATTTGTTTACTTCCAGAAACTCCATCCTGCAGCGCCTCCTTCTCACGCTTTAACTGCAAAACCTCTTCCTTGATTTTGCGGCGGTCCTCTTTAATGGCAAAGAACATATTCTGCCACAGGATAACTTCCTCGTTGCTTCCTTCTAGGACTCGCTGGTCTGAGGATACGTCCTCCAGGTTTTCACATAATTGCAGCATGTCACTCTGATACTGCAGCCGAATAGGTTCCAGCTCTTGGCCATGACTGGCCTTCTCCTCTTCTACCTCTAAAGGAGAATCCACACTTGAAGCATAGGCAGACAGTACTACATTCTCTTCATTTTCTTTTTCAGCGA
This sequence comes from Oophaga sylvatica, assembly GCA_033576555.1. Classification (NCBI taxonomy): domain Eukaryota; kingdom Metazoa; phylum Chordata; class Amphibia; order Anura; family Dendrobatidae; genus Oophaga; species Oophaga sylvatica. The sequence continues at coordinate 245,786,228 of JARQOD010000002.1, read as the reverse complement.
GTACTACCGGCACAACCTTTTTGTGGCCCTTGCGCCGTCTACGACGAGAGGAGGACTCATCTTCCCTCGTCTAGCCTCTCCTGACTGAACTCACTTTTTTTTTTTTTTGCAAACTCTATTAGGGCTACTGTCTCTTTAAGACTGCTCCAAACAGACGTTTCTCTTGACACACACTTTTTTTTTCTGCTGCTATTTCAACAGACTTCACCTTTATTGCTGTCTCTAAGCCACCGTGCTGCATGCACACTCCATCACTAACTGTATCAGCCACTGCGCTGCCCCAGCATTCTCCACCAATTGTATCCACCATGTTGTGGACTGATTTCTCGAGTAACGCCCACACAACTGGTAATACTGAATCGATTGCAACAGACAGGAGAAAGCAGTTGTCAACTATGGTTCAAAATTACCTCTCCTCCCCTATTGATGTTCTCCCTCACAGTTCATTCCCCTTTGACTACTGGGCCTGTAAACTGGACACCTGGCGTGAATTGGCACAATATGCCTTACATGAGCTTGCTTGCCCTGCTGGTAGTGTGCTATCAGAAAGAGTCTTCAGTGCTTCTGGATCAATCCTGACAGAAAAAAGGACCCGGCTGTCGACCCAAATTGTAGGTGATCTCACCTTCATTAAAATGAACCATGCCTGGGTTTCAAAGGATTTTGTACCACCTTCCCCTGATGACACATAAGTTGCCAGCAAAATGGCTCGCTTTGTCCTCCTCTTCCTCCAACTTCTCCAATTCCTCCATTTGCAGCTGCTGAACGTCCACCCTACACCTCAACATATGCCAGTTTTTCCACCTCCCTAACTGGGCTGTACCCACCGAGGGCCGGCGTCAGCACCTGGCGCACCCGGGCAAGTGCGGGGCCCTGAGCAGGTGGGGGTGTGGGCCTGCACTTAGCCTACATGGTCATGAAGACACCAGGTACGTAACTAATTGAGAGTGGCCCTTGGTGCCAGTTAGCCGCATCGCCCAAGTCAGTGGCGCCCCCCCGGCTGAGCATGGGGGTCACTGCAGCACTTACATAACTTCTTGCCTCTCCCTGCTCCCATCACTGCTGTGACCGGTTTTCCGCATTTCCTGACAGTGACATTCAGGTCAGAGAGCGCGATGACGTCACGTCTGTACGCCCTGAACAGTCCTAGTGCATAGAGCTGGAAAATGGCAATGCTGAGGAGTCCAGAGTAGAGCAGTGCCCAGCAAGGAGAGGAATTTCATTTTTTTTTATGTTTGGAGCAATATATGGGGAGCATTATACACTAGAGAATTATATATGGGGCCCGGCATACACTTAGCATCATAGATAGGGCCCATTATACACTGAAGCATTATAAATAGGGCCCATTATATATGGAGCATTATATAGGCCCATCATACACTGGAGCATTATGCATGGGGTCCATCATACACTGGAGCATTAGAAATGTGGCCCATCATACATTGGAGCATTATATAGGCCCATCATACTCTGGAGCATCATCCTTGGGCCCATCATACACTGGAGCATTATAAATGGGGCCCATCATACACTGGAGCAGGGCCGGACTGGCCCCAACCGGAGATCCCGTGGGCCTGGATTGGGGGCCCTGGCACCTGCTGGCATACAGAGGCCAGTTGCCTAGGGCCCCCGCTGCTCCAGGGGCCCCAGCCGGTGGCGTGTCACTAATAGCGGCACACCACGCAGCTGCTATGGGGGCCCCGTGCCAGTGGAGCAGCAGCGGGTGACAGGAGGCAGGAGCCCCTGTCCCCGCTGCTAAAGAGAAATGAATATTCACTGCTTCCCACGCCCCCATGGGCGTGGGAAGCAGTGAATATCATTACTTACCTGTCCTGTTCCACCGCTGAGCGCCGCTGTCATCGCGTCCTCTCTTGCTGCGATGTTCAGGCAGAGGGCGCTATGACGTCATTAGTGAGCGCCGCGCCCTCTGCCTGAGCATTCACTGCCGGAGGACCGAAAGACAGCGGCGCTCAGCAGTGGACCCGGGTGACAGGTAAATATCGCAGGTGCCGGGGCCCTGAGCCAACGGTGACACCGGCACCTGTCACCTATAGCGCGCCGGTGTCCCCGCCTGCTCAGGACACCGGCACCTGGCCCCCAGCGACGAGAGGTGAGTATGTCTTTTTTTTTTTTGCAGCATCTATGGGGGCATAATCTGTGGAGCATTTATGGGGGCATAATCTATGGGGGCATAATCTGGGGAGCATTTATGGGGGCATAATCTATGGAGCATCTATGGGGGCATAATCTGTGGAGCATTTATTGGGGCATAATCTGTGGAGCATTTATTGGGGCATAATCTGTGGAGCATTTATGGGGCATAATCTGTGGAGCATTTATGGGGGCATAATCTATGGGGCATAATCTGTGGAGCATCTATGGGGGCATAATCTATGGGGGCATAATCTGTGGAGCATTTATGGGGGCATAATCTATGGGGGCATAATCTGTGGAGCATTTATGGGGGCATAATCTGTGGAGCATTTATGGGGCCATAATCTATGGGGGCATAATCTGTGGAGCATTTATGGGGGCATAATCTATGGGGGCATAATCTGTGGAGCATTTATGGGGGCATAATCTATGGAGCATCTATGGGGGAATAATCTAAGGAGCATTTATGGGGGCACAATCTATGTAGCTTCTATAGGGGCATAATCTAAGGAGCACTTATGGGGGCATAATCTATGGAGCATCTATGGGGGCATAATCTATGGAGCTTCTATGGGGGAATAATCTAAGGAGCACTTATGGGGGCATAATCTAGGAGCATTATGGGGCATAATCTATGGAGCATCTATGGGGGCATAATCTAAGGAGCATCTATGGGGGCATAATCTAGGAGCATCTATGGGTGGGCACAATTCTATGGGGGCATAATCTTTAAGGAGCATTTATGGGGGCATAATCTATGGAGCATCTATAGGGGCATAATCTATGGGGGCACAATCTATGGAGCTTCTATGGGGGCATAATCTAAGGAGCATCTATGGGGGCATAATCTAAGGAGCATTTATGGGGGCATAATCTATGGAGCATCTATAGGGGCATAATCTATGGGGGCACAATCTATGGAGCTTCTATGGGGGCATAATCTAAGGAGCATCTATGGGGGCATAATCTATGGGGGCATAATCTAAGAGCATTTATGGGGGCATAATTTATGGAGCATCTATAGGGGCATAATCTATGGGGGCACAATCTATGGAGCTTCTATGGGGGCATAATCTAAGGAGCATCTATGGGGGCACAATCTATGGAGCTTCTATGGAGGCATAATCTAAGGAGCATCTATAGGGGCATAATCTATGGAGCATCTATGGAGGCATAATCTATGGGGGCATAATCTATGGAGCATCTATGGGGGCATAATCTATGGAGCATCTATGGGGGCACAATCTATGGAGCTTCTATGGAGGCATAATCTAAGGAGCATCTATGGGGGCATAATCTATGGGGGCATAATCTATGAAGCATCTATGGGGGCATAATCTATGGAGCATCTATGGGGGCATAATCTATGGAGCATCTATGGGGGCACAATCTATGGAGAATCTATGGGGGCATAATACATGGGCAGCATATGGGGCACAATCTATGGAGCATCTTGTGGGGCATAATACATGGGGCAGCATATGGGGCATAATCTCATTTTCCACCCTCGGTTTATACTCAAGTTTTCCCAGTTTTTTGTGGCAAAATTAGGGGGGTCGGCTTATACTCGAGTATATATGGTATCTATCTATTATCTATCTATATATATATAGCATTATACCCTATGAGGGGGGGCAGCATTATCCTCTATGAGGGGCGCAGCATTATCCCCTATGAGGGGGCTGCTTTATAATCTATGAGGGAGGCTACCCCAATTCCTGCTACATAATTAAGACATGTACTACCTTATATTATACCCTGATATTAGTGTGTTTTACTGCACAATTGGTGGTCTTGTATTTATTTCTATGTAGCTACATAGTGGGCCCCAAGAATGATTTTCTCTGGTGGGCCCAAGGTGTTCCAGTCCGACGCTGCACTGGAGCATCATCAATGGGGCCCATCATACACTGGAGCATTATAAATGGGGCCCATCATACACTGGAGCATCATATACGGGGCCCATTATACACTGGAGCATTATAAATGGGGCCCATTATATATGGAGCATTATTGTCATGGTTTACTGGGTTCTTGGATCAGGTAGTCGCGGGGTTAACTTGGTTGGCCTCTTTCTGGGTCCTGGGAGGCTTTTTATAGCCTCACTGTGAGGCCAGTCTTTGTCGTTTATACTCTGACCTTTGGCTGAGTGTGTCTGACCCTGTGCTTGTGCCAGTGCGTTGTGCCTGTGCTACGTTTTGTCTGTCTGGTTCTGATTTGGCTGTGTCCCTGTTACGAGTTTTGCCTGTCCCTTTTGTACTGCGTTGCTCCCTCTGTGTATGATCCCTTGGCTGTGTTCTGATTATTCTCTGCCTGCTCCTTTTGTACTGCGTTGCTCCCTCTGTGTATGACCTGGCTATCCTGACTATCCATTCTGTCTATGCCCCTTGGTAACTTTATTTCGTAGTTACCCTTCTAGGAGTTTTCCTTTACCTCATAGCTCTCTGGAGCTTAGGCCACGCCCACTAGCAGTCACGTGCCTGCAGGTCCGCCGGCCTGAAGCATTCTCTATCTGCTACTGCTGCCTCTGAGAGACGTGTGGCCGACTCTGCCCCTTGGCAGTCAGGTGCTGAAGGTCCTGTTCCTCAGAAACACACGTCTTCCCTGCTGCGGCTCTGCTATACAGGTATCTTTGGGCACAGTTTGTTCACTCAGGACACACGCACTGGCTCAGTGAGCAAGTGCAGTGCGGTGTCCCTGACATTATAAACGACCGTTACATTTTTTCTGAGGGGGAGATTTAGGAGTGTTATCGCCATGGATCCCATGCAGGTATTAGCAGGTCAGGTGAAACATCTGACGCAAAGGTTCCATGAGTTGAAAGTTGAGCAGCGCATGATGGCTCAGACCCAGCAGCAGCTGGTAGATACCGTACAGGGGGCTGTCGCTGTGGGTCTCTGGGTACAGGTGGTAAGGATGTGTCATTGGTATCTCCTGAATCGCCAGTTAAACTGCCCGACTACTTCTCAGGGGATAAAAATGAGTTCAGAGCCTTCAGGGAGGGGTGTAAACTTTTTTTCTCCCTGAGGCCTCGCTCTTCTGGGGATGAGTTCCAGAGGGTGGGGGTCATTATGTCCCTACTTCGGGGGGCCCCACAAGCCTGGGCTTTTTCTCTCTCTCCTTCTGCTCCTGAGAGGATGACTGTTGATTAGAGTTGAGCGATACTTTCCGATATCCAAAAGTATCGGAATCGGAATGGTATCGCCGATACCATTAAAATATCGGCGATACCTGATACCGATACCGGAAATCCAATGTAAGTCTATGGGAACAAAATATCGTAACTAGGGTTGAGCATTCCGATACTGCAAATATCGGGTATCGGCCGATATTGGCTGTATCGGAATTCCGATTCCGAGTTCCGATATTTTCGTCATATCGGATACCGGAATCGGGATTGTCACTGTCACTGTCAGTGTCCGTCGGTCGGGTCTGTCAGGAGTCAGCGGCACTTACCTGGCAGAAGATCTCCGGCGGTCACGGGCTGGACTGCTTCATGGCCGCAATCTTCTTTCCCGGCGGTCACATGCAGTTTCTCGCGATAACTGCAGTGACTGCTGGGTAATCCCGGCCGTAAAGCAGTCAGTCCGATGACGTCACCGCCAGGGAAGCAGGTAATCAGCTGTGCTGCGTCGCGATGACAGGCTCTGCCTGTCATTGCGATGTAGCAGAGCTGGATCGTCGTGGGACTGTCGTTATGGACTGCGTCGGACAGGTGGTATACTGTTGGTTTGTTTTTTTTCTTTTTTTACAGGAGATCGATGGCGTCGCAGGAATCAGAGAGTAATAAAATTAATGAAAACTGTGTTGTCTCTTTTATTTCATTAAAAGACTTTTTTCTTGCTTTGTCTTTTTTTTAAACATTTAAAAACTTTGGGATTAATAATGGATCGGTGTCTTATTGACACCTCTCCATTATTAACCGGGCTTATTGTCACCGTGCAATCAACAGTGACATTAACCCCTTATTACCCCGATGCCACCGCTACAGGGCAAGTGGGAAGAGCCGGGTAAAGTGCCACAATTGGCACATCTTTTGATGCGCCAAATGTGGGGCTGCTGTAGCCTGGTATTATCAGGCTGTTGAGGGCCAAAATCCATGGGCCTTGACAGTCTTTTAATACCAGGCTGCAGCAGTCTGCATTTTACTTGGCTGGTTAACAAAAATAGGGGGGATCCCCACGCCGTTTTTTTTTCGAGGGGATCCCCTATTTTTGTTAACCAGCCAAGCTAAGCAGACTGCTGTGGCCTGGTATTATCAGGCTGGCAAGGTCCATGGATATTGGATCCTTACCAGCCTGAAAAACCAGGCCTCAGCGGTCTGCTTCATCTGGCTGGTTAACAAAAATAGGGGGGACCCCACGCCAATTTTTTTCGAGGGGATCCCCTATTTTTGTTAATCAGCCAAGATATGCAGACTGCTGTGGCCTGGTATTATCAGGCTGGCAAGGTCCATGGATCTTGGCTCCTTAACAGCCTGAAAATCCAGGCCTCAGCGGTCTGCTTCATCTGGCTGGTTAACAAAAATAGTGGGGACCCCACGCCAATTTTTTTCGAGGGGATCCCCTATTTTTGTTAATCAGTTCCCTCTGACGTCACTGATTGTGTCCCTGGCTGACCTGAAGAGAAAGTGGAAAGCAATCAATTAAGCTTTCCACTTAAGGGCCCGTCTCACATAGCGATATCGCTACCGAGATCGCTGCTGAGTCACTAGTTTTGTGACGCAGCAGCGAGCTCACCAGCGATATCGCTGTGTGTGACATTCAGCGACGATCAGCCCCCCTGCCGGGTATCGCTGATCGTCGCTGAAATGTCAGGACCTTTTTTTGATCGCTGGTTTCCCGTTGACAGGCACACATCGCTGCGTGTGACAGGTGGGAGACCAGCGATCCGCTGGTAACCAAGGTACACAGCGGGTTTCCAAGCGCTGCGCGGTGCCTGGAAACCCGCTGTGTACCTTGGTTACCAGCGGATCGCTGGTCTCCCGCCTGTCACACGCAGCGATGCGTGCCTGTCAGAGGGAAACCAGCGATCAAAAAAAGGTCCTGACATTTCTGCGACGATCAGCGATACCCGGCAGGGGGGCTGATCGTCGCTGAATGTCACACACAGCGATATCGCTGGTGAGCTCGCTGCTGCGTCACAAAACTAGTGACTCAGCAGCGATCTCGGTAGCGATATCGCTATGTGAGACGGGCCCTTAAGCGATGTTACCCGCAGTGTCGCTGTCCCAGATCGCTGCCTGAGCTGCCTGTTTGGCAGCTCAGCAGCGATCATGTAGCGATACACCAGCGATCCTGACAAGTGCATATCGTTGTCGGGATCGCTGGTGTATCGTTATGTGATACCCAGCCTTTACTCTCCTGTCAGCCAGGAGAGGAACTCATTCATTTGGGGGTTTACTGTGAGGCTGCAGCATTAGCTGCGGTCCCTGCAGTAAATATTAACCCTTTCTGAAGGATTACACCGTGGGACCTGACTGTGCATGGGATAGGTAAGAATAATTTTGCTTTTTTATTTTATTTTTATTACAGGAAATGGTTTTTGCAGTAAAATAAAAGATGGTCAAAAACATGTGTCTTTATTTCATTAAAATGATTTTTAATTAAAGTGTGTGTGTTTTATTTTTATTTCATGCAATAGGATTAATAATTGATAGTTGTCTAATTGACAGCTCTCAATTATTAACCTGGCTTAAGGTCACCTTTCAATAGCAAGGTGGCTTTAACCCCATATTAACCCATTCGCCACCGCTACAGGGCAATGGGAATAGACGGGCAAAGTGCCAGAAAGGGCGAATCTAATTATAGATTTGTCTTTCCTGGGGTGTCTGGGGGCAGATGTTAGTAGCCGGGGGGGGGGCCAAAAATAATGATCCCTCTCTGGGCTATTATTATCTGCCCCCACTCACTGGCTTTGTCTGTCTGGTTGCGAAAATAGGGCGGGAGCCCACGCATTTTTTTTCAGCAATTTTACACCTCATATATATATATATATACATGTCATTGAATTTGTGACACATATATATATATTTATATTTGTAGTTCATACACTTCTACATAGTATAATAGCCGCTAATTCAATTGCCGGCTTTTGTGAAAATGCAGAACCCGACATGAAATGACACTTGGTGTACATAGGGTTAAACATGTCCTTTGCTATCTGATTTGCACAAACAATTACATCAGTCTATGTGTGCAAAATTTCACACTGTAGGGGTTAATTAAAGGTGTAAATTCGTAGCAAAAAGTCAGTTTTTTTTACAACGAATTTACACCTTTAATTAACCCCTACAGGTGTGAAATTTTGCACACATAGACTGATTTAATTGTTTGTGCAAATTAGATAGCAAAGGACATGAAAAGACATGGTTAACCCTATGTACACCAAGTGTCATTTCATGTCGGGTGACCCGACATGAAATGACACTTGGTGTACATAGGGTTAACCATGTCTTTTCATGGCCTTTGCTATCTAATTTGCACAAACAATTAAATCAGTCTATGTGTGCAAAATTTCACACCTGTAGGGGTTAATTAAAGGTGTAAATTCGTAGCAAAAAAGTCCGTTTTTTTTACAACGAATTTACACCTTTAATTAACCCCTACAGGTGTGAAATTTTGCACACATAGACTGATTTAATTGTTTGTGCAAATCAGATAGCAAACGACATGAAAAGACATGGTTAACCCTATGTACACCAAGTGTCATTTCATGTCGGGTGCTTCTGTCTTTTCACTGAAGCCGGCTTTACCCGGCAATTGAATCAGAGGATATTTTACTATGTAGAAGTGTATAAACTATACATATATGTATATATATATGTCACAATGACATGTATATATATATATATGTATTCTATGTGTGTATATTTAGTGTTTACAAGGAAAGAATGGGTTTTTTTTAGTTACGATATTTTGTTCCCATTGACTTACATGGGACTTCCGGTATCGGGTATCGCCGATATTTTAATGATATCGGCGATACCATTCCGATTCCGATACTTTTGGATATCGGAAAGTATCGCTCAACTCTAATCGTAACTAAAAAAACCTCTTTCTTTCCTTGTAAACACTAAATATACACACATAGAATACATATATATATATATATATATATATATATATATATATATATTATATTATATATACATGTCATTGTGACATATATATATATATATACATATATTTATAGTTTATACACTTCTACATAGTAAAATAGCCTCTGATTCAATTGCCGGGTAAAGTCGGCTTTTGTGAAAAGACAGAAGCACCCGACATGAAATGACACTTGGTTTACATAGAGTTAACCATGTCTTTTCATGTAGTTTGATATCTGATTTGCACAAACAATTACATGAGTGTAAGTGTGCAAAATTTCACACCTGTAGGGGTTAATTAAAGGTGTAAATTCGTTGTAAAAAAACGGACTTTTTTGCTACGAATTTACACCTTTAATTAACCTCTACAGGTGTGAAATTTTGCACACTTACACTCATGTAATTGTTTGTGCAAATCAGATATCAAACTACATGAAAAGACATGGTTAACTCTATGTAAACCAAGTGTCATTTCATGTCGGGTTCTGCATTTTCACAAAAGCCGGCAATTGAATTAGCGGCTATTATACTATGTAGAAGTGTATGAACTATAAATATATATATATGTGTCACAAACTCAATGACATGTATATATATATATATAGAGGTGTAAAATTGCTGAAAAAAAATGTGTGGGCTCCCGCCCTATTTTTGCAACCAGACAGACAAAGCCAGTGAGTGGGGGCAGATAATAATAGCCCAGAGAGGGACCATTATTTTTGGCCCCCCCGGCTACTAACATCTGCCCCCAGACACCCCAGAAAGGGCAAATCTCTAATTAGATTTGCCCTTTCTGGCACTTTGCCCGTCTATTCCCATTGCCCTGTAGCGGTGGTGAATGGGTTAATAATGGGTTAAAATGACCTTGCAATTGAAAGGTCACTTTAAGCCAAGTTAATAATTGAGAGCTGTCAATTAGACAACTATCAATTATTAATCCTATTGTATGAAAGAAAAATCAAACACACACACTTTAATAAAAAAGAAGTTTAATGAAATAATCACACAGTTTTTGACCGTATTTTATTTACCTGCTAAAACCATTTCCTGTAATAAAAATAAAATAATAAAGCAAAATTATTCTTACCTATCCCATGCACAGTCAGGTCCCACGGTGTAATCCTTCAGAAAGGGTTAATGTTTACTGCAGGGACCGCTGCTAATGCTGCAGCCTCACAGTAAACCCCCAAATGAATGAGCTCCTCTCCTGGCTGACAGGAGAGGAAGTGGAAAGCTTAATTGATTGCTTTCCACTTTCACTTCAGGTCAGCCAGGGACACCATCAGTGACGTCAGAGGGAACTGATTAACAAAAATAGGGGTTCCCTTCGAAAAAAAATTGGCGTGGGGTCCCCCCTATTTTTGTTATCCAGCCAGATGAAGCAGACCGCTGAGGCCTGGATTTTCAGGCTGTTAAGGAGCCAAGATCCATGGACCTTGCCAGCCTGATAATACCAGGCCACAGCAGTCTGCATATCTTGACTGATTAACAAAAATAGGGGATCCCCTCGAAAAAAATTGGCGTGGGGTCCCCCCTATTTTTGTTAACCAGCCAGATGAAGCAGACCGCTGAGGCCTGGTTTTTCAGGCTGGTAAGGATCCAATATCCATGGACCTTGCAAGCCTGATAATACCAGGCCACAGCAATCTGCTTAGCTTGGCTGGTTAACAAAAATAGGGGATCCCCTCGAAAAAAAAACGGCGTAGGGGTCCCCCTATTTTTGTTAACCAGCCAAGTAAAATGCAGACTGCTGCGGCCTGGTATTAAAAGACTGTCAAGGCCCATGGATTTTGGCCCTCAACAGCCTGATAATACCAGGCTACAGCAGCCCCACATTTGGCGCATCAAAAGATGTGCCAATTGTGGCACTTTACCCGGCTCTTCCCACTGCCCTGTAGCGGTGGCAAGTGGGGTAATAAGGGGTTAATGTCACCGTTGATTGCACGGTGACAATAAGCCCGGTTAATAATGGAGAGGTGTCAATAAGAGTTATTAAATGTATAAAAAAAAGACAAAGCAAGAAAAAAGTCTTTTAATGAAATAAAAGAGACAACACAGTTTTCATTAATTTTATTATACACTCATTCCTGCGACGCCATCGATCTCCTGTAAAAAAGAAAAAAAACAAACCAACAGTATACCACCTGTCCGACGCAGTCCATAGTAACGACAGTCCCACGACGATCCAGCTCTGCTACATCGCAATGACAGGCAGAGCCTGTCATCTCGACGCAGCACAGCTGATTACCTGCTTCCCCGGCGGTGACGTCATCGGACTGACTGCTTTACGGCCGGGATTACCCAGCAGTCACTGCAGTTATCGCGAGAAACTGCATGTGACCGCCGGGGAAAGATGATGGCGGCCATGAAGCAGTCCAGCCCGTGACCGCCGGAGATCTTCTGCCGGGTAAGTGCCGCTGACTCCTGACAGACCCGACCGACGGACACTGACAGTGACAGTGACATTCCGATTCCGGTATCCGATATGACGAAAATATCGGAACTCGGAATCGGAATTCCGATACAGCCAATATCGGCCGATACCCGATATTTGCAGTATCGGAATGCTCAACCCTACTGTTGATATGTTTTTTCATGTCCTGGGCCGCATCTATGATGAGCCTGACAGGGTCCGTATGGCTGAGGACATGGTAATGAGTGTTCGTCAGGGTAAACATTCAGCCGAGTGGTTCTGTTCGGAGTTCCGACGTTGGGCAGCTGAGGTCTCCTGGAATGATGCCGACCTTCGAGGGCTATTCCGCAGAGGCCTGTCTGAACGTCTCCAGGACGCCCTGGCCCTTCATCCTTCACCTGATACTTTGGAGGACGCCATAACCCAGGCCGTACGAATGGACCGCAGGCTACGCGCCAGGGGTGTCATGCAGTGTGAAACCTCACTGTTTGCTGGCAGCAAAGAGACTGGAGCCACTACTGAGGTCATGGACATTGGCACCATCTCGCTAAAAGAGAAGGAGAGAAGACATCGCCGGGAGAAACAACTCTGTTTCTATTGTTGAGAGTCCGGACATTGGAGAAAAGATTGCCCCACCTGTCCATCATCTAAGACGGCGGAAAACTACTAGGTCTGGGTAGCGATCGTGGAGGCTGCCCAGACCTTCAGGTACTATTTTCCTCATGTTCTAAAGTCGTGTTAAAGGTGGAACTATTGGTAGACAACTATCGTTTTTTCTCGACAGCATTGGTGGACAGTGGTTCATCTCTCAATCTGGTCAGTTCCTGTGTCGTCTCCCAACATAAGATAGGGACAGTCAGGCTGGAGACACCCCTTAAAATTGTTGCTATCGACTCTTCCCCTCTTACCCGAATCGGGATTCTTTATGCTTCCAAAAGGTTTTCTTTGCAGGTTGGTTCTTCCCACAAGGAAGACATAGAATGTTTTGTCATGGACAAATTGCTCACAGGGCTAGTGCTGGGTATGCCATGGCTTCAACGCCACAACCCAGTGATTGACTGGGAATCAGGTGAGATTATTAAATGGGGATCCCAATGTGTTGACTGTTGCCATAAACCTGTTTATTGTCTGAAACTTGCAAAACCTGTCTCAGTGTCTTCTGTTGGTCTGGAGGGTATTCCTGAGTACCTGAAAGACTTTGAGGACGTGTTCTCTGAAAGTGAGGCTGAGGCTCTGCCCCCGCATAGATCATTTGACTGTGCTATTGATCTTGTCCCGGGAGCCAAATTGCCCAAGGCCCGTCTGTTTAATTTGTCAGGCCCGGAGCGCCTGGCTATGAAGCAATACATCGCTGAAAGTCTTCGCAACGGGCATATAAGGCCCTCAGTGTCCCCAGTAGCTGCGGGGTTCTTCTTTGTTAAAAAGAAAGATGGCGGTCTACGTCCCTGCCTCGACTTTCGAGAACTTAATAAAATCACAGTCAGGAATACACACCCCCTGCCTCTGATTCCTGATCTCTGTAACCAGCTCTCTGGAGCCAAGTGGTTTTAAAAATTGGACCTCAGGGGGGCTTATAATTTAATAAGAGTACGGGAAGGGGATGAGTGGAAAACTGCTTTTCTTACTACTGAGGGGTTATTTGAGAATCTCGTCATGCCTTTCGATCTCACCTATGCTCCAGCTGTGTTTCAAAATTTCATTAATGTAGTTTTTTCGGACCTCATTGGCCGTTTTGTTGTGATCTACTTGGATGATATACTGATATATTCCTCTGACAGACATTCTCATTTATCACATGTTAAAACTGTGTTTCAAAGACTCAGGGAAAATCAATTATTTGTTAAGCTGGAGAAATGTTCTTTCTTTGTTCAGGAGCTATCATTTTTGGGTCTCATAATCTCTCCACAGGGGTTTCATATGGATCCCAAGAAGGTGCAAGCCATTATGGAGTGGGTCCAACCTCAGGACCTTAGAGGACTCCAGCGCTTCTTGGGTTTCGCAAATTACTATCGCAGGTTTATCAAGGGTTTTTCTCAGATTGTGAAACCCCTCACAGATCTCACACGTAAAGGGGCAGATGTTAGGAACTGGTCCCTGTCGGCCAAACAATCTTTTTTAACTTTGAAAAATTGTTTCACATCCGCTCCTGTACTGGTTCAACCTGACTCATCCAAGCTGTTTGTGGTTGAAGTTGATGCTTCGGAGGTTGGGGTGGGGGCAGTGTTGTCACAGGGACCTACTTCTCTGACTAACCTCAAACCATGTGCCTATTTCTCAAAAAAATTTTCTCAGGCTGAGAGAAATTATGGCGTTGGTAAAAGAGAACTCTTAGCAATCAAGTTGGCGTTCGAGGAATGGAGGCATTTTTGGAGAGGGCGGCTCACCCCATTACAGTCATCACCGACCACAAAAACCTAGAGTATATCAAAACTGCTAATAGACTGACTCCTAGGCAGGCCCGTTGGTCACTTTTTTTTTCCAGATTTCAATTTTCTATAACTTTTCGCCCAGGGTCTAAAAACGTGAAAGCTGATGCTTTATATCACGTAGTTTTGAGCCGCTTTCCACCCCTGACCCGCCGTCCCCCATTCTTCAACCCAATGTCGTTATAGCTGAAGTGTCGTTGGAATTGGAGCGGGAGATTGTGGGGGCTCAATCTTTAGCTCCAAGGTCCAAACCCGAAAACAAATTGTTTGTTCCTCAGCAGTTATGCATCAGGCTCCTGCGGGAGTTCCATGATTCAAAACTGAGTGCTCACCCAGGCATTTCTGCCACACGAGAGGCAGTGGCTAGAGTTTTTTGGTGGCCTTTGATGGCTTCAGATATTAAGAAGCATGTCGCTGCGTGTGGGGTATGCGCTCGTTTTAAGAGCTCTCATTGCCGACCGGCCGGGGAATTGGTGCCTTTGCCAATTCCAGGAAGGCCATGGACCCACTTGTCCATGGACTTTATTACCAACCTTCCTTCTTCTCGGGGTTAACACGGTTATCTGGGTAGTTGTGGACAGGTTTTCTAAGTTAGCGCATTTTGTACCTATGGCAAGTCTGCCTTCTGCAGAGACTCTCGCTAAGCATTTCCTCGCACAGATTGTACGGTTACATGGGGTACCTATGAATATTGTATCTGACAGAGGGGCACAATTTGTGGCCAAGTTTTGGCGGGCTTTTTGCAAAAGGTTGGGGATATCTTTGTCCTTTTCCTCAGCCTACCACCCAGAGAGTAACGGGCAGACGGAGCGCACCAACCAGTCGCTTGAACAAATTCTTCGATGTTTGATTTCTACTCTGCAAAGCGACTGGTGTGATGCCCTACCGTTAGCGGAGTTCGCCTTCAACAACCGTACCAATCAATCTACCGGTAGGTCACCGTTTTTTATTAATTATGGTTTGAACCCTCATTTTGGTGAATTCTCACGTTTAGATTCGGGCTGTCCAGGAGCTGAGGACTGTGTTAACCGAATCAGGGATCTGTGGTCAAAAGTTCGGTTAAATATGTTCAGGGCTCAGGAGACTTATAAGCGTTTTGCAGATAAAAAAAGGAACCCTGCTCAGGTGTTGCAGTGTGGGGACAAGGTGTGGCTCTCCACGCGAAACATAAATCTTCGTCTGCCCTCCGTCAAACTGGGACCCAAGTTCATAGGTCCCTATGAGATCATTGAGGTAATTAACCCTGTGGTGTATCGTCTTCGCCTCCCCCCGCTTTGAAACTCCATAACGTATTCCATAGATCCTTGCTAAAACCCTTGGGATCGGTAGTAGAAGAACCAGCTGCTGTTCCCTCCCCAGTCTTGGTTGATGGGCACATGGAATTTGAGGTACAACATATTGTAGACTCCCGGCGGTCTCGGGGGTCCTTACAGTACCTGGTGCATTGGAGGGGGTACGGTCCAGAGGACCGGTCTTGGGTGCCGGCCAGATCGGTACACGTTGACCGTCTGGTTCGGGCATTCCATGCTCGGAATCCTGGGAAACCTGGGTGTCCAGAGGCCCCCCATTAAGAAGGGGGTACTGTCATGGTGTACTGGGTTCTTGGATCAGGTAGTCGCGGGGTTAACTTGGTTGGCCTCTTTCTGGGTCCTGGGAGGCTTTTTATAGCCTCACTGTGAGGCCAGTCTTTGTCGTTTATTCTCTGACCTTTGGCTGAGTGTGTCTGACCCTGTGCTTGTGCCAGTGCGTTGTGCCTGTGCTACGTTTTGTCTGTCTGGTTCTGATTTGGCTGTGTCCCTATTACGAGTTTTGCCTGTCCCTTTTGTACTGCGTTGCTCCCTCTGTGTATGATCCCTTGGCTGTGTTCTGATTATTTTCTGCCTGCTCCTTTTGTACTGCGTTGCTCCCTCTGTGTATGACCTGGTTATCCTGACTATCCATTCTGTCTATGCCCCTTGGTAACTTTATTTCGTAGTTATCCTTCTAGGAGTTTTCCTTTACCTCATAGCTCTCTGGAGCTTAGGCCATGCCCACTAGCAGTCACGTGCCTGCAGGTCCTCCGGCCTGAAGCATTCTCTATCTGCTACTGCTGCCTCTGAGAGACGTGTGGCCGGCTGCGCCCCTTGGCAGTCAGGTGCTGAAGTCCTGTTCCTCAGAAACACACGTCTTCCCTGCTGTGGCTCTGCTATACAGGTATCTTTGGGCACAGTTTGTTCACTCAGGACACACGCACTGGCTCAGTGAGCAAGTGCAGTGCGGTGTACCTGACAATTATATAGGCCCATCATACACTGGAGCATCATGCATGGGGCCCATCATACACTGGAGCATTAAAAATGTGGCCCATCATACACTGGAGCATCATATACGGGGCACTTATACACTGGAGCATTATAAATGGGGCCCATTATATATGGAGCATTATATTGGCCCATCATACACTGGAGCATCATCCATGGGGCCCATCATATACTGGAGCATCATATGGGGCCCATTATATATGGAGCATTATATAGGCCCATCATACACTGGAGCATCATGCATGGGGCCCATCATACACTGGAGCATTATAAATGTGGCCCATCATACACTGGAGCATCATATACGGGGCCCATTATACATTGGAGCATTATAAATAGGGCCCATTATATATGGAGCATTATATTGGCCCATCATACACTGGAGCATCATCCATGGGGCCATCAAATACTGGAGCATCATATGGGGTTCATTATTTATGGGGCATCATATAGGGTATGGAGCATCATATGGAGCACTTATGGGGCCTATTCTGTATGGAACATTATATGGAGCCCATTCTGTATGGAGCAATATATGGGGACCATCATATACTGTATGGAGCTTTATATGCGACTCATTATACTGTGTGGAGCAATATGTGGGGCTTATTCTACTCTATGGAAACCGTCCTATACTGTATGGCAAATTATATGGGGACCATCATATACTGTAGCATTATGTGGAGCTCATCATATACTGCATGGAACATTATATGGGACCAATTATTCTGTATGGAGCAATATACAGTATGGGGCTCATTATTCTGTATGGCGCACTATGTGGCGGCCATAATACTATATGGAGGAATATAGTGTCCATTTTTTGAGCTATTGTAGAATTTACAATAGATATTACTCATGTAATGTAAGAAGTGAAGTATTTGTCATTGTACTATACCTATATTTCTGTGCCGTATCGGAGCATCATGAATTGTGGTATGTGTTAAAGGGGCCCACTGACACTCTTTCACCCGAGACCCACGAAAACCGGGAGCCAGCCCTACCCCCCCACAACTTTAGCCAAATAACCCCCAGTTTTCAATGCGTAATTATTATTATAAAGTAAATTAAGGTTGACAAGGTTAAGTAATAAGAATTTATGTTGTTGGCATTGAAATGGGCACTGTAGGTGTGTTTACTGTCCTCCACTCACTGCCGACTTTGCTTCCCATTGACTTGCATTGGGTTTCATGTTTCAGTCGGACCACCGACTTTTCCCGATAGTCGTCCGATATCGTTCGACTTGACTTTTGAGAAAGTCGGTTTTCACGAAACCCGACTCGACCCTCCCGGAGGCAAAGTCGCTCATCTCTAGTAATCACGTATTTAGTTATTAGTTTTGCAATATAACTGGAACTTAGCCTTTACATTTTATAAATCAAAATTCAGTTCTTAAAACAAAAAAATAACCAATTGGCTAAATATCTAGAAGTTTCTCACAGATAGCAGACTGGAAACCAAGATATCAGCAAAATCAAAGAAATGAGACAGAGCATAAGTTGTATACATTATAGCACGTTCACACATTTCTCAGTCAAAACCCAAGAAAAAAAGCAAAATACATATATACTCTATAGCAAGTAAATAGTAATAGTATATGTAAATAACAGAGGACACTTAGTTAATGCTATTTTGATCAAAAAAGCATAAAAGCTATCCCACCATGACAAGGTATACCCAATCTCGACTGCCCTATCATATCTCTAGTATTACAACCTCTCCATAATATAGATAAGGGCAGAGCAGGATACAGGCCAGGCTGTTCAGACACATGACCATAGGAAGCTATATACAGTGGCATGTAAAAGTTTGGGCACCTCTAGTCAAAATTACCTTTATTGTGAACAGTTAGGCAAGTTGAAGATTAAATGATCTCTAAAAGGCCTAAAATTAAAGATAATAATAATAATTTTATTTCTATAGCGCTAACATATTCCGCAGCACTTTACATTATAGAGGGGACTTGTACAGACAATAGACATTACAGCATAACAATAAATACAGATCAAAGTAGATACCAAGAGGAATGATGGCCCTGCTCGCAAGCTTACAATCTATGAGGAAGAAGGGGAGACACTAAAGGTGGATGGTAACAATTGCATTAGTTGTTCGGAACAGCCATAGTGAAAGAATCGGGTGTTTATGTAATGCTGCATGAACTGGTTATCGGCCTAAGTATGTAACAATACAGACACAGAGGGCTATTAAATGCATAAAGCGGGTGAGAACATGATACAAGGAACCTGGCTATGGTAAAAAGATGGCAAATATACATTGTATTTTAGCCAAAAAATATATATAGTTTCGTCTTTTACATTTTGAAAAATTCCAAAAAGTAATATGGGTCAATGCAAAAGTTTGGGCGCCCTACCTGGTTAGAACCTAATAGCACCCCCTTTTGAAAGTATCACAGACTGTAAATGCTTTTTGTAGCCAGCCAAGAGTCTTGCTTGAGGAATTTTCATCAATTCTTCTATTTACATTTCAAACTGAGGAAAGAGTAACTTGAAAACGCTTTCCTATCTTCTTATAGCCGTCTCCTGTTTTGTGGGCCTCCACCATTTTGATTTTCAGAGTGCTAAGCAACTGCTTAGAAGAACCCATGGCTACTGTTTTTTTGACACAAGGTTAAAGAAGGCTGGGTTTTTATAAAGCTGGGAAATTTGCAACATCTGACCTTTCCTAATGATGATAGTGAACAAGTCATAATCCTAACAGGCATATTAAAGTCTAAAACCTTGGTCAAAGTTATATGAGCACACAAATCTCCCAGGGTACCCAGACTTTTGCATTGGCCCATTTATCATTTATCATTGTATTATTTTCTTTACACCTCACAAATAATTGCTACTTGGTGTTGGTATATCACATGAAATTCCAATAAAATACATGGAAGTTTATGGGTGTTACTTGAAAAATGTGGAAAAGTTAATGGGGCATGAATAATTTTTGAATGCACTGTAGATCAGGAGAGCAGACTGTCAGTTATTACATGTCTCACACTGGTAATGCCCCCTTTCATTTATAATATTTGAAAAAAGGGGAATGGGGAATAGGAGAAGTCAGCTCACCATTTGCAGTCTCTTTCCAAGAATGAGTTCCAGGCATGGAGCCGCCTGGGCTTGGGCGTGCAAGTTCCAAAGAACCGGAGTGTCGAAACGCATCGGTTGGTAGTTCTCTGGGATCTATATGTTGTCCTGTTTTTATGAATTTTTCCCATTAAAGACTAAGTTTTTCTACGCTGGAGCAACTTTTTTTCTTCATTTTTTGATTTACAATAATCTGGCAAAGCAGAGTCTCAGGGAACCCTATGTCCTGCCCATAGATCTTCACAGTTCATTTACATGTTAAGAAAAATGTGGATTTTGACTGAATAAGACATTGGATCGCAGATATCAAGGTATTACTTTATTATAGTTTCTATGACCTACATGCCGATATAGAAGCTTTAGAAAGGAGTGATCCTACCAACAGATTCCCTTTAAAGTGTTGTTATATGAAGGTATTTTGAATGATATCTGAGTATAGATTTAGAATAGGATGTCATTAAGGCTCCTGTAGGTGTAATGTGTATGTATCCCATTACTTTTGTCCATAAAGTATACATACTACACTTAATGACATACATACTGTGGCTTAATGATATCAGTGTTTGCTGCCTGTAAATATTCAAATTAAAGGGAACCTGTCACGTCCTTTATTCCTATTAAACTGCCCCAAAGTCATATCAGTGATGCACATTGCATCACTAACATGTTTGTTTCAAGCAAAACGTCTCAGTATTTAGCGTAAAATTCACTTTTTATACTTTGATGGTTGCCCCACATACATTCTGTTTCAGTCATAGTGATGGGCAGCTCTAGCTCTTCAGTCATGGTCAATGAAGTGGGTTTTGAATTTCCACACGCCCATCATATTAGCATTCGTTCTCGTTACTGCTCCCTACGTCACCGCAATCTCCCAGCACATCCAGCGCTTGCTCAGCTTTTAGGGCATGCGCACTAAATCTGGGTGTATGTCCCACCTTCGTATCCTATGTGCGCATGCTCCGGAACCACTGAGCGTCAGCGTAGTGAGCAGGACGTTACTGGAAAGCAATAAAGGATGTGACAGGTTCCCTTTAAATGTAGTTATACTGTATGGATATGTATAAGTTTACAGTAATTATGGTTAACAACTATGGAAAAAGTACACTTCTAATATACAGTATTTCTCTCATATTTCTTTATTTACTTTCAGATCTCGGATAGCCAAAGTGCCAGGAAGTAGCAGTCACAGAAGAGCAATTGACTTTAATCACTCTCACTCTCAATGACTATTTTATAATCAGTAACCACTGGTTCCGTAACATAGAAATGTGTAACTCTTTTGTTGCTGGTCATGAAGTTTAATTTTACAGCTTTATTTACTGAAATACCTGAAACACGCTTTAAGTAATTTACTAACATGGTCTTACGGAGATAGCCTTTTGCATCAAGAAGAATGACAATGTTGCGAAATTGGCAACTTTTTTTTAATCAAAGTGTCATTCTTTTATAAAGATGGCATCAGATATTCAACTAGTGTACCATCTGTTGGCATTTATAATACTAGGCAACAAAGCCCCCCATAGATGATAAGGTATGTGATTGGTTGTTTTATTAGTATTTTCCACCTGAGCTGACACCACCTTTTCTCATGTGGACTTGCTTCAGCCTGTATTAGTATTGTGACTTGGTAATGGTAAGTATTGCTGCTTTTTTATTTGAACCTTTTTGGGGTGCGTGGGGGTTTTCATGTCTTTAGCAGTGAACTGTTTTTAATTTTAGTGTAGGGACTCGCAAGACAATGAGGACTCTTGACACTGGAGTGAGATTGCGTATTTTGGCCAAAATATCATCTAATGCCTCATGTACATTTCATCTTTGCAGGATGAATGCAGGCCTCAGAGTGTAGTTGGGGGGTATAGTATGTCCCTCTGGGTGCACTTATATAGTCTTGAAAAGCCCCCGATCTAAAAGTATGGGTATGACTAATAGACTGTAACAGGCATGGTGCATGACAAGTATATGTGTGATAGATACCATATACTAGCCACATCCTTGTGCATCTATAATTTTGAGCACCACCCTCCCAACAATGATAGGTGTGATGATTCATCAGTACCTTGCACCTGTGCTACTTCCTTGCATCCTGCAGTATTTGTATTGTGACCTAGTATTTGTAAATATGGCTGATTTTCCTAAAATATTATTTTGGGTTTGATGTCCTCTTCAATAGAGATAAGTGTCGTCGCCACATAATGTGGGACGTTCTGAGTAGTGCCTGCTCCAAATTAAATTGTAAAATTCAAGTGCGTGCTCAGAATACATTGAGCATCAAGGCAGATATCTGTAGCAATTATGGAATCTGATTGCGTGGGATAAAACGAATTTGAGAACAAAGCTGAAACAAATAAGTGTATTTAACCCCTTAACGACCGCCGATGCGCCTTTTAACGGCGTCATAAGGTACTTAAACCACAGCGCGTTAATTAACGGCGCTGTGGAAAAGTGAATAGCGCCCCCCAGAGGCGCATTTTCTCCGGGGTCTCGGCTACCGGGGGTAGCCGAGACCCCAGAGAATATGAATCAGGTCGGTTTTTACCGACACCGATGTTGCGATCGCCGTTATTAACCCTATAACGGCGACCACAAAAAAAAAAAAACAATGTGCCATTTAATTTCTCTGTCCTCTGATGTCATCGGACATCAGAGGACAGAGAAAAAGGGTCCCCGGGACCCCACTGTGGCCCCCGAACCCTCCTTATGGCCCCAGGGCCCTCCGGTGTCCCCCGGTGCCAGCGCCATGCTTTAAAATGGCGGGCGCACGAGTGGTGCGCCCGCCGCGAGGTGACGGGGGGATGGGCGATTTTCTCTGGGGTCTCAGCTGCCTGGGGTAGCCGAGACCCCAGAGAACATAATAGGGGCCCCCCCAGTCACCACTCTTTTGCGATCGCCATATACTGGCGATCGCAAAAGAGAAATCACTGCTGCGATCCCTGCCTGTAAATTTCTCTCCCCTCTGATGTGATCGCACATCAGAGGGGAGAGAAATAGTGTCCCGGGACCCCCGATCTCACCCCCCCTGTACCTGCAGGGGTCCCGTGTCCTCCGATCCCCCCCCTGTGCGGTCCGATCCTCCCCCTGGACTCCGGTCCTCCCCCTGGCCTCCGTTCAGGCCGGCTTCTTCTTCCAGTAAAAAAAAAATGGCGGGCGAATGCGCAGTGCGCCCGCCGAATCTGCCTGGCGGCAAATTCAAAAAATCATTCATTCACTCTCTAAAAGTACATTTTGATCACTGTGATAAACTATCAGCCTGAATTCAGAGTCATATCTCCAGACCACCAAACACCCCCTGTGATCATGCTACACCAGCAATGCTGATTTCCCCCCCCCCCCCCGTAAGCTGAATTCAGACACATTAAATTTTTTCCCTGTTTTCCTTCTGAAAATTTGGGGTGCGTCTTATAGTCCAAAAAATATGGTAGGCATTTCTTAGTCATTCATTATAACAATGTAATTTGCTCAGCATATCTCTAAATATGTGCTGGCATTAGCATACATATATCTCATTGGCTAAAAGTAATACTGTTGACACCCAGCTTTTGGTCTAGGTGTTGATCTACTCTTAGTTCATGTCTTTCCTATATTTTATCTAAGTCCGTTAGACAAAGAAATTCCTCAGGGACCCTTTAACTCAAAACACATATAGTGGCTCAAACTCCATTTTGGAAAGCAGGATAGATAAATATAAATCCTGCACTCACATGAGCAAGCACTAAAATGCTCGGATGTCCGTTGCTCGAACTGAGCAATTCCTACTAATACTGGAATGCTTGTTTCGATTAAGAAGTATAATGGGAGTTAAGGAGAAATCCGAGCTTTCTCCCGGAAGACCCTACAAAGAGCTCTGGGGGGGTAGTGAACATGTTGAAATGGATGGGAAAAGTGCTGAATGGATGGAGAACTGCATGGGGTAGATTCCTGGAAGCATCTTTGACTCCCAGATCAATGCTGAGAACAATGGTGTTACACTTTTACTCCACTTAAAGAAGTGACAATAAAACATTCCAAATCGAAAAGAAATTGCATTTTACAGGAAAAGAAATGTTAAGAAACCTTTTTTCCTGTATAATGACTTGTATATAAGGCATAATTTAAAAAGGATTTAAAAAAATGATATCTTAAGTAAACCAAAATTTAATTTTTTATTAAAATAGGAAGCAAGAACTGCCAAAAATTAGGGACTCAGAGGGACTCAGGTACACCTTGTATAACACATAAAGGAGAGCCTCATACACATTCTGTTCTAATTGTCATGTATTGGTATGAAAGTGGATATAAAACCTGTGCTGCCAAGGATCCAATATACGATTAGAAAACAGATGCGGTATGTATGCGGTTTTATTTGACAATGCGTTTCGAGGTGATCATACCTCTTCATCAGGACAAACCACAATAATCATTGTAGTTTGTCCTGATGAAGCAGTATGATCACATCAAAACATGTTCACTAATAAAACCGCTTACATACTGCATCTGTGTCCCTGTCATATATTGGATACCCGGCAGCACAGGTTTTATATCCGCTTTCATCTCCAAGTCTTCTTACTATTTGTTTGGTGGATCTCCAGCCGTCTTTTGCTTTAAAGATAGCAAAGGGGTTGTGACTTTCACAACCCTCCCAGTTGAGCAAATCCCATTTTCTCCTTCCTCTGTAATCTGGATAAAACCCTATTGCGCTTTTATTGTGACCACTAGAGGCACCCGGTTGTTTTCTTCTTTAGCTTTGTAATGTAGCAGGTGATTCCTTGATATTCTGGTGGCTCTTGTAATTTGGTTTTCAATTGTTCTTGGATGGTAGCCCTGGTTCAAAAAGGTCTTTCTGAGGCGAAATCCATAGGGTTGGAACATATACGATTGTACAATCCAAATCTGGAGATGCTAAGGGGAGCTGCACGGAAACTACAACCTTTACTACAAAAAGATGCCCGATTACAATCCATATTTCCAGACCCCCCACTACTATGTTTTAGGCAGCCCCCAAATCTAAGAAGCATCATTGTCAGAAGCTCCCTGTCCTCCCCAACAGCTGCAGGAACCTTTCCTTGCAATAAGAAGAAATGCAAAACCTGTGCATCTATAATGACCACAGACAAGATAAAGATCCCCAACTCCCATCGGGACTACAAGATACCAGGTACTTTCAGCTGCATCACATCTAATGTGGTGTACCTAATTATTTGTACGAAATATCCAACTAGGGGTCTGTATGTGGGGGAGATCGGGCAAAAACTGAGAACAAGGATGAATTCTCATCGCCACACAATAAGAGAAAAAAGAATGGATTTACCTGTGGCAAAACACTTTTGTATGCCCGGTCATAGCATGATGGATATGGAATTACTTGTATTAAAATCTAACTTCAAATCTGAGAAAGATAGAAAGGTTTGGGAATATAAA
This sequence comes from Oophaga sylvatica, assembly GCA_033576555.1. NCBI lineage: Eukaryota > Metazoa > Chordata > Amphibia > Anura > Dendrobatidae > Oophaga > Oophaga sylvatica. The sequence goes on along the minus strand of JARQOD010000002.1, from coordinate 245,761,350 downwards.
CTTATGATGACCTTTGACACTCTTAGTGCTGGAATGAATATATCCCAAGGTTTCATGTCTTTTTATATCAATTAAGGAATCTGCTTCTCTGACCTTCTAGGGGCATCAAAACACAATAGTAGACTCCAATCAGAGGGTAATAAAACTTTCACTCCTTATCTATGAACTGTTCCAATATTTATGTTCATCCCTCTGCCATAATGACAGTTCTGCTTCACGTCACTTGTCTTACCTATTGCATTATTCCTGTGTCCTGTTGTGTATAAATATGTGATTCTTCAGATTTTGTATTAGTCTTCGCCTGATGAAGAGACCTGAGTAGTCTCGAAAGCTTGCAATTTGTTACCATCTTTTCAGTTACCCATTAAAAGGTATCAACCACTGAGGACTCTCAAGTCTAAATATTTTTCTATCTACTGGCTAACACGGTACGAAGATACACATCTTTCCTATATCAAAATGGGTGAGAAATGAAATCCAGCCAATTTTTTAACACTTTTTTGTAGTGTTACATAATATCACATAAATGTACCCCAGACCACAGCATAGTGTATGGGTGAGAAATGTAATCCAGTCTATTTTTTAATGTTTTTTTAGCTATAGGTATCACAGATATGTAAGATCTATATACAATAGTGCCAATAGTAGAAACTAAATTATGTTTCATTATCCATGGTGTTTTGTTGTTTGTTATTATTGTAAAATTGTTTTTGTATATTTTGTATTTTATACTGAATATTCACAGCACTTTCGTTACAATGTCTCAGGTAATCTATTCATTGAGAGTCATTTTTGACCTTCTAGAACTTTTTGGTTTGATCATGTGACATTGTTACTGAATTTGATTGGTTGAACTGTATTATATATACATTGTGCTGTTAAGTAATGTTTAGCTGTGATATAGAACTATATACAGATCGAAATGCGTCGCTGAACACACTCTCCCCCGGCACATGTCCATGTCACCTGAGGATTTTTTTGCCTTTTTCATGTTTTAAATGGATGAATAAAATTTTTTGATTTTAAGGAGCTGGAACACTTTTCCTATTTCTTCTAATCACTGAAATGTACCCCAGACTACAGAATAATGTATGGGTGAGAAATGTAATCCATCTAATATTTTTAACTCTTTTTTTGTAGTGTTGGATATCACATAAATGTACCACAGACCACATTAAACTGTATGGCTGAGAAATTTAAGCCTGCAAAAATTTTTAATGGCTTTTTTTAGTTTTATAGATCCCAGAAATGTACCTCAGACCACGAAATACTGTATGTGTGACAAATTTAACCCTGGCAAATTTTTAAATGCGATTTTTTTTTGGACTGCTATATAACACAAAAAATAACTTAAAGCACGTAATACTCAATGAATCAAAATATATTACTTTTTTTACCCCCCCAAAAAATGGAACTATGATATGCACAGCCCTAATCCTTGTCTACTGATTGTATTTGTCCACTCTTCCTGCTCCTACGACTCTCTCTCTCTCCCTAGACTACTAGACTAAATGCAGGATGTATGTGATACAAACAGCAAACAAACTATTAGCCCTTAGGAGAGCTGTTAGTATGATGGATCAGCTTCAGCACCAGTATCAACACTGCAGGCCTTTGATTCATTACACTGTGCACACACAGGCCTAGACAAGTACTCTTTCTCTCTCTCCAATACGAAGAGCTGTGCAATTGAGTCAATGCCTATTCTTTTATTAACCCTCTGATGATGTCACAGAGCCAGCCAATCATAGTGATGCCACAACCAAGATGGCTTTGGTATTACAGTGACACGCAAGCAATCCCTGCATGCTCACTGGCTGTGAAACAGGCACCAAACATGTGGGGATTCGAATTTTACATAGAGCACCACCCAATACTCATCTTCCCATTCTTCCCCTGTCCCCCTGTTTACTCCTGAAGGTGTGAAGGTGGAGACACCGGGTTCATGTGCCTTACTATACTCCTGTATCAACCCTTATCTGTCCCCTCCCGAACCCAGGGAGGAGGAAAGCTGAAATATATAGGATAACATTAACCAGACAAACAAGGGAACTTACACTGGCATTTCTTAAGTGCCAGTAGCAATCATATTTAACAGAGGGGAGTTGCAAACACTGAACAGCTGAGACAATTCTGGTAAGAAAGCTCTAGGAGCTTCAGCTCAACAGATTAACCCTTAGATTGCCAGCAAGGAAAAAACTGCACTGTTTAATAAGATGGTGAAGTACTTCTAACCAGAAGTTTGTGAAATCAGACGCCGCAATCTTCTGTCATGGTATCCCCGTTACAGTATCCCCCCTTCTTAAAGGGACTTCTTGAACCTTAGGGCTGGATTTGCTTGGGTGTACAATATGAAAAGACGACCAATCTGATCGCATGTATGTCAGATGTTGGTACCCACATTCTCTCTTCAGTACAGTAATCCAGTGTAACAGATAATGAAGAGACAGATGAACCAAGCGACAATTGATAATCTTAGCTATCTGAAATTCCAGATTCCCATTAACAATGACTGGAGAAGATGATGGAGATGGTTCAGAGGAATCAATGTATTTTTTGAGTACAGATCAGTGAAACACATTATGAATCTTAAAAGTTGGTGGCAAAGCAAGGCAAAATGCTACTGGATTGATGATGGTCACAATCTTAAAGGGACCAATAAACCAGGGTCCCAATTTCCAAGAAGGAGCCTTCAGCTTAATGTTCTTCAAGGACAACCACATGAAATCACCAACACATAGGTACAAACCCACAAAATGTCTCCGATCAGCCGCACTCTTAGATTTGAACCCCATCTTTAAATTATGAAGAACACTTTGCGACACTGATGTAATTAAAGAAGAAAACCACTCTTTGACAGGTACACCTGACGAACAATTCCTATTGAAGGAGCAGAACTGAGGATGAATTCCGTATGCCTCGGAGAGCAGGAACTTGCCAGTAGATTAATGACAGAAACCCAATCCTCCTGATTCTCAGACACCTAAGATATGTCTCAAGATTCTGGTTCACACATTCAGTTTGTCCACTAAAGTGTGGATAAAAGGAGGAAGAAAATGAAAGATGGACCCCCCAAATGAGCACAAAATGCTTTACAAAATTTGGAAATAAATTGAACCCATCAGTCAGAAACAATAGGAATCCCATGTAACTTCATGATTTCTTTGATAAAAAATTGCACCAGTAATGAAATATACAGATAAATGAGTCTGCAGTCTGCTGGAAATTGCCAAAGGTTGAAGAGCCCCAGATGGACGAGTATGTGGGATCTTAGAAAGTGCACAAATGTTGCAGCCAGCTACTTACTCCCGAATATCCTGGTGCACCACAGACTACCAAAAACGATGAGTAAGAAGATCTGTGGTGGCTTTGGTACCAAGATGTCCTGTCAAGACCGAATCATAATGTTCACTTAGAATTTGAAGATTTACAGGAACAAACAGATTACCTGAAGGACAGGCAGCGACCTCCCTCTCCAGATCAGAACATATAGTTGCTGTAACTACCTCTTTCTGTAATATAGGAACCGGTTCACAATTATCTCCTCCCCCAAGGAAAATAACGAGATAAGGCATCCGCCTTAATGTTGTTATCCCCTGGCCTATACGTCACAAAAAAGTTGAATCTGGTAAAGAACAATGACCATCTTGCCTGTCTAGGTGTCAGAGACTTTGCAGACTCCAAATATAAAAGATGTTTATTATTACCTTGACCGAATGTACTACTCACTCCAAAAAATGTTGCCACTTTTCAAAAGCCCACTTTATTGCCAAGTGTTCCCTATTGCCAATGTTATAATTTATCTCAGCGGATGACAGTTTCTTTGAAAAGTATACACACGGACACTATTTACTTGGGTATGTGCCCTGCGACAATACAGCCCCAACCCCTATCTTTACAATGAATGGCTGAGTGTATAAGAATTGGCGAAGAAGCAAAACATTTCTTTTACAGTTTCAAATGCCTCACTGGCCAGACTGGACCATTTGGAAAAGCCCATCCCTTTCCTGGTCATATCCGTCAGAGATTTGGCCACTACCGAAAAGTTCTTGCTGAAGTTACAGTAGTAATTATCTGTCCACTCCCCTACCCAGGGAGGTGAGAAGTCAAAGTGTGTAGGATAACACTAACCAGGCAAACCAGGAAAGATGGACAAGGATAAATTAAAATAGCAATCACATAAAATACACTCACCAAACAACAGAGTGGAACACAGAAGAATTAAAGGAAGGAGAAACAAAATAGGAGAGAATGAGGATGTGAACAAAAACTCCAAGCAACAATCTCCAAACGACAGCTCTAACCAAACTACACTCCAAACCAGGCAGTAAGAACTAACATTGGCAATTCCTAAGTGCCAGTGGTGAGCATACAGTACAGACCAAAAGTTTGGACACACCTTCTCATTCAAAGATTTTTCTGTATTTTCATGACTATGAAAATTGTACATTCACACTGAAGGCATCAAAACTATGAATTAACACATGTGGAATTATATACTTAACAAAAAAGTGTGAAACAACTGAAAATATTTCTTATATTCTAGGTTCTTCAAAGTAGCCTCCTTTTGCTTTGATTACTGCTTTGCACACTCTTGGCATTCTCTTGATGAGCTTCAAAAGGTAGTCACCGGAAATGGTTTTCACTTCACAGGTGTGCCCTGTCAGGTTTAATAAGTGTGATTTCTTGTCTTATAAATGTGGTTGGGACCATCAGTTGTGTTGTGCAGAAGTCTGGAGGATACACATCTGATAGTCCTACTGAATAGACTGTTAAAATGTGTATTAAGGCAAGAAAAAAGCAGCTAAGTAAAGAAAACGAGTGGCCATCATTACTTTAAGAAATGAAGGTCAGTCAGTCCGAAAAATTGGGAAAACTTTGAAAGTGTCCCCAAGTGCAGTTGCAAAAACCATCAAGCGCTACAAAGAAACTGGCTCACATGAGGACCGCCCCAGGAAAGGAAGACCAAGAGTCACCTCTGCTTCTGAGGATAAGTTTATCTGAGTCACCAGCCTCAGAAATCGCAGGTTAACAGCAGCTCAGATTAGAGACCTGGTCAATGCCACATAGAGTTCTAGCAGCAGACACATCTCTACAACAACTGTTAAGAGGAGACTTTGGGCAGCAGGCCTTCATGGTAAAATAGCTGCTAGGAAACCACTGCTAAGGACAGGCATCAAGCAGAAGAGACTTGTTTGGGCTAAAGAACACAAGAAATGGACATTAGACCAGAGGAAATCTGTGCTTTGGTCTGATGAGTCAAAATTTGAGTTATTTGGTTCCAACCACCGTGTCTTTGTGCGACGCAGAAAAGGTGAACGGATGGACTCTACATGCCTGGTTCCCACCGTGAAGCATGGAGGAGGAGGTGTGATGGTGTGGGGGTGCTTTGCTGGTGACACTGTTGGGGATTTATTCAAAATTGAAGGCATACTGAACCAGCATGGCTACAACAGCATCTTGCAGCAGCATGCTATTCCATCCGGTTTGCGTTTAGTTGGACCATCATTTATTTTTCAACAGGACAATGACCCCAAACACACCTCCAGGCTGTGTAAGGGCTATTTGACCAAGAAGGAGAGTAATGGGGTGTTACGCCAGATGACCTGGACTCCACAGTCACCAGATCTGAACCCAATCGAGATGGTTTAGGGTGAGCTGGACCGCAGAGTGAAGGCAAAAGGGCCAACAAGTGCTAAGCATCTCTGGGAACTCCTTCAAGACTGTTGGAAGACCATTTCCAGTGACTATCTTTTGAAGCTCATCAAGAGAATGCCAAGAGTGTGCAAAGCAGTAATCAAAGCAAAAGGTGGATACTTTGAAGAACCTAGAATAGAAGACATATTTCAGTTGTTTCACACTTTTTTGTTAAGTATATAATTCCACATGTGTTAATTCATAGTTTTGATGCCTTCAGTGTGAATGCACAATTTTCATAGTCATGAAAATACAGAAAAATCTTTTGGTCTGTACTGTATTTAGCAGAGGGCATTGCACTGCCAGCAAAAAAAAACTGCACTGTTAAATAAGATGGTGAAGTACTTGTAACCAGCGCTGGAGTTTGTGAAGCCAGATATTGCAATCTTCTGGCCCGACTCTGTCATGGTATGCCGGTGACAGGTCTATAAAATATGAAAAAAATAAAATCATTAAAAATCTGAATTACTCCCTTTTCTTCCCATTGAAAGAGAATATTAAAAAATATGGTACCGTAAAAGTCTGATCTATGAAATTTTTAAATTAATTAACTCATTTTGTAAACACCATAAACAGAAAAACATTCAAAATGCCAAAATTGTGTTTTTTTTGGTTGCTCTGCAACACCTCCAAAAATGCTGTAATAAGTGATCATATACTAAACAGTTTCCTTTTTAATTTTGATGTCTATCATTTTTAAGTAATCTGGAAATGATACCAGGGAAGAGAAATTTACCATGAATATATCTGTTTGTATGAAAACAATCTTCTGAGATGGGTGTTTTTGTTGTTCATGCAATAACTCTTTACTATTTAACCTTAAGGCTAAGTTCACACTGGGCGCTTTTGCTGCGTTTTTTATACTAATATTCAGCTGTATTTGACAGTACCAGCAATGTCTATGAGATTTCAGAAATCTCATGCACACCGCTTGGTTTTTTTTGTCATCAGTATTTTGTGCTTTGCTTGTTTTTTTGCACATAGAGCTTGTCACTGCTTTCAGAGTTTTTTTAAGCGTTTTTCACCCATTGAATGAAATGGAAAGAACGCACCAAAACCGCACCAAAAATGCTGTGAACAACGCAGTAAAACCTGCGTCTTTGACGCAGCTTATTTTGTTGCAGAAAAAAAACGCAGCAAAACTGCCCAGTCTGAACTTAGTCTTAGAATATTTGCACACGGTGAGTATTTGCAGCAGATGTTTCTGCATTAAAACTGTTTCTTGGCAGATAAAGCGCAGTGTACAGTATGCATTGTTTTGATATGTTCTTGATGCATTTTTACTTTACTTTTCTATGCATTCATTTGAATGGGAAAAAAACAGTGCCTAAACACTGAAAAAATTGACTTATTGTAGATTTGAAAAAAAACAAACAAATTGAAGGGTAAAATATGCAAAGAAAAGAAAGCAAATTGTGCATGAGATTTCAAAAATCTCAATCATTTTGCTGGTCTTGTTAAACTCAGCGTTTCTTACACACCAAAAAATGGACTGAGCAAAAATGCTGCAAATACACAATGTGTGCACAAGCCCTAAAGATTCACATGTTTAGTTGGCAGTTGTCATCTGTTTGATCTAAAATTTAAAAACAAGATTTGATACAAAACGATCAAAAATGGATGCACACTTTGGTTTCTCTTTTACATTTCAGGACCCCGCTGACCATTAGAGCTTACGAACTACAGAAGATAGAGGACCCGCTAATCTTATTAGATTACACTCTACAGGAGAGAGAAAGAGAGATGCGAAATGCGTGGGAACATACCACATCAGACAAATCTTGTTCCCCAGGTATTATCTGGTTACATATTGTATGTATATTTCATCTTGTGTTTTCTTTAATAACAGCTAACTTTTATTGGGCTTATAAATTTCTTTATTAAGTCCTTAGCATGTACACACATATACATATATATGTATATATAGATATATATCTATATATACATATATATATGTATATATAGATATATATATACTAGCTATGAAACCGTTCTACGCCCGGGTGCAAGCATATTTATAGGTATATGCCCCCCTCCTATCCTGGTATGCATGGCACCCCTCATCCCTATCCTGCTATGCATGGTACCCCTAATCCCTATCCTGGTATGTATGGTCCCCTCACCCCCACCCAAATCTGGTATGCATGGCACCCCATTCCTCATCCTGGTATGCATGATCCCCTCACCCCCCAATCCTTGTATGCATGGTACCCCCTCATCCCTATCCTGGTATGCATGGTACCTGCTCATCCATATCCTGGTGTTCATGGTTCCCTCACCCCCCAATCCTGGTATGCATGGTCCCCTCACTCCCCAATCCTGGTATGCATGGTCCCCTCCCCCCCAATCCTGGAATGCATGGTCCCCCCTCATCCCTATCGTAGGATGTATGGTACCCCTCACCCCCAATCCTGGTATGCATGGTCCCCTCATCCCCAATCCTGGTATACATGGCACCCCTTACCTACCAATCCTGGTATGCATGATCTCCTCACCCCTCAATTCTGGAATGCATGGTCCCCTCACCCCCCAATCCTGGAATGCATGGTCCCCTCACCCCCCAATCCTGGAATGCATGGTCCCCTCACCCCCCAATCCTGGTATGCATGGTCCCCTCACTCCTAGAGATGGGCGACTTTGCCTTTTGGAGGGTCGAGTCGGGTTTCGTGAAACCCGACTTTCTCAAAAGTTGAGTCAAACGAAATTGGCCGACTATCAGGAAAAGTTGGAGGTCCGACTGAAACACGAAACCCAATGTAAGTCAATGGGGAAGCAAAATCGGCAGGGAGTGGAAAACAGTAAACACACCTACAGTGCCCATTTCAATGCCTGCGACATCAATTCTTATTACTTAAGCTTGTCAACCTTAATTTTCTTTATAAAAATAGTTACGCATTGAAAACTGGGGGTTATTTGGCTAAAGTTTTGGGGGGGTAGGCTGGCTCCAGGTTTTCATGTGCCCCAGGCAAAAGAGTGTCAGTGGGCCCCTTTAACACATACCACAATTCATGATGCTCCGATACGGCACAGAAATATAGGTATAGTACAATGACAAATACTTCACTTCTTACATTACATGACTGATATCTATTTTAAATTCAACAATAGCTCAAAAACCGGACAGTATATTCCTCCATACAGTATTATGGCCACCACATAGTGCGCCATTCAGAATAATGAGCTCCATATATTGCTCCATACAGAATAATTGGTCCCATATAATGTTCCATACAGTATATGATGAGCTTCACATAATGCTACAGTATATGATGGTCCCCATATAATGTGCGATGCAGTATAGGACAGTCCCCATAGAGTATAATGAGCCCCACATATTGCTCCATACAGTACAATGAGTCGCATATAAAGCTCCATAAAGTATATGATGGGTCCCATATATTGTTCCATACAGAATGGGATCCATATAATGCTTCATACAGAATAGGCCCCATATGTGCTCCATATGATACCCTATATGATGACCCATATGATGCTCCAGTATATGATGGGCCCCATGGATGATGCTCCAGTGTATGATGGGCCTATATAATGCTCCATATATAGTGGGCCCCATATGATGCTCCAGTGTATAATGGGCCCCATGGATGATGCTCCAGTGTATGATGGGCCTATACACTGTGTGCAGAATTATTAGGCAAATGAGTATTTTGATCACATCATCCTTTTTATACATGTTGTCCTACTCCAAGCTGTATAGGCTTAAAAGCAAACTGCCAATTATGTAAATCAGGTGGTTTGCATCTCTGTAATGAGAAGGGGTATGGTATAATGACATCAACACCCTATATAAGGTGTGCTTAATTATTAGGCAACTTCCTTTACTTAGGCAAAATAGGTCAGAAGAGAGATTTGATGGACTTTGAAAAGTCAAAAATTGTGAGATGTCTTGCAGAGGGATGCAGCAGTCTTGAAATTGCCAAACTTTTGAAGCGTGATCACTGAACAATCAAGCGTTTAATGGCAAATAGCCAACAGGGTCGCAAGAAGCGTGTTGATAAAAAAGGCTCAAAATAACTGTCCATGAATTGAGGAAAATCAAGCATGAAGCTGCCAAGATGCCATTTGCCACCAGTTTTGCCATATTTCAGAGCTGCAAAGTTACTGGAGTATCAAAAAGCACAAGGTGTGCCATACTCAGGGACATGGCCAAGGTAAGGTATTCTGAAAAACAACCACCTTTGAACAAGAAACATAAGATAAAATGTCAAGACTGGGCCAAGAAATATGTTAAGACTGATTTTTCTGAGGTTTTATGGACTGATGAAATGAGAGTGACTCTTGATGGGCCAGATGGATGGGCCCGAGGCTGGATCAGTAAAGGGCAGAGAGCTCCACTCCAACTCAGACACCAGCAAGGTGGAGGTGGGGTACTGGCATGGGCGTACCCAGGAACAAAACTAGGGGGGGGAAAGCCAATGTCGCATCTTATACAGGTTACATCATATACACTGTACATTATCCTGCATATTAGGTATGGAGCATTAGAACTGTTGTATATTGTATAATACAGCAGTGTATGCGACACTACGCTGTATATATCATATATTATACATGGCAGTCGCGCTCATGTCAGGAGCGGTACCAGCAAGTCCGAGGATTGCAGTGCGATCCTCGCATGAGTTATATGGCCGTCTGTCTATGTCCTTGTTATAATACTGAAATATTAATCTATTATTAAAGTATTAAGGAGCTCACAAGTAAAAAAAAAAGCCCCTACCTCCCCTGTCCCCCACCCACACCCCAACAGCCCATTGTCTCACATGCACCCCTTAGTGTTCTGTCCCACTGACCCCACAATACCCCCATCCTCTCACATGCACCCCTCAGTGCTCTGTTGCCCCTCCCCACTTCAGCCCCCACAATACCCCATCCTCTTACATTCAACCCCAGTGACCTGTCTACCCTCCCTCACAATACCCCATCCTCTCACATCAACCCCTGTGCGCCAGCCCCCACAATATCCCCATCCTCTCACATTCACCAACCAGTGCCCTGTATCCCTCCCCCACAATACCCCCAATCCTCCTCACATATCCAAAACCCCCCAGTGCCCTAGCCCCACAATACCCCATCCTCTCACATTAACCCCCCCAGTGCCCTAGCCCCCACAATACCCCATACTCTTACATTCACCCCAGTGCCCTGTACCCCTCCCCCACAATACCCCATCCTCTCACATTAACCCCCCAGTGCCCTAGCCCCACAATACCCCCATCCTCTTACATTCACCCCAGTGCCCTGTACCCCTCCCCCACAATACCCCATCCTCTCACATTAACCCCCCCAGTGCCCTAGCCCCACAATACCCCCATCCTCTTACATTCACCCCAGTGCCCTGTACCCCTCCCCCACAGTACCCCCATCCTCTCACATTCCCCCACAGTGACCATGACATGTCTGAGCAGAATGAATTTAATAAATTCCATCCCCTCTTACCATGAAGCTTGCAGGCAGTGGCTGAGGCAGGAGCAGGAAGTGTCCAGTGTCTGCACACAGAGGGCACTAGGACCCAGTGTGGCTGAGACAACCAGAGCCTGCACGACAGAAAGTGAAACTACAGCTGCTGCGGCCAGGAAGAAGCTCCTCTGGTGAGACAGCAGCTCCGTGCACTGCGCACACAGACAGGCTCTGCAATCTGTTGCAGAGGGAGCCGGCATTGTGCTGCTCTCTCCGCTCTCTTTCATTGTGTGCCCCTGCTTCTAGGGAGGGGCACCTGCCCCCCCCTGCCCCACGGTGGGTACGCCCATGGGTACTGGTATGGGCTGGTATCATCAAAGATGAACTTGTGGGACCTTTTCGGGTTGAGGATGGAGTGAAGCTCAACTCCCAGACCTACTGCCAGTTTCTGGAAGACACCTTCTTCAAGCAGTGGTACAGGAAGAAGTCGGTATCGCTCAAGAAAAACATGATTTTCATGCAGGACAATGCTCTATCACATGCATCCAAATACTCCACAGCGTGGCTGCCCAGAAAGGTCTAAAAGAAGAAAAAATATTGACATGGCCCCCTTGTTCACCTGAGCTGAACCCCATAGAGAACCTGTGGTCCCTCATAAAATGTGAGATCTACAGGGAGTGAAAACATTACCTCTCGGAACAGTGTCTGAGAGGCTGTAGTGGCTGCTGCATGCAATGTTGATCGTAAACAGATCAAGCAACTGACAGAATCTATGGATGGAAGGCTTTTGAGTGTCATCATAAAGAAAGGTGGCTATGTTGGTCACTGATTTTTTTTTCTTGTTTTTGAATGTCAGAAATGTTTGTTTCTAAATTTTGTGTTGTTATATTGGTTTACCTGGTGAAAATAAACAAGTGAGATGGGTATATATTTGGTTTTTATTAAGTTGCCTAATAATTCTGCACAGTAATAGTTACCTGCACAAACAGATATCCTCCTAAGATAGCCAAATCTAAAAAAAAAACACTCCAACTTCCAAAAATATTAAGCTTTGATATTTATGAGTCTTTTGGGTTGATTGAGAACATAGTTGTTGTTCAATAATAAAAAGAATCCTCTCAAATACAACTTGCCTAATAATTATGCAAACAGTGTATAATGCTTCAGTGTATGATAGGCCCCATTTATAATTCTCCAGTGTATAATGGGCCACATTTATAATGCTCCAGTGTATGATGGGCCCCATGCATGATGCTCTGACGTATGATGGGCCTAGATAATGCTCCATATATAATGGGCCCCATTTATAATGCTCTAGTGTATAATGGGCCCCATTTATAATGCACCAGTGTATGATGGGCCCCATGGATGATGCTCCAGTGTATGATGGGCCCCATTTATAATGCTCTAGTGTATGATGGACCCCATTGATGATGCTCCAGTGTATGAGGGGCACCATTTATAATGCTTCAGTGTATGATGAGCCCCATGGATGATGCTCCAGTGTATGATGGGCCTATACAATGCTCCATATATAATGGGCCCCATGCATGATGCTCCAGTGTATAATGGGCCCCGTATATGATGGGCCTATATAATGCTTCATATATAATTGGCCCCATTTATAATGCTCCAGTGTATAATGGACCCTATCTATGATGCTCAAATGTGTGCTGGGCCCCATACATAATTCTCCAGTGTATAATGCTCCCCATATATTGCTCCAAACATTAAAAAAATGAAATACCTCTCCTCGCTGGTCACTGCTCTACTCTGGACTTCATAGCGTTGCCATATTCCAGCTCTCTGCACTTGGACTGTTCAGGCAGAGGGCGTACAGACGTGACGCCATCGCGCTCTCTGACCTGAATTTCACTGTCAGGAAATGCGGAAGACGTCACAGCGGTGGAGCAGGGAGAGGTAAGTATTGCAAGTGCTGGGGCCCTGAGCAAGCAGGGGGGCCCACTCGTGAGCGACGGCACTGGCACAGGGCCCCTCATAGTACGCCGGTGTCTCTGACCGCGAGTAGGCCCCCCCACTATCAGAGACACCGGCATACTATGAGGGGCCCTGTGCCAGTGCCATCGCCCATGAGTGGGCCCCACCACATGCTCAGGGCACCGCCACTTGCCCGGGTGCGCCAGGTGCTGACTTCAGCCCTGGGGGGGTACAGCCCAGTTAGGGAGATGGAAAAACTGGCATATGTTGAGGTGTAGGCTGGACGTTCAGCAGCTGCAAATGGAGGAATTGGAGAAGTCGGAGGTAGAGGAGGACAAAGTGAGCCATTTTGTTGGCAACCTATGTGTCATCAGGAGAGGTGGTACAAAATCCTTTGAAACCCATGAATGGTTCATTTTAATGAAGGGGAGATCACCAACATTTTGGGTCGACAGCCGGGTCCTTCTTTCTGTCAGGATTGATCCAGCAGCATTGAAGACTCTTTCTGATAGCACACTACCAGCAGGGCAAGCGAGCTCCTGTAAAGCATATTGTGCCAATTCAGGCCAGGTGTCCAGTTTACAGGCCCAGTAGTCAAAGAGAAATAAACTGTGAGGGAAAACATCGATAGGGGAGGATAGGTAATTTTGAACCATAGTTGCAATCGATTCAGTATTACCAGTCATGTGAGCGTTACTCGAGAAATCAGTCGACAACATGGTCATGAAACCCCTGTCTCCAACGCAACTTCGGCTGTGTGCACCACGAACACCTCTTCCATTTGGCCCAGTACGCCTCGTGGTAGAATCTGCACCGCTGCTGTGTGCTGGGAATGCCTCTAACAAACGGTTTACCAGAGTTGCTTGTTTGTTCACCAATATTAGCTCTATGTTCTCTTGTGGCATGATGTTCTGTAATTTGCCTTTATAGCGTGGATCGAGGATGCGGGCTAATCAGCCTTCATAATTTTGGCAATGCGGGGGTCCCTTTTTAGGATCCGCAAGACATATTCACACATGTGGGCCAATGTTCCAGGTGTCAATGATGCACTGACATTGGTGGGTGGAGGAGCACTTTCTGCCAAATCCACATCCCTCCAGTTACGCACAAACCCTGTACCTGACTTTGGCAAGCCAACATTTTCTCTTGCCCCCTGAGAACCATGCTCCTCCCCAAAATAATCATCCCCCTCATCCTCCTCCTCCTCTTCTTCCTCCATCTCATCCAGAACAGTTCCCTGAGCAGACAATGCCTGACTGTCATCAAGGCTTCCCTCCTCCTCTTCCTCCTCCGCTGCAGACGCCTGATCCTTTATGTGCGACAAAGTTTGCATGAGCAGACGCATAAGTGGGATGCTCATGCTTATGATGGCGTCGTCTGCGCTTACCAGCTGTGTGCATTCCTCAAAACACTGAAGGACTTTACAGAGGTCTTTCAGCTGTGACCACTGCACACCCGACAACTCCATGTCTGCCCTCAAGCTACCTGCCTGTGTATCCTCCCACAAATGCATCACAGCCTGCCTCTGTCGCACAGTCTCTCAACCATGTGCATGGTGGAGTTCCACCTTGTTGCAAAGTCTATGATTAGGCGGTGCTTGGGGAGGTGGAGCGATCGCTGCAGCCTCTGCATACGACTGGAGTCTACGGGTGAGCGACAGATGTGCGAGCACAGTCTTCGCACCTTATGGAGCAGGGCTGTTAACTCCAGATAATTATTTAGGAAGCACTGCACCACCAGGTTCAAGGTGTGAGCCAGGCAAGGTATGTGTCTGAGTTTTGCCAGGGCTATGGCCGCCACAAAATTACGGCCGTTATCACTGACTACCTTGCCTGGCGCAAGATGTAGACTGCCCAGCCATGACTCAGTTTCTCGCTGCAAGTAGTCAGCCAGTACCTCCGCGGTGTGTCTGTTGTCGCCCAAAGATATCATCTTTAAAACAGCCTGCTGACGCTTACCACTAGTTGTTCGATAGTGGGACACCTCGTGTGCAACACTGGCAGCTGCGGATGAGTGCTCGTGCGACTGCGCTTTCGCTTCAGGAGGAGGAGGAAGGTCGAATGCCTACAGCCAATTGTTACCTTTACCGTGGGCTAGGCAGCACTGTCCCACCGCCGCTGTCCCCTGTGGACCCTGCATCCACCACATTATCCCAGTGCGCAGTGATGGACACCTAACGGCCCTGGCCATGCCTACTGGCCCATACATCTGTTGTGCGGTGCACTTTTCCACTCACTGATTGTTTGAGTGCATGAACAATGCAGTCTTTCACATGCAGGTGGAAGGCAGGGATGGCTTTTCTAGAAAAGAAGTGCCAACTGGGTAGGTCATACCGTGGGACAGCATAGGCCATGAGCTCTCTGAACGCTGCGCTTTCAACCAAACGGAAGGGCATCATCTCTAATGAGATCAGTTTGGCAATGTAGGCGTTCAAAGCCAGTGTACGCGGATGAGAGGATGAGTACTTTCTTGTCCTACTCAGAGTGTCTGTTAAGGTGAGCTGGACTTGAGAGCTGCATATGGGGGAACTAGCGGGGGACATGACGGACTGAGAGGGGGTTGGTGATGGTGATGGTGGTGGTGGTGGTGATGGCCTAGATTCAGTCTTTCATTGCAAAAACATTGTGATTCCCTGACTGCTTTGGTCTTGCGACGACATCTCAACATTTCTTACTGTTGGTGTGCTAACCGGTGGGCTTACAGTGGGGGAAGCGATGTAGCGTTGCTGGATACCTTCAGTCGGAGCAGGTGCACATGTGCTACCTGAGGTTTTGTAGTCTGTCCACGCTTGCAAGTGCATGGTGACACTATGGGATAAATTTTCAGGGCTTGCACGCTGTGCTAATTTGACCGTCTGGCCAAGCGGTTCTGCAACTCTTTTTTTTAACACGTTTTTGGACAGCTACAGGCCTGCCAGATAACCACTGCTGCAATGTCGATGCCTGCTGTGGATCCTTCTCCTCTTCTGAGCTATTGCCAGCGGCACCCTCTTCCCACAATGGATGCCAATCCGGGTCAACAACTGGGTCATCCATCACCTCCTCTTCAATTTCATCTGCACATTGCTCTGTGTCACCGTGTAAGGTGGTATAGTATGCGGGAAGGGGCACCTGAGTTTTATCAGGGTAAGATTCTGGCTCAGTAGACTGCGAGGGCAATGTAGTGCTCTGGGTGAATGTACCAGCAGAATCACTAGCAGTGGCTGTGCATCAGTGCACTCCATGTCAGATTCATCTTGGACTCGGGAATTCAGGATAACCCAGGCATGGTATGTGAAAAGAGCTCCATGGAGTAATCTGAAGTGTTGCCTGCCGCATCCTTCACTTTTTGTGGGGGTGAAGGACACAAGGAAAGGTGTTGTTCCTGACCAGGAGCCTGCACTGACGACTTAGTGATTGCATTTTTTGAAACTTCAGAAGAGGAGGTGATAGAGCTAGAGGCTGTTTTGGCAATGTAAGCCAAAACCTGTTCCTGATGCTCTGGTTTTAAAAGCGGTTTATCTACTCCCAGAAAAGGGAGCCTTCCAGGCCTTCTGGAGCCAGACGATGAAGCTGGCTCAACACCTCCTGCCTTAGGTGCTATTGTGCTTTTGGTACTACCAGCAGATGCACCACCACCATCACCAGTACCAGTTGCCCCCTTCCCCCCACGTCTGCTGCTTCTTCCACCATACTTCCTCATGTTTGGGAAAATGTACCCAAAATACCAGCAGATATATGGTACTGTATCAGAAGCGTACAGCTGTATATGGTGAAGGGGAAAATTCTAAATCTCCGTATATATTTCGAGAGTAACACACAGATGTTCACAGGCTCAGTATGGATTAGACCAGAATATAAAAAGCAGAAAAAGGGTACTGTATCAGAAGATACCAGATGTATATAATGTTGTGGTAATGTTAAATCTACATATATATTTCCGGAGTAACACACAGACGCTCACAGGCTCAGTATGGATTAGACCAGAATATAAAAGCAGAAAAAGTGTAATGTATCAGAAGCGTACAGCTGTATACAGTCTAGGGGTAATTGTAAATCTCTGCATATTTTTCCGGAGTAACACACAGACGCTCACAGGCTCAGTATGGATTAAACCAGAATATAAAAAGCAGAAAAAGGGTACTGTATCAGAAGATACAAGGTGTATATAGTGTTGGGGTAATTTTAAATCTCCGTATATATTTCCGGAGTAACACACAGACGCTCACAGGCTCAGTATGGTTTACACCAGAATATAAAAAGCAGAAAAAGCGTACTGTATCAGAAGATAACAGGTGTATATAGTATAGGGGAAAATTTCAATCTCCGTATATATTTCAGGAGTCACACAGAGACGCTCTCAGGCTCAGTATAGATTAGACCAGAATATAAAAGCACAAAAAGGGTAATGTATCAGAGACATACAGCTGTACACAGTCTAGTGGTAATTGTAAATCTCTGTATATATTTTTCAGATAGTCAGCATGTATTTGTCTGTGATACCAGCTGGTACACGGTAGTGTGTGAGGAGCGTACAGCTCTATACGGTGTGTGAAAAAATGAATGCTCAGTAACTGTCCAGAAAAAAAAGAATAAAAGTTAGTGCTGTGTAAAAAGCAGTCTGCACAGCAGTGTACACACAGCAATACAGCTAGCAGGCAGCCTAATAACCAGTTCTGCTGCTGCACACAAGAAAATCCTCCCCTGTCACTGGCAGGCAGCCTAATAACCAGCGCTGCTGCACACAACAAAATCCTCCCCTGTCATTGCACACTAACTGTACAGCACAATTGCTATCAGCACAAGCACAGAATAACTTTTCTTTCCTGCCTAACTCTCTCCCTACTGAGAACCAGTGTCAGCAACCTCTGCCTACGCTAAGATCGGCAGAAGTAAAATGGCGGTCGGCGGTCAGGGCTTTTATAGCCACTGTGACGCCACACAAAGCAAGCCCTTCTCTAAGAAGGTGGTGGCCGCTGCCCATGTCATCTTGTTGCTCACAGTGTATGTGTTGCTCATTGGCTGAGAAAAGGCGCCTGCAAGCATTATGTGAAAACCGACTTTGGCGCTCGGGTCGACGACCGCACGGTCGACCTCATGCTATGGTCGGGTTTCGCTCTGCGAAACCCGACTTTGGTGAAAGTCGGTGACTTTTGAATCTGACCGACCTGCTTCGCTCAACTCTACTTACTCCCCAATCCTAGTATGCATGGTCCTCCCTCATCCTATCGTAGGATGTATGCTACCCCCTCAACCACCAATCCTGGTATGCATGGCCCCCTCACCGCCCAATCCTGGTATCCATTGCTCCCCTCACCCCCCAATCCTGGTATGCATGGTCCCCCCTCATCCCTATCGTAGGATGTATGGTACCCCCTTACCTCCCAATTCTGGTATGCATGGTCCCCTCACCCCCAATATTGGAATGCATGGTCCCCTCACCCACAAATCCTGATATGCATGGTCCCTTCACCCCCCAATCCTAATATGCATGGTCCTCTCACCCCCTATCCTGATATGTATGATCACCCTTACCCCTATTAAACTGCACACAAACCCCCCCAAAAAAACATTTATACTCACCTTTCTTCCCTGTGCTCCAGCGCTGTCCCGTTCTGCTCGAGGCTGGGGAAGGAGACCGACACCGGAGTACGCGCACACCCATACCGTGCTGTCCGGCGCCATATTGCTGAAGACACTGCAAGTGTGTCTTCAGCAAAATGGAACCGGATAGCGCTATGCGCATGCGTGGTTCCGACGCGCACTCCTGGTCTCCTGCCCGGTCTCCGGCGAGAAGAGAAGCGCCGCGGCAACGCTCCTCCCGGTCAGGTAAGTATGTAAGTATGGCGCCGGAGATCGCGGTATGCATCCATTGTCTACACGTACCGTGATCTCCGGCGCCATACACAATCCTCACCACTGGATGCAGTCTTCTGTCTGGAGCCAGACTGCACAGGCGTGTCGCGCTCGCGCAGTCTATAAAGGCTTCAGACAGAGTGACGCTCCCAGCATTATATTATAGATGGGAGAGAAAGAGAGACAAGACCCCGATGACCACAGGAGCTTACACTCTATAGGAGAGAAAGAACCACACTGACCATAAAAGCTTAAACTCTAGGGTAGAGATAGTGAGAGAGAGAACCCCGCTGACCATAAGGGTTTTCAGACAGGAGAGGGAAAGAGAAGACCCTACTGATCCTAACAGCTTATACTCTACAGGAGAGAGAACTCAAACTTGATGCTTTGCGTATTGATCTGCTGATCTCCAAGGCAAATGGAAAACAATTTAAGACATTTCCGTACCAATTCAAATTAAAAGATCCTGTACTGAATCATTTTGTTTCTGTTTTTATCATCTCAGAGCTGATTCAAAAACAGAAATAAGGAGTAGATGTGTGAACATGGCCTTACTCTTCAGATCTTCAGATTTGGTAGGATCCTTGGGAAGAATCTAACAATGATCATAGAATGTTATTACCTTGCTGATCCTAACAGCTTATACTCTACAGGAGAGAGAACTCAAACTTGATGCTTTGCGGATTTATCTGCTGATCTCAAAGGCAAATGGAAAACAATTTAAGACATTTCCATACCAATTCAAATGAAAAGATCCTGTACTGAATCATTTTATTTCTGTTTTTATCATCTCAGAGCTGATTCAAAAACAGAAATAAGGAGTAGATGTGTGAACATGGCCTTACTCTTCAGATCTTCAGATTGGTAGGATTCTTGGGAAGAATCTAACAATGTACATAGAATGTTATTACACAGAATTTCATAAACCTCCAGTAGGTGTCTCTACTATCCATGTTACAGTCAGCTTTATCAGATGCAGGTTCTTTTTTTATCAGATTCAAACAAGATAACTGAGTAACCCAAGGTTTCCGATTTTTCGATGTCTAGCTTTGAGATGAATAATTGGAATCAGCAATATCCTATATGGCTATTTTTAGAAGAAATTTATAAATGTACAGTAACACTTAGATTATTAATTTCAAATATTCAATCTAATATATGTAATAATATTTGAAAGTAATGCAAATAAACGAATTACAGAAAAAGAAATGCTCAGCCCATTTTGACCTTGTAATCTCTCCTTGTCCAAAGCATTTAGCCTTTTCTCTGGTTCTTCTACATATGCTATACTGCTACACCTTCATTTATACTTGAATGTTCCATTTATTTTTGCATCCAGACAAAAATTACTATTGAACTTTTTCGGTCCGCCACTGGACCTTCATCAGAATAATCTCTAGAACGGTACTAGTTCAAAGAGGTACATTAGAGTGCTTCTAGGGTGGCTATGCAATAAACGCCTGAATGCTGTGAGAAGGCAAATAGTATAAACAGCTATTCCTTCCACAGCACCAGTATATACCGCAGACACGCGGATCCTTTGATATAGCGCACATCCATAGCGAAGGTGGCGTTTATTCCATAGCCACCCTAGAAGCACTCTAATGTACCTCTTTGAACCAGTACAGTTCTAGAGAATATTCTGATGAAGGTCCAGTGGCGGACCAAAAAGGTTCAATAGTAATTTTTGTCTGGATGCAAAAATAAATGGAACATTCTTTTTCACAAATTGAGTGCCAAGTTTATTACTAACATTTGTACGAAGGGCTGGATACCCTACTTGAGCACCAGTCACAAACCCATTTATGAGTGCCGTGTCTTTAAATTATTGTTCATTTTTACTTGGGTCCCATTTTTCTACATTTACTATAACATAACCATAAGAAGATTACTGATTATTCTTCTGTGAGTCCTGCCTCAGTACATCTCAAGTTTGGTTTCTAAATAAATAGATACATTTAAACAATCTTGCTCCTGCTGCTAATTTAAGTAGGCATCTACTTAGAGCATATGCTCATCTGACACAGGCAAAACACAGAAAAGAACACAGGAAATTAATTGAAAACGTATACAAAAAAAATAAGAATGCTATCTACAGATGCTTCTCACAAAATTAGAATATCATCAAAAAGTTAATTTATTTGAGTTCTTCAATACAACAAGTGAAACTCATATATTATATAGAGTCATTACAGAGTGATCTATTTCTGTTAATGTTGATAATTATGGCTTACAGCAAATGAAAACCCAAAAGTCATTATCTCAGTAAATTAGAATACTTTATAACACCAGCTTTAAAAATGCTTTTAAAATCCAAAATGTTGGCCTACTGAAATGTATGTTCAGTAAATGCACTCAATACTTAGTTGAGGCTCCTTTGGCATCAATTACTGCATCAATGCGGCATGGCATGGAGGCGATCAGCCTGTGTCACTGCTGAGGTGTTATGGAAGACCATGTTGCTTTGATAGCAGCCTTCAGCTCGTCTGCATTGCTGGGTCTGGTGTCTCTCATCTTCCTCTTGACAATGCCCCATAGATTCTCTATGGGGTTAAGATAAGGCGAGTTTGCTGGCCAATCAAGCACAGTGATACTGCTGTTTTTAAACCAGGTATTTGTACTTTTTGCAGTGTGGACAGGTGCCAAGTCCTGCTGGAGAATTAAATTTCCATCTCCAGAAAGCTTGTTGGCAGAGGGAAGCATGAAGTCCTCTAAAATTTCCTGGTAGATGGCTGTTCTGACTTTGATCTTGATAAGTGGACCTACATCAGCAGATTACATATCTAACCAAAACTATCACTGATTGTGGAAACTTCACACTAGACCTCAAGTATCTTAGATTGTGTGCCTCTCCACTCTTAATCCAGACTCTGGGACCTTGATTTCCAAATAAATGTTTCATGTGAAAACAACACCTTGGACCACTGAGCAACAGTCCAGTTCTTTTTCTCCTTGGACCAGGTAAGAAGCTTCTGGGGTTGTTTATTGGTTATGAGTGGCTTGACACAAGGAATGCGACACTTGTAGCCCATGTCCTGGATACATCTCTATGTGGTGGCTCTTGAAGCAATGACTCCAGCAACAGTCCAATCCTAGTAAATCTCCCCCAAATTTTTGAATGATCCTTTTCTTAACAATCCTTTCAAGGCTGCGGTTAGCCTGGTTGCTTGTGCACCTTTTCTATCACGCTTTTTCCTTCCCCTCAACTTTCCATTAATATGCTTGGAAACAGCAATTTGTGAACAGCCAACTTCTTTAGAAACTATCTTTTGTGGCTTACCCTCCTTGTGTCAATGACAGCCTTCTGGACATCTGTCAAGTCAGTAGTCTTCCCCATGATTGTAGAGCCTATTGGAACAGACTAAGGGACCTTGTTAAATGCTTAGGAAGCCTTTGCAGGTGTTTTTTTATTAATTATTCTAATTTACTGAGATAATGACTTGTGGGTTTTCATTGGCTGTAAGCTATAGTCATCAACATCAACATCAACAGAAATAAACACTTGAAATTGATCACTCTGATTCTAATGACTCTATATAATATATGTTTCACTTTTTGTATTGAAGAGCTGAAATAAATTGACTTGTGACACGTTCTACGTCATCCACACAGTGTCCTCGGCATCAGGCTCCTGTGCAGAAGCTCTTCTCTGCCTCTGATCACTCTGTTTGTTTGACTCTATCTAATATATGAGTTTCACTTTATGTATTGAAGAACTGAAATAAATTAACTTTTTGATGATATTCTAATTTTGCGAGAAGCACCTGTATATGTCCCCAGTGTGCTCTCCATGAAACAAAAAATATCTTTTATTATACTCACGCATGGGGCGATTCTGTCCGATGGGCGTCACTGGACTTGATCTGTTGCCTACTCTCTTCATGCTTGTGACACGTTCTATGTCATCCACACAGTGTCCTAGGCATCAGGCACCTGTGCAGAAGCTCTTCTCTGCCCTACAAAGGGCAGAGCAAAGTACTGTAGTGCACAGGCGCGGGCACTCCTTGACCTTTCCTTGGGCATGTGCAGTACAGTACTGTGCTGTGTCCTCGGCAGGGCAGAAAGAAGTGCACCTGCTCAGGGGCACGATGTCAAGGACACTGTGCTTATATTGTAGAACGCATCATCCACACGAAGCTACAAGAGAAGAGGCCCTGGATCAAGAACAGCAACTCCCAGCGGACAAGATCACCCCATAGGTAAGTGTGTAGCCCAGCTGTGTCTGGAGCCACATGTTCCCAGGAGGATGCAACCAAGGTAAACCCACAATGACCCATATGCACACAACACATCTGCACTTTTTCCTATACCCACCAGAGGGAGCTCTTCCACAGTATATAAGGCAGTGTAGACACGTGAGTTACCTCAGAACGGCAGTTACCTCAGAACAGCCTAGTTACCAGAGAACATCAGATCTCGAGTTACCTCAGACAGTCAGTCTAGTCACCTCAGACGAGCTGAGAGGGAGAGATTAGCCTGAGAGAGAGTACTTGAAAGACCGAAGTTTACAGCTTGAACTTAGTTTATTTAGTGGAGTCCAGTAATGGTGGGAAGAATTGCCACTTAGCCTGGTCAAAACTGAGTCAACTGAGGTATTTAAAGTGAGCAAGTGTGCCAACGCTTTGAGAGCGGTGAAGAGAGGGAAAAGCTGCTATCTACTGCTAGTGTGTGCTTATGTTGAAGGTGAGAGTAGGACGAAAGGCGAGTGGAAGAAAGAAGAGAGTGACAGAGGTTGAAACAGCATTGATCGCTTACCTCTACTCTGAACCACCGGACGCCGGGTCCGAGCTTGCTAGCATCTTCACGACTAGTAGGAGATACCGGAGACCCTGTGGGACTTCAAGTCGCAGGGGCCCACAAGTGTTGATACGTAGCCGGGGTCAGGAAGACAGGAGTCTGGTCGGCCAACCATTAGAGACACTGTTCTGTCCCAGAGAAGGCCTCACCACATTGTCAGCTGGGCGTATATGAGAAGACAGAGTTAGACTTCGTTCTATACAGGTCAGAAACTCACACACATAAAGGAGAACGGAGGCCCTACACCTACTCAGTGGGATTACTGGAAGTGCATCCTCCACCCTGACAGCTTCCCGGGACGTGCCTGCATCTACCATCAGTAAAGGTACAGAAAGAGACTTTCTTGTGTGTCTGCCTTATTGCTCCTGCACCCCTATACCGCCATATACCCTGAGGGATCAGTCTTGCCTGTGGAAGACTTAACACCTTGCTGCCCAGTAACAACCCCTCAGAGGATCTACCCTACAGCGCTGGTCACCCTGACCAGGTACCACAGGTGGCGTCACGAACATTTCTACAAACCTATAATCCCCTGTAAATATTCCCCTTTTATTGAGGTGAGCCCCAAGGGCAACGTACCGAGCTGTGCTACCCGTGACATCCCCCAGTGAAGTGAACGGGCTCGGTGCCGAGTACCCCACAGGCCCTGGCTACGGGCGACTCATAAGCATAACAAAAGTTTGTTTTATTTTTATGGAAAGCGCATTGGGAACATATACTGTAGACAGCATGCTAGAATGTTTTCACATAAGGGTTACATTTTACACTAATCATTCATAAAATTAAAAAACATCTAGCTCTTATTATACGGGTTCCCCTATTGCCACTAATATATCATGAGGCAAGGACTGCACAAGACCTTTAAAGTTGGTATCTGAAATCAATGTATTAGCAACACATCCTTTAAAGGGGTTGTCCAAGTTTATCATGCAAATCTGCACACACTCAATGTGACTGCAGGCATGTGAAAATTCATAATACATGCAGCGTGTGCTGTTCGGATTCTCCGGTGCCAGTGTAAAGACAAAGTGGTCATGCAAGTATGCAATATGAACACTCCCAGCCAAATTATGACTAAACGTGCACATCCCCACTCAATTCTTTTATATTGAGCAAGGCTGCGAACTTCTAGTCGGAATGTTGCCAGAAGTGTGCATATTGCATACTTGCAGTCATTTGACTGCTCTGTCTCAGCGACAGCTCCCAAGAATCACGCGCTGGGAGGATTCACAGATCTGCAGTCAATTTGTACTCAATTGGACTTATTTCCACCACATCCCATAGATGCTCAGTCGAATCCTGGCTTTGAGTTGTCAGGTGCATCAAGCCATTTGTGAACGTCTTTGCATTGCGTTGGATCTCATTATCCTACTGAAAAAGTATCCACCATTATATCATTGACATAAAGTAGTGCACTTGGTCTGCAAGAACTGATAGGTAGGTGTTATGTGCCAAAGTAATATCCACATATGCCAGAACCCTAGGCAGGACAGCAGAACATTGCCCAAAGATCATAATGCCTTCCCTGGATTGCCTTCTGTTCATAGCAGTCTTTGTTCCACTTCTTCCCAAAGTAAGTAAACAGAAGTGCACCCAGTAGTGTTGAGCGATACGATACTGCAAATATCGGGTATCGGCCGATATTAGCTGTATCGGACTTTCGATTCCGAGTTCCGATATTGTCGTCTTATCGGATACCGGAATCGGAATTGTCACTGTCACTGTCAGTGTCCGTCGGTCGGGTCTGTCAGAAGTCAGTGGCACTTACCTGGCAGAAGATCTCCGGCGGTCACGGCCTGGACTGCTTGATGGCCGCCATCATCTTTCCCCGGCGGTCACATGCAGTTTCTCGCGATAACTGCAGTGACTGCTGGGTAATCCCGGCCGTAAAGCAGTCAGTCCGATGACGTCACCGCCGGGGAAGCAGGTAATCAGCTGTGCTGCGCCGGGATGACAGCCTCTGCCTGTCATTGCGATGTAGCAGAGCTGGATCGTCGTGGGACAGTCGTTACTATGGACTGCGTCGGACAGGTGGTATACTGTTGGTTTGTTTTTTTCCTTTTTTTACAGGAGATCGATGGCGTCGCAGGAATGAGAGTATAATAAAAGAAATGAAAACTGTGTTGTCTCTTTTATTTCATTAAAAGACTTTTTTCTTGCTTTGTCTTTTTTTTTATACATTTAAAAACTTTGGGATTAATAATGGATCGGTGTCTTATTGACGCCTATCCATTATTAACCGGCTTATTGTCACCGTGCAATCAACGGTGACATTGACCCCTTATTACCCCACTTGCCACCGTTACAGGGCAGTGGGAAGAGCCGGGTAAAGTGCCACAATTGGCACATCTTTTGATGCGCCAAATGTGGGGCTGCTGTAGCCTGGTATTATCAGGCTGTTGAGGGCCAAAATCCATGGGCCTTGACAGTCTTTTAATACCAGGCCGCAGCAGTCTGCATTTTACTTGGCTGGTTAACAAAAATAGGGGGACCCCTACGCCGTTTTTTTTTCGAGGGGATCCCCTATTTTTGTTAACCAGCCAAGCTAAGCAGACTGCTGTGGCCTGGTATTATCAGGCTGGCAAGGTCCATGGATATTGGATCCTTACCAGCCTGAAAAACCAGGCCTCAGCAGTCTGCTTCATCTGGCTGGTTAACAAAAATAGGGGGGACCCCACGCCAATTTTTTTTCGAGGGGATCACCTATTTTGTTAACCAGCCAAGATATGCAGACTGCTGTGGCCTGGTATTATCAGGCTGGCAAGGTCCATGGATCTTGGCTCCTTAACAGCCTGAAAATCCAGGCCTCAGCAGTCTGCTTCATCTGGCTGGTTAACAAAAATAGGGGGGACCCCACGCCAATTTTTTTTCGAGGGGATCCCCTATTTTTGTTAACCAGCCAAGATATGCAGACTGCTGTGGCCTGGTATTATCAGGCTGGCAAGGTCCATGGATCTTGGCTCCTTACCAGCCTGAAGAAAAACCAGGCCTCAGCAGTCTGCTTCATCTGGCTGGTTAACAAAAATAGGGGGGACCCCACGCCAAATTTTTTCGACGGGATTCCCTATTTTTGTTAACCAGCAAAGATTAGCAGACTGCTGTGGCCTGGTATTATCAGGCTGGCAAGCAGGGTCGGACTGAGCCACCGGAGAAACCTCCGGTGGGCCCCAGCTCCTGCATGGTGGGCCCTGATTTGAAAGGATAGGTCGCGGGGCAGAGGGGGCGGTGGCCCCGGGCCCCGCGCTCTGAGGGGGCCCACCCGGAGCTACGATACAGTTACATTCTGCGGCAGAGCAGGGAGAATCGATCTTCCTGCTCTGCCGCCCAGAAGCTATGGGGCCTGAACAGGCGTTGGGGGGCCCGGTGCCAGCAGTGGGCCCCCCACCCGTCATCGGAGGGTCAGCTGTATCGGCATCCAGCCGATACAGCTGACCGCATAGAGAGAGAAGGAGCGAGCGCTCCTTCTCTCCCATAATCCCCCTCTCAGCGTCTGACAGCGAGCGCGATGACATCACCTGCCGGCGCCCGCTGTCAGACGCTGAGAGGGAGAACAGTGAGCAGCACAGGAGCCGGGAGGTGAGTATTGTTTTTTTTTTTTTAATGGGGGTGCATTATACTACAGAGGCTGTATATGGGGGGTGCATTATACTACAGAGGCTGTATATGGGGCTGCATTATACTACAGAGGCTCCATATTGGGGTGCATTATACTACAGAGACTCCCTATGGGGATGCATTATACTACAGAGGCTGCCTATGGGGGTGCATTATAATATAGCGGCTGCCTATGGTGGTGCATTATATTATAGACTCTGCCTATGGGGTTTATTATAATATAGAGGCTGCCTATGGGGGTGCATTATACTATATTGAGGACTATCTGGTGTATTATGCTGTATGGATGCTATCTAGGGGCCATCATACAGTGTTGGACCCATTAAATAGTTTGGGGACATTAAGGGGTCAGTATATATCCAGTGAGGGGCATTATTCTGTGTATAGGGGAGATGTACAGGGGGAGACTTGGGACATTATTAAATGTAAAGTGGACACTTATTGTTATAGGGGAACTCGGGTTACTGTGACTGTCAAAGGGGCACACAGGGCATTATTACAGTCTAGGGGACAAAATGTGGTCACTGTTTTCTAGGGCACTTGCACCCGGCATTACTATATTCTAGAGGGGTGCTTTAAAATTTAGAGGTCACACAGAACCACACAGCAGGTGCAGTAATAGGGACACATAGACGGCAGCAGCGGGGGCAGGCAGGCAAACGCTCAGTATTGGGGTATCAGGTGCAGTAATAGGGACACATACGGCAGCAGCGGCTCAGTATTGGGGTATCAGGTGCAGTAATAGGGACACATATGGCAGCAGCGGCTCAGTATTGGGGTATCAGCAGGATGAGGAGTTTGTGCAGGTTGAGAATAGTCCAATTGGTGACCAAGACAGTGCTAAAAATATGAGAAGTGAAATGTGTCTTTGTTGTAATCTCTGCAGTCGAGTCCTGACTGGAGAAGTCGTCATGTCGGTCTGGGCCAGATGGAAAAGAAATGAAAAGTAACAATTCCATTAGAAAGAACATCAGCGGTAAGTCATTATCTGTACCTGTGCTGTAATCTATTATATGTTCTGTAGGACTGGTATTATTTACCACAGACCATATGGCGGTAATATCAATATTGGTCTTTTTATATATAGATTATTTTTGGCAACAGCGCGGTCATTTGCTGAGGTTGCTGATTAGGGGCCCACTCAGAAGTTTCGCCCCCACTAAACCAAAACCCTAGCTACGCCTCTGGCTCTCTCTCTAGTCTTTCTTTCTCTCTCTAGTCTTTCTCGCTCTCTGTTCTTTCTTTCTCGCTCTCTGTTCTTTTTTCTCTCTGTTCTTTCTTTCTCTCTCTCTTTTCTTTCTTTCCTCTCTTTCTTTCTCTGTTTGTTCTTTCTCTCTCGCTGCTCTTTCTTTCTTTTCCTCAGTACCAGCCACTGTGCCCTCATTACCAGTCAGTATGATCAGCAGTGCTAAATGGGTACGCTTGGGGCCAGGATATGGGTGTGATTAGCTGTTAAATGGGTGTGGTCGGGGCGTGGCCTAAAATTTGCAGCGACGCCCTACGCGCGCCGCAGCCTTTAACCCTCTTTCCTGTCTTCAAAATTTGGGAGGTATGCTGTATGACCTCACTACAACTTCTGGCCATGCTCCTGATGAGCGCGACGGATGGTCTCCTGAGGGATCTCCTCCCACACCTGGACTAAAGCATCCACCAACTCCTGGACAATCTGTGGTGCAACGTGGCATGGCCTAAAATTTGCTGCAGCAGGCACAGCGTGCCACAGCCTTTGTCCCTCTTTCCCTTCTTCAAAGGTTGGGAAGTATGATGGTGGGCCCCAAGAATATTTTTTCTCTGGTGGGCCCAAGGTACTCCAGTCCGACGCTGCTGGCAAGGTCCATGGATATTGGCTACTTAACAGCCTTAAATACCATGCCTCAGCAGCAGGGGCGTACATAGAAATCATGGGGCCCCATAGCAAAAGTCTGAATGGTTCCCCCCCAAAAAAAAAACCCAGAGCCATTGTAAATGTAAAGTGCCAGCACAGTGAGGGGACACATTAAACAAAAAAATGTATTATGCCCCATAGATTGTGCCCCCATAGATGCTCCATAGTATAGGCCCTTATGCTGCCGCAGCTGCTGCAACCAAAAAAAAAAAAAAGACATACTCACCTTTCGTCGCTGGGGGCCAGGTGCCGGTGTCCTGAGCAGGGGGTGACACCAGGTGCCGATGTCACCGCTCGCTCAGGGCCCCGGCACCTAAGATATTTACCTGTCCTCTCTCCACTGCTGAGTGCCGCTGTCTTCGGGGTCCTCCAGCAGTGAATGATCAGGCAGAGGGCGCGGCGCGCACTAACGACGTCATCGCGCCCTCTGACCTGAGCATTGCAGCAAGAGGACGTGAGCAACGGTGGAACGGGACAGGTAAATATCCCTTATACTCACCCTTCCGCCGGCGCGGTCTGTGCAGCCCCTGCTCTTCTCCCACGGTCTCCGCCGCCAGTGTTCAGCGGTCACGCGGGACAGCTCATTAAAGTCATGAATATGTGCGCTGAACGCTGAACACAGGCGTCGGAGACCGTGGGAGAAGAGCAGGGGCTGCAGAGACCGCACTAGGAGGGGTGAGTATATAGAAGAGCTGCGCTCCCCCTCCCCCGCCGACCCCCTGGTAGTACTGTGTCAGCACAGCTACCCGACCGTCGAGGGCCCCCTCACCTGTCCGGGCCCCATAGCAGCTGCTTGGTCTGCTTCATTCACGGTACGCCACTGCTCAGCAGTCTGCTTCATCAGGCTGGTTAACAAAAATAGGGGGACCCGACGCCATTTTTTTTTCGAAGGGAACCCCTATTTTTGTTAATCAGTTCCCTCTGACGTCACTGATTGTGTCCCTGGCTGACCTGAAGTGAAAGTGGAAAGCAATCAATTAAGCTTTCCACTTCCTCTCCTGTCAGCCAGGAGAGGAACTCATTCATTTGGGGGTTTACTGTGAGGCTGCAGCATTAGCTGAGGTCCCTGCAGTAAACATTAACCCTTTCTGAAGGATTACACCGTGGGACCTGACTGTGCATGGGATAGGTAAGAATAATTTTGCTTTTTTATTTTATTTTTATTACAGGAAATGGTTTTTGCAGTCAAATAAAAGATGGTCAAAAACATGTGTCTTTATTTCATTAAAATGATTTTTAATTAAAGTGTGTGTGTTTTATTTTTATTTCATGCAATAGGATTAATAATTGATAGTTGTCTAATTGACAGCTCTCAATTATTAGCCTGGCTTAAGGTCACCTTTCAATTGCAAGGTGGCTTTAACCCCATATTAACCCATTCGCCACTGCTACAGGGCAATGGGAATAGACGGGCAAAGTGCCAGAAAGGGCGAATCTAATTATAGATTTGTCTTTCCTGGGGTGTCTGGGGGCAGATGTTAGTAGCCAGGGGGGGGCCAAAAATAATGGTCCCTCTCTGGGCTATTATTATCTGCCCCCATTCGCTGGCTTTGTCTGTCTGGTTGCGAAAATAGGGCGGGAGCCCACGCATTTTTTTTAAACAATTTTACACCTCATATATATATATATACATGTCATTGAATTTGTGACACATATATATATATATATATTTATATTTATAGTTCATACACTTCTACATAGTATAATAGCCGCTAATTCAATTGCCGGCTTTTGTGAAAATGCAGAACCCGACATGAAATGACACTTGGTGTACATAGGGTTAACCATGTCCTTTGCTATCTGATTTGCACAAACAATTACATCAGTCTATGTGTGCAAAATTTCGCACCTGTAGGGGTTAATTAAAGGTGTAAATTCGTAGCAAAAAAGTCCATTTTTTTTACAACGAATTTACAACTTTAATTAACCCCTACAGGTGTGAAATTTTGCACACATAGACTGATGTAATTGTTTGTGCAAATCAGATAGCAAACGACATGAAAAGACATGGTTAACCCTATGTACACCAAGTGTCATTTCATGTCGGGTGCTTCTGTCTTTTCACAGAAGCCGGCTTTACCCGGCAATTGAATCAGAGGCTATTTTACTATGTAGAAGTGTATAAACTATACATATATGTATATATATATGTCACAATGACATGTATATATATATATGTATTCTATGTGTGTATATTTTGTGTTTACAACGAAAGAAAGGGTTTTTTTAGTTGCGATATTTTGTTCCCATAGACTTACATGGGACTTCCGGTATCGGTATCGGGTATCGCCGATATTTTAGTGATATCGGCGATACCATTCCGATTCGATATTTTTGGGTATCAGAAAGTATCGCTCAACACTAGCACCCAGTCATCGTATTTTATTGATTATGGTGCAATTCAGATGCTCATGTGCTCACTGCACAAAGGTCAGCACGTGAGTGATGACTAGTCTGCAATTATCAGAGTGTTTGGACACCTTTCTATCACAGCCAAAATTAACTTCTTCAGCAGGTTGCCTATTCATCATTTGTCCTTCCTTGCATCACTTTTGGTAGGTACTAATCAGTACAAGTCTTGCCATTTTGAAGATGTTATGACCCATATAGCAATCATGTTTTGACCTTTGTCAGAGTAGCTAATAAGCTTTTCCATTTTTCTGCTCCCAACATACCAACATGAAAAACTAACTTTTCAATTGCTGTTTTATATTTCCCAATCCTTTGACAGGTGATATTTTCATAAGATAATCAATGCTATTCACTTTAGCTGTTGGCGGCTTTGATGATATGGCTATTCTGTGTATATTGATGTATGGACAGAGGGAAGGAAACATTTTGATCAGAAATTCAACTGCTGCCATTCTGTATGGAGTCCTGATGGTTCTGCTACTTTCTGTGAAGTAGAAAGTTTTAATTCAGAATGTGCTGGAGTAAGACGTGCCAAATTTATCAAGTGATGCAGGCCTTAATGTATTTAGCGCATCTTTCAGCTGCACATATGCCTGAGTCAGTAAAATACTCCAATCATGGACTATAATACTTTTTAGCTATAATTTCTGTCACTTTGTGTCGTAATTAATATTTAATCTGCCATGCCTACATATTTGTGACTTTTCTACACCATTTTTCTGCTGAAAAGACCTTGATGAATCAACTTCATATGCTATATAATGCAAATGAAAAAACTGTCTATAAGGGGGTATCCATTTAGTTAAAGGGAGCCTAACAGTTGATACAAGCTACCTGATCCATCCATCGAGCACTAGCTGCATGATTTCAGCCAGGTATTCTTGAGTCTGAAACAGTGAGGACCAATCCACCTGGGAAACTATTCGGACTCTCCTCCCAGCCCACTCCTCTTTGAGTGATGGGTCCTTCCCTGCGTATGTGTATAGTAGAGACATATCACTTCAGTAGAGTGGGTCCATCTTTTCGACTAGTCTCTGGTATGTTTTTCTCTGAAACGCTGCAGCGTATCACAGTCAACCATATCTACCTGAAATCATACAACCAGTGACTGACACATGCTGCCTGAGCAACTGTCAGGTTTCCTATAAGGTTAAATTAATCCAAAATTAGCAAGGTAAATTTATGTACAGTACAGCAATCTACGAGCAGTGCCATTGTCACAAGGAGGTTTTTGCAAACATTGCTGACTGTCATGGTGGAATCAGGATCTGTGGGATCTCTAGATTCTGGTACTCTTCCTTGTAACTTCACTAATGGCTGTAATCAGCACAGGGAGACTCTGGCATTGAAATAAAGACTTGTAGCTCCTAGACAGGTTACCAAGAGTTTAATATCTGCGAGCCTAGGTTGTTAATGCATTTTGGTCACGTGCTGTGGGAAACCGGTTATATCTTTTCTCATCCTATAAATGTGGGCTGGACTATTCACATAGTACCAGCTATAGCTTGTCTAAACCTGGTCTGGAGAGATGGAAATATCCAGGCATTTCTTGCAGTTGCTCTGTGATAGTTTTATGAGGTTTTTGGTGAAAACCTTTTCCTTCCCCTTTCGTGTTTCATGTAGTTTATTTGCCTCATTGGCTTCTTACTTTTGTTCCCTAGTGCTTATTTCTGTGTGAGTTCTGAGTGACTGAGTTTCTGTTTTTCCCTGTCATTCTTTTCTGTGTTAATCCTTTCACTGCTGCCCCTTTTTCCCTGGGTGGGTGAGGGATCAGATTAGTTCGGTGCAGGGTACAAAACCCAGGCATCCCCACCATCAGCGGTAACCTTGTAGACGGAGATAATCTAGGGTCCCCTTAGTTTGTGGGACTAAACAAGAGCCCACAGTCCTTGCTACCTCCAGTTACATTTTGACAGCCATATTTGCTAAAAAACCTTCATGGTCATTCATAATTGTAACGAATGGAAGCGGAGGCAGAGGTGGTGAAGTTCACATTCGTTTTTATTTTTTAATGTGGAACCTCGAGACCGCGGTCCGGGGGGCTCCGAAGGGGGCGTAACTAGTGATCCCGGGTACCCGTAGTAAGGCCCCTCGAACAGGACCAGAATGGAATACCCGGAGGACACAGGTGCTACCTCCAGTTAGACCCCGGACACGTGGCAGCTGTCCCAGAGGGACCAAAAGGGTAACAGGTATTTACAGAGTCCGTGGAGGGTTCTTGACGGAGAAGGGTAAGGTCCTGGTCCAGAACGGATGGTAGTAGGCTGGCTCCAGTGACCTTGTCACAGTCCACAGGTATGGATGGCTGATGGCGGAACGGGATGACACTTGCGCCAGTAATAGCCGAGATTGTCCAGGTTAGCCAGAAACGGGTTAGCAATGATCTGAGGAGACAAACAGTATCAGCGAAGCACAGAGACTGCAGACGCAGCGCAGACAGATCAGGAACAGAACCGGATGTAGCAATGATAGAACACGTTGCTCCGGCACTCTCCTAATGGTGGAGTGACCAGATATAGTACTGAGTGCGCAGCCATTGGTTAATTAGCTATTTCAAAAAATGCACGCTGCCCCTTTAAGAGAGACGGTGGGTGCGGCCTCGCGTCCTAAGCAGACTATCTGGAGGCCTGCCAGCAGTGTGCCAGGAAGTGGAGGAGGACACAGGACGCCGAGGAGCAGATGGGACAGGTGAGTGAGCAGAACGGAGTGCAGAGCCAGCGCTGGGACCGAGTGTAACAGTATCCCCCTCTTTACTCCCCCTCTTTTTCAAGCCTGCGTGAAATCTTTTAAGAAGAAGAGGAGCCTGGATGTTCTCTTTAGGCTCCCAAGATCTCTCTCAGGACCAAAACCTTTCCAGTCCACCAGGTAATAGATCCTACCTCTTACTCTCTTAGAGGCCAAGATATGTTTTACCTCAAAAACATCATCCTCAGAGACCGGATCAGGAGTGGTACCCGGGTCTTTAAAGAAGGAGCTCAACACTACTGGTTTGAGGAGGGAAACATGAAAGGAGTTAGGTACTCGTAGAGAATTAGGCAATTTCAGTTTATAAGAGACCGGGTTGATTTGTCTCAAGACTTCAAAGGGACCAATGAAACGGGGACCCAATTTGTACGATGGTAACTTCAGACGGATGTACTTGGAGGAGAGCCATACCTTGTCTCCTGGACAAAAGATGGGAGCCTCCAAACGTCTTTTGTCTGCATGCGTTTTCATACGTTGAGAAGCTTTCTCCAAAGCCGACCTGGTCTCTCTCCAAATGTCCGAGAAATTCTTAGACAAGGTATCGACTGCCGGAACATCAGACAATCCCGAGACAGGAAGAGGAATTCCGGGTTGCAGTCCAAACACAATCTGAAAGGGAGACTTTCCAGAAGATTCACTTACTTGGTTGTTGTAGGAGAATTTCGCCCAGGGCAGTAATTCTACCCAGTCATTATGATGAGCGTTGATGAAGTGATGCAGGTATCCAGCCAGGATTTGATTGATCCTCTCCACTTGCCCATTAGACTGGGGATGATATGCAGAAGAAAAATCTAGTTCAATTTTTACCATTTTACAGAGTCCTCTCCAGAACTTAGAGGTGAACTGGACGCCCCTGTCGGACACGATGTGGAGAGGAAATCCATGTAGACGGAAGATGTGCTGAATGAAGTGAGTGGCCAGTTCTGGAGCAGACGGGAGGCCAGATAGCGGAACGAAGTGGGCCATTTTAGAGAAGCGGTCCACCACAACCCATACCACTGAGCAGCCAGAAGAAATGGGAAGATCCGTGATGAAATCCATTGCGATGTGCTGCCAGGGAGCGGACGGAATCGGAAGAGGCAGAAGCCTGCCGGCTGGTAGATGTTTAACAGTTTTGTTACGGGCACATGAAGGACAGGCTGCGACGAACTCCTGGATATCCTTGCCCATGGTAGGCCACCAGTAATAACGGGAGATGAGTTGCTGCGTCTTTCTCTGACCAGCATGGCCAGCCAACTTAGAAGAATGACCCCAGCGCAGAACACGACTACGATCAGAGGCGGACACGAAAGTCTTCCCAGGAGGAAGCCGGGCCAGATCAGTAGAGGCAACAGAGACTAACTTAGAAGGTTCAATAATGTGCTGAGGTTCCTCCTCCAGTTCAGGAGGCAAGAAGGCTCTAGAGAGTGCGTCTGCCTTGATGTTCTTGTCAGCTGGACGGAAATGAAGTACAAAATTGAAACGGGCAAAAAATAATGCCCAACGGGCCTGACGGGGATTCAGTCTTAAAGCAGATTGGAGATAGGCAATGTTTTTATGGTCGGTGAATATGATTACCTGGTGATGAGCTCCTTCAAGAAGATGTCTCCATTCTTGCAGAGCCAATTTGATGGCCAACAGTTCGCGATCACCGACAGAGTAGTTCCGTTCTGCAGGAGAAAAAACCTTGGAAAAAAAAACACACGAGATCATCCGCCCGGTAGACGACTTCTGGGTCAGAACTGCTCCTGCACCTATGGAAGAAGCGTCAACTTCAAGAAAAAACTGCTCACTTGAATTAGGACGATGGAGAATGGGTGCGGAAGCGAAGGCTTTTTTGAGAGAAACAAAGGCCTCTTCTGCCTCGGAGGACCATTCCTTAGAGTTTACACCTTTCCGGGTTAAGGCTGTGATTGGAGCCACTCGGGTGGAAAAGTGTGGAATAAATTGCCGGTAGTAATTGGCGAACCCGAGGAACCTTTGTATGGCTTTTAGCCCAGACGGACGAGGCCAGTTGAGAACTGCAGACAACTTCTCCGGATCCATCTTTAATCCTGTGGAAGATACAATGTACCCAAGGAAAGGCAAAGAAGACTGCTCAAAGAGGCATTTCTCATATTTGGCATATAGCCTGTTCTCTCTCAGTCTTTGTAAGACCAGGCGTACTTGCCTCCGGTGTGACGTCAAGTCAGCAGAAAAAATCAAAATATCGTCCAAGTAAACCACGACACAAGTATAGAGCAAGTCCCTGAAAATGTCATTAACAAATTCCTGAAAAACCGCAGGTGCATTGGTTAGGCCGAATGGCATTACCAGGTATTCATAGTGGCCGTCACGGGTGTTGAAGGCTGTTTTCCATTCGTCCCCCTCTCTGACTCGGATCAGGTTGTAGGCCCCTCTGAGGTCCAATTTGGTGAAGATCTTGGCCCCTCGGAGACGATCAAACAGCTCTGAAATAAGAGGTAATGGATGCCTGTTTTTTACCGTGATTTGATTCAGACCCCGATAGTCAATGCAGGGCCGCAAGGATCCATCCTTTTTCTTCACAAAGAAGAATCCAGCTCCTGCCGGTGACGATGACTTTCGGATAAATCCTCTAGCCAGATTCTCTTGGATGTAGTCCGACATGGCCTGAGTCTCTGCCTGTGAAAGGGGATAAACTCTCCCGCGAGGAGGAGATGCTCCAGGAAGAAGCTCTATCTGACAGTCATACGACCTGTGTGGAGGTAGTCTCTCAGCCTCCTTTTTCCCAAAGACGTCAGAGAAGGACCAATAGACGGAAGGCAACCCTGGCAGGGTATCAGGCTGGACTGGAGGCGAAACAGGTTGAATCCGGGTTAAGCAACGATTCATGCAGGTATCTCCCCAACGCAGAACTTCTCCAGTTTTCCAATTAAGGACTGGTTCATGCATCTGGAGCCAAGGTAAACCTAAAAGCATGGGATGGGATAAACCGGGATATACATAAAATCGCATTCGTTCAGTATGCATTAGACCTACCCGGAGTTCCACCAACTCGGTTTGAAACTGGACGGGCTCGGTCAGCGGTTTGCCATCCACGGCTGACACCTGTAACGGATCAGGAAGACGCTGGACTGGTAAGCGGTAATGATCCACAACCGCCTGCTGGATGAAGTTCCCTGCAGCTCCAGAATCCAGTAGACAATGTTCGGAGAATTTTATTGCTCCATAGGACACGGAGACTGAGATGTGTAAAGAGGGAGAGGACTGTTCTCTACCTAGGTTGGCCCCTCCTACCGGACCTAGGCACTGGAGTTTCCCGACTTTTTAGGACAGAAATGGATCAAATGTTCAGAACTACCGCAGTAGTAACAACTTCCCTCCTTGCGACGTGCCTCCCGGCGGCGGGTGGCCAAACTTACATGGTCCACCTCCATGGCCTCGGAGGCGGAGGGCGAAGTACCTGTTTTGTACAAACTAGAGTCCAGGTGATAGGACCTTTTGTCCGCTTGATCTCCATGGAGTGCTCCTGAAAACGCAGGTCAATTCGGGTTGCCAAGGATATTAGCTCTTCCAAGAGGGTAGGTCTGTCCCGTCCCGCCAGCTCATCCTTGATTCTTCCGGATAGGCCTTCCCAGAAGTTAGCAACCAGGGCCTCATTGTTCCACGATAATTCAGACGAGAGGGTGCGGAATTTAACAGCATACTGAGCTACCGTGAGAGTACCTTGGCGCAGGCGGAGCAGAGCTGAGGCAGTCGAAGTGGTGCGACCAGGTTCATCGAAAGTCCTGCGAAAAGCCTCTAGGAAAGATTGAAGATCGTTAACCAGCGGATCCCCTCTTCCCATAGCGGGTTTAGCCACGCGAGGGCCTCTCCTCCCAGGTGTGACATGATGAAGCCCACCTTGGCTCGGTCAGAAGCAAACATATGCCCCAAGATTTCGAAGTGTAGAGTGCACTGATTGAGGAAACCCTGACACAGAGTAGGGTCACCCTGGAAAGGGGTAGGAGCCGCCAGACGGGGACCTTGACTTGCCATGGGAACTGGTACCTGATTATTGATAGAAGAGTCAGGTGCAGACGAGGACCCCAAGGAATCCATGCGGGTAGACAAGCTGCGTAGATAAGTCGTGATCTTGTCCTGTTGAACTCCCAAACGGGTCACCTCCTGGCACAGATCCGTGGTCGGAGATCTCTGGGATCCAGCGGGTTCCATGGCTGGAGCAATCTGTAACGAATGGAAGCGGAGGCAGAGGTGGTGAAGTTCACATTCGTTTTTATTTTTTAATGTGGAACCTCGAGACCGCGGTCCGGGGGGCTCCGAAGGGGGCGTAACTAGTGAGCCCCGGGTACCCGTAGTAAGGCCCCTCGAACAGGACCAGAATGGAATACCCGGAGGACACAGGTGCTACCTCCAGTTAGACCCCGGACACGTGGCAGCTGTCCCAGAGGGACCAAAAGGGTAACAGGTATTTACAGAGTCCGTGGAGGGTTCTTGACGGAGAAGGGTAAGGTCCTGGTCCAGAACGGATGGTAGTAGGCTGGCTCCAGTGACCTTGTCACGGTCCACGGGTACGGATGGCTGATGGCGGAACGGGATGACACTTGCGCCAGTAATAGCCGAGATTGTCCAGGTTAGCCAGATACGGGTTAGCAATGATCTGAGGAGACAAACAGTATCAGCGAAGCACAGAGACTGCAGACGCAGCGCAGACAGATCAGGAACAGAACCGGATGTAGCAATGATAGAACACGTTGCTCCGGCACTCCCCTAATGGTGGAGTGACCAGATATAGTACTGAGTGCGCAGCCATTGGTTAATTAGCTATTTCAAAAAATGCACGCTGCCCCTTTAAGAGAGACGGTGGGCGCGGCCTCGCGTCCTAAGCAGACTATCTGGAGGCCTGCCAGCAGCGTGCCAGGAAGTGGAGGAGGACACAGGACGCCGAGGAGCAGATGGGACAGGTGAGTGAGCAGAACGGAGTGCAGAGCCAGCGCTGGGACCGAGTGTAACAATAATCAGTGGTTGTCTAAGTTTACACATCATCCAACCTTAGTACATTGTATAGAAAGCATGGATCCATGGAGGTGGAGTTTGGGAGATCCCAATACAAATAAGGTAGTTTGATTATAGTAAGAAGGGCTAATAGGAACCACAACACCTATAACTTCAGCACATTGGAATGCATCAAGCCCTTCTGAAAATAGGAGGTATTTACATGTACCGTAGATTATCAGGAGAATCAAGTTTCTAATTGGGTGACCACCGGTTTTTATCTATACTTGTTATGTCCCATGAATAAGACATTTTACAGACTGTCCTGTGTATTTTACATACTGTATTGCAGTCTCTCATATTGTTTACTGTTGCTATGTGTCCCTGTGTTTGCATAGCTGAAATCCTTCCTTTACATCAAGTTTGTCCTCCTGTCTCTCTGTCTCCCTCTTCTGGTATGATGTAATTTCCTTCTTCTTTCTCCTGTGTTTCATTCTCCATCTTGATTTTATCAGATTCACACGTGTTTTCAGTCTGTCTGAAGAAAGTCTTTTTTACCTGCTGCTGTTTGTATGCATTCAACAAGAATTCTTAAAGAAATCAAACTCTCTTCTGGATTCTTCATAACATGTGTGCCGGCAGCTGAGTTAAGCTATCTGCGATCGTCGCCAATTGTAAGTAAGGTGAAGAGATCCAGCATCTCACAGAGCCATATTTACAGCCACAGGCCCCGGGGACAGAATAGTAAAAAAAGACTTTTCAGATTCATCTGTAAAACCCACAGCCTCTATAAAGCTACAGAACTTCCTGCAGAGCATCCGCTCTCAACATATAAGAGTCTATACAGCTCCCCTTCTCCCTGTGAATCAGGATGGCTGAAGGAATGACTACAGGGTCTCTGCCCGACCCATTGTCAGAGGAAGAGTGCATAGACCCTGATCCACCATTTAGTGAGAAGTAGTGTTGAGCGATACGATACCGCAAGTATCGGGTATCGGCCGATATTAGCTGTATCGGACTTTCGATACTTAGTTCCGATATTTTCCATATATCGTATACCGGAATCGGAAGTTCCCATAATTCTTTGAGAGGCAATGTGATTTTAGTCAGCCAATGAGGAATCCTAAGAAGTGTGGGCACATCCTGTGCTGCTGCGGTCATGTTAACTAATGGCATGGCTGTGATTGGATGCTGAAATGATGTCAGAATGCACTATAAAAGGCGCCGCCGCCATTTTAGCGTCACTGTGCTGTGAATTCAGTAAGGGACAGAACGCTGCTGTGCTGACTCTGAGGGACAGTTAGAGATTGCGATTTAGTGTACTGTGCTTTAGGCAGGCTAGCACCAACCGCTGTGTAAAGCTTCCTTTTGCCTGCAGTGTTGTTTTAACAGCTCTGCAAGGTGTGTGTGAGTGCAGGTGACGCTGCAGTTTGCTCTGCATGCAACGCTGTCTGTAGGCATCTGCACGTGTCACTCACAGACTCTTTTTTTTTTCTTCAGTGTAATTCTTGCTGCTCCATGCAATTTAAATTTTAGTGTGACGCGCTTCCATCCGTATCCAATACATTGGTTGCAAACACTATAGAAGTAGACAAAGGAGTAGCCTTTCACGATTGTGAAAAGTTGTTTTCAGTGTTCACTTCAGTCTGTGTTTTTTATTTTTTGAGTGACACCACTCCGTTACTTGTTCAAGCACTGTGCTTGTACTCTGTGAGGTGTCTCAGTGCCCCATCCCTTTTCTTCTCTCAATTTGGGTTTTGTCCTTCCTTTTTTAATAAATATTTTTTGTGTGACGCGTTCCATCGATCAATAAATTTGGGTTTCAAAATATGAAATAGACAAAAAAGAGCCTTTCAAATTGTGAACAGTTGTGTTTCGTGTTTTATTCAGTCGGTTTTTTATTTTTTTGGGGCAATTTAGCTCCCGTTCTTTTTCAAAATGCTCTTGTACTCTGCTGAGGTGTTCAGTGCCACATCCCTTTTCATTTCTCTCCCAAATTGGGTTTTGCCAATTTTTAAAATAAATTAATTATTGTTGAGCGCTTCCATCCGTTCCAATCTTTTGGGTTTAAAAAA
>JARQOD010000002.1:245684829-245719899 GCA_033576555.1 Oophaga sylvatica | reverse complement strand
GGGCTGGTAACTCCTGATAATTTTGTATGAAGCACTGCACCACCAGATTCAAGGTGTGAGCCAGGCAAGGTATGTGTCTGAGTTTTGCCAGGGCTATGGCCGTCAGAAAATTGCGGCCGTTATCATTGACTACCTTGCCTGGCTCAAGATGTAGACTGCCCAGCCAT
This sequence comes from Oophaga sylvatica, assembly GCA_033576555.1. NCBI lineage: Eukaryota > Metazoa > Chordata > Amphibia > Anura > Dendrobatidae > Oophaga > Oophaga sylvatica. The sequence goes on along the minus strand of JARQOD010000002.1, from coordinate 245,719,732 downwards.
GACTCAGTTTCTCGCTGCAAGTAGTCGGCCAGTACCTCCGCGGTGTGTCAAAGACATCATCTTTAAAACAGCCTGCTGACGCTTACCACTAGCTGATCGATAGTGGGACACCTCGTGTGCAACACTGGCAGCTGTGGATGGAGTGCTCGTGCGACTGCGCTCTGTTGACAAGCTTTCGCTTCTGGAGGAGGAGAAGGGTCGAACACCAACAGCCAACTGTTGCCTATACCGTGGGCTAGGCAGCATTGTCCCACCGCCGCTGTCCCCTGTGGACCCTGCATCCACCACATTAACCCAGTGCGCAGTGATGGACACGTAACGGCCCTGGCCATGCATCTGTTGTGAGGTGCAACTTTCCACTCACTGATTGTTTGAGTGCATGGACAATGCGGTCTTTCACATGCAGGTGGAGGGCAGGGATGGCTTTTCTAGAAAAGAAGTGCCGACTGATTAGGTCATAGTGTGGGACAGTATAGGCCATGAGCTCTCGGAACGCTGCGCTTTCAACCAAACGGAAGGGCATCATCTCTAATGAGATAAGATTGGCAATGTAGGCATTCAAAGCCAGTGAGGTTTTGTAGTCCGTCCACGCTTGCAAGTGCATGGTGTTTAAATGTTTAAGCATGCAACTGGTATTCAATTTTCGGAGATTTTTACCTCGGCTAAAGGTCCTTCCGCACTTCTTACAGATAACCTTTGCCTCATCAATAGGATTTTGGTCAAAAAAGTGCCACACTGCACTCTTCCTACTATGGGATAAATTTTCAGGGCTTGCACGCAGTGCTAATTTGACCGTCTGGCCAAGCTGTCCTGCAACTGTTTTTGTTTTTTTAACATGCTTTTGGACTGCTACGGGCCTGCCAGATAACCGCAGCTGCGATGTCGATGCCTGCCGCGGATCCTCCCCCTCTTCTGAGCTATTGCCAGCGGCACCTTCTTCCCCCAATGGATGCCAATCCGGGTCAACAACTGGGTCATCCATCACCTCCTCTTCAATTTCATCTGCACCTTCCTCTGTGTCACCGTGTAAGGTGGTATAGTATGCGGGAAGGGGCACCTGAGTTTCATCAGTGTCAGATTCTGGCTCAGTAGACTGCGAGGGCAAAGTAGTGCTCTGGGTGAATTTACCAGTAGAATCATATAGCAGTGGCTGTGCATCAGTGTATTCCATGTTATATTCATCTTGGACTGGGAAATTCAGGATTTGACTTGATAAGTTAGGCATGGTATGTGAAAAGAGCTCCATGGAGTAATCTGAAGTGTGGCCTGCCGCATCCTTCACTTTTGGTGGGGGTGAAGGACACAAGGAAAGGTGTCGTTCCTGACCAGGAGCCTGTACTGACGACTCAGTGCTTGCATTTTTTGAAATTTCAAAAGAGGAGGCGATAGAGCTGGAGGCTGTTTCGGCAATGTAAGCCAAAACCTGTTCCTGATGCTCCGGCTTTAAAAGCGGTTTACCTACTCCCAGAAAAGGGAGCCTTCCAGGCCTTCTGGAGCCAGATGATGATACAGGCTCAACACCTCCTGCCTTAGGTGCTATTGGGCTTTTGGCACTACCTGCAGATGCACCACCACCATCATTCCCAGCTGGCCCCCCCGCCCATGTCCGCGGCCTCTTCCACCATACTTCCTCATGTTTGGGAAAATGTACCAAAAATACCAGCAGATATATGGTACTGTATGAGGAGTGTACAGCTGTATATGGCATTGGGGAAAATTTTAATCTCCGTATATATTTCCGGAGTCACACACAGACGCTCTCTCAGTGTGGATTTGACTATAATACAAAGAGCAGATATACAGTACTGTATCAGAAGCCGACAGCTATATATGGTGTAGGGTAAAATTGCAATTTCCGTATATATTTCCGGAGTCACACACAGACGTTCACTCACTATGGATTTGACAGTAATACAAAGAGCAGATATACGGTACTGTCTCAGAAGCGTACAGCTGTATACGGTGTAGGGGAAAATTGCAATCTCATTATATATTTCCGGAGTCACACACAGATAGTCAGCATGTATTTGTCCAAGATACCAGCCGTTACACGGTAGTGTGTGAGTAGCGTACAGCGCTGTACGGTGTGGGAAAAAATGAACGGTCGGTAAGTGTGCAGAAAAAAAGAATCAAAGTATTAGTGCTGTGTAAAAAGCAGTCTGCACAGCAGTGTACACACAGCAATACAGCTAGCAGGCAGGCTCTTAACCAGCACTGCTGCACTCAAGAAAATCCTCCCCTGTCACTGCACACTAACTGTACAGCACAATTGCTATCAGCACAAGCACAGAAGAACTTCTCTCTCTCCCTACTGATAAACAGCGTCAGCAACCTCTCCCTACTGTTAATATCGGCAGAAGTAAAATGGAGGTCGGTGGTGAGGGCTTTTATAGACACTATAACACAACCCAAAGCAAGCCAATCACTGCAATGCCCTTCTCTAAGATGGTGGTGGACGCTGCCCATGTCATCTCATTGCCCACAGTGTACCTCCTTGCTCATTGGCTGGAAAAAGTCGCCTGCAAGCATTATGGGAAAACCGACTTGGGTGCTCGTGTCGACGACAACATGGCCGACAGCACGCTATGGTCGGGTCTTTGGCGAAAGTCGGCGACTTTTGAATCTGACCGACCTGTTTAACTCAACTCTAGCTATCACTATATTATTTAGTTTTCAGCTTAGAATATGGTACTGTGAATAGGGGCATGCAGCCTACAGCTGATTGATACATTGAATTTTCAAGGGTTTATTGATATACCTGTTCTGTAGGGTTGCATGCATTTGTTCTTATTGGTAACCTCTTATCTAAAATTCGTGTTATTCTTTAACTGGAGCAATACAGTATATCGATATACCGCTGACTGGATTTAGTGGAGGTTAGTTATTGCCACATCATGGGCATAACTAGTTATTCCACCATGCTTTGTTTTTTTTTATGTTATTATTAGTCTGTTTTGTTACATGACTTTATGCCAATAATAAAAGTTATATAAAATTTTCTATCAGATTTTGGGTGTTCCCTATTCTGAGAGCATGCATCTTTTCTCCTCTTCTTCAACCAAAGTGTACCCAATTGGGACGGCCCTAACTTCTAGTATTAAAACCTTACCATGTGTCAAAAATGACCTCAATGGGAATAAAGGCCGAGCAAGACTGGAGCTCGACTATGGACACCCATCCATGGGACGCTATATAAAAGTAATGTCCAGCTCACAGAAAGGGAGGCCACGCCCTTGTATGCACAGAGTGCAAGAAACTAAAGCAAAACTAAAAGAAATGAACTGGAGTATAAGTTGGTATAGATGCAATGTGTAGGAGCATGTTCAAACTGGCCATTAACCCCTTAACAACCGCCGATACGCCTTTTAACGGCGGTAGTTAAGGGTACTTAAACCACAGCGCTGTTAATTAACTGGCTCTGTGGAGAAAGTATATAGCGCCCCCCAGAGTCAGATTTTCTCCGGGGTCTCGGCTACCGGGGGTAGCCGAGACTCCAGAGAACATGATTCGGGTCGGTTTTTACCGACCCCGCTTTTGCGATCACCGTTATTAACCCTATAACGGCGATCGCAAAAAAAAAAAAGCCGCAATTCTCAATTTAATTTCTCTCTCCTCTGATGTGATTGCACATCCAAGGGGAGAGAAATGGGGTCCCCGGGACTCCCGATCAGTCCCCTGTTCCTCCCGGTGTCCCCCCAGTCCTTCCATGTCTCCCCGAGCTCCCCGGGCCTTGTCCGGAAAAGAAAATGGCGGGCGCCTGCGCAGTGCGTGATGCGCCCACAGAGTCAGATTTTCTCCGGGGCCTCGGCTACCAAGGGATAGCAGAGACCCCAGAGAACATAATTAGGGTACCCCGCAGTCTCCCCGCTTTTGCGATCGATGTTATTAACCATATAATGGCAATCGCAAAAGCAAAAAGAAGCCGTGATCCTGCAAGTAATTTCTCTCCCCTCTGATGTGATCGCACATCAGAGGGGAGAGAAATAGGTTCCCGGGACCCCCGATCCCTCCCGGTACCTCCGACCCCCCCCGGTACCTCCCGGTGTCCCCCATGTCCTCCCGCAGCTCCAATCCTCCCGGCTTCTTCATCCTGTAAAAAAAATGGCCAGCGCATGCGCAGTGCACCCGCCGAATCTACCAGATTCATTCATTCTGTAAAAGTACATTTTGATCACTGTGATAAACTATCACAGTGATCAAAATAAAAAAAAACAGTACATAAACCCCCCCTTTATCACCCCCTTAGTTAGGGACATATAATAAAATATAGAAATTGTATTTATTTTCATTTTTCCATTAGGGTTAGGGTTAGAGTTAGGATTAGGGGTAGGGTTAGGGTTACAATGAGGGTTAAGGTACTGCCACACTTAGTGATCTCGTTAGCGATCTCAATAACGACGCAAGCTAATGAGATCGTTTTTGTGATCGTTTTAATGTCTCTAGTAGCTGCCACACTTAGTGATCTCGTTAACGACTCAAAAGCGGTTAGCGATCTCATTAACGACTTTAACGGTCATTGCGATGTAAAAAACAGCGCACATCGCTCACAAAAGGTGCCAGACACAGCAAAATAGGCTCACCAGCGGGACGCCAACGATCTAAATACGGTCCAGAACTCTAGTGAACGATCAGCGAGATCACAGCAGGGGCCACGTCGTTGCTACATGCCACACACGTTAGCGTCACGAACGAGATCGCTAAATAGTGACGTATTTTAGCGATCTCGTTAGCGACGCTGTTTAGTGTGGCATACCCTTTAGGGATACAATAAGGGTTAGGGATACAATGAGGGTTAGGTATACAATTAGGGTTAGGGATACAATTAGGGTTGGAATTAGGGTTAGGGTTAGGGTTGTGATTAGGGTTGGGTGTGTGTTAGGGTTGGAGCTAGAATTGAGGGTTTCCACTATTTAGGCACTTCAGGGGGTCTCCAAACACGACGTGGTGTTCAGAAAGTCAAATGGTGCTGCCTCCCTTACAAGCCCTGCCGTGCGCCCAAACAGTGGTTTACCCCAACATATGGGGTATCAGCGTACTCAGGAAAAATTGCACAATAACTTTTGGGTCCAATTTCTACTGTTACCCTTGGGAAAATAAAAAATAGTGGGCTAAAAAATCATTTTTGAGGAAAAAAATGATTTTTATTTTCACAGCTCTACGTTATAAACTTCTGTGAAGCACTTGGAGGTTCAAAGTGCTTATCACACATCTAGATAAGTTCATTAAGGGGTCTAGTTTCCAAAATGGGGTCACTTGTTGGGGGTTTCCACTGTTTAGGCACATCAGGAGCTCACTAAACGGGACATGGCGTCCAACCAATTCTGCGTTGAAAAAGTCAAACGGCGCTCCTTCCCTTGCGACCTCTGCCGTGCGCCCAAAAAGTGGTTTACCCCCACATATGGGGTATAGGTGTATTCAGGAGAAATTGCACAACAAATTTTGTGTTTATTTTTTGTTTTAGCACTTGTGAAAATAAAAAAAAATGGTTCTGAAGTAAAGTTTTTGCAAAAAAAGTTAAATGTTAATTTTTTCCTTCCACATTGCTTCAGTTCCTGTGAAGCACGTAAAGGGTTAATAAACTACTTGAATGTGGTTTTGAGCACCTAGAGGGGTGCAGTTTTTAGAATGGAGTCACTTTTGGGTATTTTCTATCATATAAGTCATGGCCAAAAGTTTTGAGAATGACACAAATATTAATTTTTACAAAGTCTACTGCTTCACTTTTTCTAATGGCAATTTGCATATACTCCAGAATGTTATAAAGAGTGATCAGCTTAACAGCAATTACTTGCAAAGTACAATTTTTGGCTAGAAAATGAACTTTATCCCCCAAAACACATTTCAACATCATTGCAGCCCTGCCTTAAAAGGACCAGCTAACCTCTTTTCAGTGATTGCTCCATTAACACAGGTGTGGGTGTTGATGAGGACATGGCTGGAGATCAATCTGTCATGATTAAGTAAGAATGACACCACTGGACACTTTAAAAGGAGGCTGGTGCTTGGCATCATTGTTTCTCTTCTGTTAACCATGGTTATCTCTAAAGAAACACGTGCAGTCATCATTGCAATGCACAAAAATGGCCTAACAGGGAAGAGTATGGCAGCTAGAAAGATTGCACCTCAGTCAACAATCTATCACATCATCAAGAACTTCAAGGAGAGAGGTTCCATTGTTGCCAAAAAGGCTTCAGGGCGCCCAAGAAAGACCAGCAAGCGCCAGGACCATGTCTTAAAAGTGTTTCAGCTGTGGGATCGGGCTACCAGCAGTGCAGAGCTTGCTCAGGAATGGCAGCAGGCAGGTGTGAGTGCATCTGCACGCACTGTGAGGCGGAGACTCTTGGAGTAAGGCCTGGTCTCAAGGAGGGCAGCAAAGAAGCCACTTCTCTCCAGAAAAAACATCATGGACAGACTGATATTCTGCAAAAGCTACAGGCAGTGGACTGCTGAGGACTGGGGTAAAGTTATTTTCTCTGATGAATCCCCTTTTCGATTGGGACATCAGGAAAACGCCTCATTCGGAGAAGACAAGGTGAGCGCTACCACCAGTCTTGTCTCATGCCAACTGTTAAGCATCCTGAAACCATTCATGTGTGGGGTTGCTTCTCAGCCAAGGGAATCGGCTCTCTCACAGTCTTGCCTAAAAACACAGCCATGAATAAAGAATGGTACCAGAATGTCCTCCAAGAGCAACTTCTCCCAACCCTCCAAGAGCATTTGGCGATCAACAATGCCTTTTCCAGCATGATGGAGCACCTTGCCATAAAGCAAAGGTGATAACTAAATGGCTCAGGGAACAAAACATAGAGATTTTGGGTCCATGGCCTGGAAACTCCCCAGATCTTAATCCCATTGAGAACTTGTGGTCAATCATCAAGAGACGGGTGGACAAACAAAAACCTAAAAATTCTGACAAAATGAAAGCATTGATTGTGCAAGAATGGACTGCTATCAGTCAGGATTTGGTCCAGAAGTTGATTGAGAGCATGCCAGGGAGAATTGCAGAGGTCCTGAAGAAGAAGGGTCAACACTGCAAATATTGAATTGCTGCATTAACTCATTCTAACTGTCAATATAAGCTTTTGTTACTCATATGTTTGCAATTATTATATTTCTGTCTGTGATAAAAAAACATCTGTCAAACACACATAAAAACCAGAGGGCAGCAGATCATGTGAAAATATAATATTTGTGTCATTCTCAAAACTTTTGGCCATGACTGTAGACCCCTCAAAGTGACTTCAAATGTGATGTGGTCCCTAAAAAAAAAATGGAGTTGTAAAAATGAGAAATCGCTGGTCAACTTTTAACCCTTATAACTTCGTAACAAAAAAAAAATTTTGTTCCCAAAATTGAGCTGATGTAAAGTAGATATGTGGGAAATGTTATTTATTAAGAAATTTGTGTGACATATCTCTCTGATTTAAGGGCATAAAAACTTAAAGTTTGAAAATTGCAAAAGTTTCAAAATTTTCGCCATATTTCCGTTTTTTTCATAAATAAATGCAAGTCATATAAAAAAATTTTTTTACCGCTAACGTGAATTAGCGGGATTCGTTAAAGCGTTCCAGAGTTGTAACCTCATAAAGTGACAGTGGTCAGAATTGTAAAAATTGGCCCGGTCATTAAGCTGCAAAATGGCTCTGTCACTAAGGGGTTAAACAGACAAAACCTAACAGAGAAACAAAATAAACGTATAGTCTCCCGTAAGTAAGTAAAAAGCAACAGTGCATATACATAGCATAATGTGCTTTTCACTTACTTACAATTAGGTACACCTTGGCGCTGGTGGGATGGCTTTTACACTTTTTTATATCAAAAATAGTGTTTACACAGTACCCTATAGCTTTTTATTTACTTAATGCAGGGTATATGTCTATCTTCTTTCTATCTCAGGTTTTGTCTGTTTTTTGCCCCGTGTGAACATGCTCTTACACAGCTGCAAGTTACCAACTTATACTTCAGTTCATTTGGTTCGGTTTTACTTTTGAGAACTATGAAAAGTTTTGTGCTACAAACATAATATGAATCCTGGATTTATTTCAGACGAAGGAAATTTTAATAATGATGAAATTAGTGTAATTGGAGGATACAGATACAGAATAAATGGATTTGGATTGAAATAAAGTGTGTTTCTTTTGTTCTCATTGAAGACGGGTCTGTTCTTGTCATTTAATCTGTAACTTTGTGCCTAGACTTGTGTGACTCACATACTCCGCTTAGACAGTAGCCTATGCCTTGAACAGGCAATCAAAGTACAGAGGAAACAAAAAGATGAAGGTACTGGAAAAACTGAGTGCCTAGATATATAAAACCATATTATACACAGCACGAAAACTTTACTCAAATAACCTTGACGCATTAAGAAATTTACAAATAGTAATTTTCCATGAAATTCATTAATACTTTACTAAATTTCCACATATATAAAACTGGATTTATGAACTACAGAAGTGTTATATGCAATAGAACATGCTGACAAGTCCCACATTTGTTTGCTGTCGGAAGCTGTTCTTAAAACATCTTAATTATGTTGCTTTGATGTATTCTCCAAATTGAATGGAATCCTGACACCGCTGCATTACATGCTGAGAAAATGCTCCCACATTGAGATTTTATTAAGCAAGGCAAAGCTGCACAGGAATGCAGGGTTTATTTCCAAACATGGCCCAATGAGCTCTGTTGTGAGACACTGACAATCTCTGAAGTTTAATGGCATAAGGCAAATTGTAGGCTAAGTTCCAAATGTCCAAAATGGACCCTTAGCATAACTGATGCAAATCGTGAATAATTATGGTGTCTGTCATGGCTCTGTCCATATTTAGGGTGGAAGAAAAAGTTCTATATGATGTGCTTTTTCCTTCGTTCAAATGACAGACATACAACCCCTGGCAAAAATTATGGAATCACCGGCCTTGGATGTTCATTCAGTTATTTTATTTTGTTGAAAAAAAAACAGATCACAGACATGGCACAAAACTGAAGTCATTTCAAATCTCAACTTTCTGGCTTTAAGAAACACTAAAAGAAATCAAGAACAAATAATGTGGTAGTCAGTAATGGTTATTTTTTTTAACCAAGCATAGGGAAAAAAATTATGGAATCACTCAATTCTGAGGGAAAAAATTATGGAATCACCCTGTAAATTTTCATTCCCAAAACTAACACCTGCATCAAATTAGATCTGCTCGTTAGTCTGCATCTAAAAAGGAGTGATCACACCTTGGAGAGCTATTGCACCAAGTGGACTGACATGAATCATGGCTCCAACATGAGAGATGTCAATTGAAACAAAAGAGAGGATTATCAAACACTTGCAACATTGCGTGATGATTTACCCTCTTTTAAAAGATGTTGGTTGTTCACAATCAGCTGTGTTGTGAACACCTTTAATCTGGCTTCTGAGTTTGGGCTCCCTCTGGTCGTTGCCTCTGGTAATGGAGCTGGTCAGGATGACAGAAGTCTATCACCTGCAGGGGATGATTGGAGATCAGGTGTTACTGACTGGGGAGATTTAAGCGAGCAACCTTCCCCTGGTTGCTGCCGGTGATTTGGTCTGCTTCCTTAGCCTTTTGGAAGTCTGCTTTCTCCCTGCTGTGTCCTGCATCTTGCAGATAAGTTATTTGGCTGTTTATTTCTGTGGCATTTTTTTTACCTTTTGCTTTTCTCAGTTTTCTGCTTTGCTGGAGTTAGTTCAGCCAGGTTCCCTGTGGGGACCTGTGCTGGACTCTGTTTCTCATTTGCCACAGCCTATGTATTTCTAGCTCCCTTGTGTTTCAGTATCTGTTGATTTGGGCCCAGTTCATACCAGAGATCTGATTTAGTGGGGGAGAGGTCGTGTGGCCTCAGTATTTTTGCATATCAGACGTGTTGGAATTTTTCTTAGGGTTTTTGCTGGATTGCAGACAGTATCCTTTTCTGTCCTGTTCTATCTAGATAGTTTGGGCCCTAGCATTTGCTTACTCTATTTTCTGTCTGTGTTTGTGCTTCATCTGTCTCACCAGCAATATATGTTTGTGGGCTATCTATTCCTTTGGGGCTCTACTCCGGGGCAGTTAGCTTTCCCCTTTGTCTCTTTAGGCTTAGTTAACTCTTTGGCTGTGTCGAAGCGTCTAGGGCTTCATAGGTACGTCCCACGGCTAATTCTAGTTGTGTTGTCAGTTTTAGGGGTCTGCAATCCGCTAAGTTACCAACCTCTCTGGGTGTCTGGTTGCCTAGCCAATTTTCCTATTGTCCTCCTCGGTTACCGAATCATAACACAGCTGTGTCTAAAATCTGGACCAAATACAAACAACATGGGAAGGTTGTTAAAGGCAAACATACTGGTAGACCAAGGAAGACATCAATGCATCAAGACCGGAAACTTAAAGCAATTTGTCCCCAAAACAGGAAATGCACAACAAAACAAATGAGGAACGAATGGGTGGAAACTGGAGTCAAAGTCTGTGACCGAACTGTAAGAAACTGCCTAAAGGAAATGGGATTTACATACAGAAAATCTAGACAAAAGCCATCATTAACACCTACACAGAAAAAAACAAGGTTATAATGGGCAAAGGAAACGCAATTGTGGACTGTGGATGACTGGATGAAAATCATATTCAGTGATGAATTGAGAATCTGCATTGGGCAAGGTGATGATGCTGGAACTTTTGTTTGGTGCCGTTCCAATGAGATTTATAAAGATGACTGCCTGAAGAGAACTTGCAAATTTCCACAGTCATTGATGATATGGGGCTGCATGTCAGATAAAGACACTGGGGAGATGGCTGTCATTACATCTTCAATAAATGCACACGTTTATGTTGATATTTTGGACACTTTTCTTATCACATCAATTGAAAGGGTGTTTGGGGACGATGAAATCTTTTTTCAAGATGATAATGCATCCTGCCATAGAGCAAAAACTGTGAAAACATTCCTTGAAAAAATACACATAAGGTCAATGTGATGGCCTGCAAATAGTCCAGATCTCAATCCAATTGAAAATCTTTGGTGGAAGTTGAAAAAAATGGTCCATGACAAGTCTCCAAACTGCAAAGCTGATCTGGCAACAGCAATCAGAGATAGTTGGAGCCAGATTGATGAAGAGTACTGTTTGACACTCATTAAGTCCATGCCTCAGAGATTGCAAACTATTGTAAAAGCCAGAGGTGGTGCAACAAAATACTAGTGATGTGTTGTAGTGTTTTTTTGTTTGTTTGTTTTTCATGATTCCATAATTTTTTCCCTCAGAATTGAGTGATTCTATAATTTTTTCCCTATGCTTGGTTAAAAAAATAACCATTACTGACTACCACATTATTTGTTCTCGATTTATTTTAGTGTTTTAAAGCCAGAAAGTTGCCATTTGAAATGACTTCAGTTTTGTGCCATGTCTGTGATCTGTTTTTTTCCAAAAAATAAAACAGCTAAATGAACATCCTCCAAGGCCAGTGATTCCATAATTTTTGCCAGGGGTTGTATAAAAAGGGGAAATATGGACTCCATTTCAATCAATTGGTCTCTTGCTTTTATTTGCACCAGTTATGTATCTGATATATTTTTTACATTATTTAATTTGTTTGTTCCTAAAAATGTAGCAAACTAAATGGAAGTGTGATATAGAAATGCTATGTATTTCAGATCACTCTGTTTGCATTGTTCACTTTGGTCTGTCTGTGTAAAGAGGCTATTAAACCACCGCCAATCGGTAACATTTTACTGATCGGTGGGCGTTTAGTGCTGCCAATTGGTTGTCAGACCCTATGACAACTGGCCATGACAGAAGTCTTCCTGCTGTGCCCTGTCTGAAGTATGATGTAAGATTGCTGAGCTTTGCAGCATAAGAAGATTAACCTTGTGTTTTCGGCAGTAGTCCTACAACACTGACTGTTTCAGGGTCATGTAGGACATTGCACAGATTAACAATGAGGACAACTGTATTTTTTATTTAAGTTAATCATTAATTTCCAAGACCCTGAGACCTGAGACCCTGAGACCTGGTGGGGGGCATCACATCCATAGGTCATATCTCAAACAACAGACAATGACCGTTTCACACTCTGTGAACTGTTCAAACTATTTACTGCTACAACTGTTTATTCCCTCCTCATATTGATAGTTCTGCTTCACTTCCCTTGTCTTAGGGCCCCGTCACACATAGCGACTCACCAGTGATCCCGACAACGATATAAACTTGTCAGGATCGCTGGTGTGTCGCTACATGATCGCTGGTGAGCTGCCAAAAAGGCAGCGATCAGGACAACGACTACACGGGTAACATCGCTTAGTTACCCACATACCAGCGCGCTGGTGTAGGGAACTGGTAACCAAGGTAAACATCGGGTTTCTAAGCGCCAGCGCCCTGGTATCTAACGTACACATCGGGTTTCTGAACGCCGCGCCGCTTAGAAACCCAATGTTTACCTTGGTTACCAGCTCCAGCTCGCTGATCGCTGGTCTCCCACCTGCCACACGCAGTGATGCGTGCTGGCCAGCTGGAGACTAACGATCAAAAAAATGTCCAGGGCATTTGAGCACAATCAGCGATACCCGGCAGGGGGGCGGGTCGCTGATAAGTGTCACACACAGCGATATCGCTGGGGAGATCGCTGTTGCGTCACAAAACTTTTGACTCAGCAGCGATCTCGCTAGCGATCTTGCTATGTGAGATGGGGGCAGGGCCGGCGTCAGCACCCAGTATACCCGGGCAAGAGCCGGGGCACTTAGCAGGCTGGGGGGCCACTTGCCGTCGGGCACCCCGGGGCGTTATGGCGCCAGTCAGCGGAGGAGAGCGGTGCCAGCACCGCCACGCTTGCTCATGGCCCCGGCACACTACTTACCTTTCCCCGTGTCTCCGCTGCAGGTCCTGTGTTTTCCGCGTCTCCTGACTGTGACGTCTCAGGTCAGAGGGCCCGGTGACGTCACCGCGTCCTCTGCTGAGCAGTCACAGTGCAGAGCGGGAAGATGCCAGGCGGCGACGCTGGAGTCCGGAGCAGAGCAGCGGCAGCGGTGGCAGCAGGTGATCAGTGAGGTTTTTTTTTTTTTAATGTATGGAGGAGGCGTGGGGGGTTTTATGGGGGGGAGACATCCTGCATGGGGCACTATAAAGAGGGGAGTGACATCCTGCAAGGGGGAGTGACTTCCTCCATGGGGCATTGTATAGGGAGGACATCCTGTCACCCTGCATGGGGCATTATATGAGGGGCACAGCCTGACTGGTGCATTATATGAGGACCAGTTTTCTGTATGGAGCATTATATGTGGTCCAGTATTCTGTATGGAGCATTATATGAGGGCCAGTATTCTGTGTGTAGCATTATATGGGGGCCAGTATTCTGTGTGGAGCATTATATGGGGGCCAGTATTCTTTATGGAGCATTATATGGGGGCCAGTATTCTGTATGGAGCATGATATGGGGACCAGTATTCTGTATGGAGCATTATATGGGGACCAGTATTCTGTATGGAGCATTTTATGGGGTCCAGTATTCTGTATGGAGCATTATATGGGGGCCAGTATTCTGTATGGAGCATGATATGAGGACCAGTATTCTGTATGGAGCATTATATGGGGGCCAGTATTCTGTGTGAAGCATTATATGGGGGCCAGTATTCTTTATGGAGCATTACATGAGGGCCAGTATTCTGTATGGAGCATGATATGAGGGCCAGTATTCTGTTTGGAGCATTATATGGGGTCCAGTATTCTGTATGGAGCATTATATGGGGGCCAGTATTCTGTGTGGAGCATTATATGGGGGCCAGTATTCTGTATGGAGCATGATATGAGGACCAGTATTCTGTATGGAGCATTATATGGGGACCAGTTTTCTGTATGGAGCATCATATGGGGACCAGTATTCTGTATGGAGCAATTTATGTGGTCCAGTATTCTGTATGGAGCATTATATGGGGGCCAGTATTCTGTATGGAGCATTATATGGGGCCAGTATTCTGTATGGAGCATTATATGGGGGCCAGTATTCTGTATGGAGCATTATATGGGGACCAGTATTCTGTATGGAGCATTATATGGGGACAGTATTCTGTATGGAGCATTATATGGGGACCAGACTAGTATTCTGTATGGAGGACTATGTGATGCCCATAATACTGTATGGAAGACTATGTGGAGCCCATAATACTGTATGGAGGACTATGTGGAGCCCATAATACTGCATGGAGGACTATGTGGAGCCCATAATACAGTATGGAGGACTATACTGTCTGGTCTGCACTGTGCGCTGCGAGGATTCGCCGGTTTCTGAGCTACTGTATTTACAATAGATATCACTCATGTAATGTAAGAAGTGAAATCTTTGGCCTTGTACTATCTATATATATATATTTCTCCGCTGTATTTGTGCATCATGAATCATGGTCTGTGTTAAAGGGGCCCACTGAGGCTCTTTCGCCCGGGGCCCACAAAAACCTGGAGCCGGCCCTGGAAGGGGGCTTTTGTTAGGGCTGGAGGAACGCACAAAATAAATATAAATAATAGGTGCGTTCGCAGCCCGGGGTCCACCGTGCAGGCAGAGTAAGATGGCGGTATAAGCGAACTCTGTTACTTCACAGAGTCTCAGACATAGATGCTGTAGCACTATATGGCAGTATAAGCAAACTCTGTTACACCACAGAGTCGCTGAGGTAGAGACGCAGAAATAGAGACTGTGTCCTGTTAACACCACAGGGATACACAGATAACTGCTGTGCGGATAGCAGTCCGTGATCATGCATTCAGCAATGCAAACAAGCAACTCCTCACTGGGGAAGTCGGTATTCTAGGGGCTTATTTCAGCCAGGCCCTGAACACGTGCATACAAATCTCCTCACCGGAGGTTCCGGTATTCTAGGGGCTTATTTCAGCCGAGCCCTAACCACATGCATGCATGATCACACTGGCGCAAAGCACATAATGCAATTGATACTAGCGCATGGCCGCAGAGCCATGCAACCCTTTTATAGTAGCAACTACAGACCTGCCAGAAAAAGACCAATGAGAAACTGTTCCAGAACACATGTAGTTTCAGGACCTTCCTGGCGGACCAATAGGAGCTGCTGCAGTACCTAACAATGTGACCCCTGATCTCCAATGAGAGATCTTACCCTGGGCATGCTCAGAAGGGGAAAGGCAGGACTTAGTCCTAAAGAAATATCAAAGAGACTGTGATGATTTAAAAAATCAAAGGGTATATAGATGGCAACATATGAGAGGGAAAAATCGAAATCGCCACCCAATTGATCGATCTAGTTCTGTGTCGTCCCTCTCATCAGTAGATGACGAGTGTCCCTCACATCAACGTCCACTATTAACTTGATGGAAAGATTGGGCCCTAATAGATTTGTCACTGGTCGAAAGGGAAAGTCATTTAACAAACGAAAAATAACTCCACCTCAATCTGTTGAGAAGAAATGCAAAAACAATAAATTAGAGGTAATTAATTTATCATCACATACCCTGACTCATACCCAACTTGAAGTTCTTCAATTGGGTCTCTCCTTTGTTCCTAATAATAATTTTGATTTCTTCACAACAGTGAAGGATTTACATTTGTTTTTGAGGAAACTCATTTTGAAGCGTCTGCATTCTGGGACTCGTCGGGATATAGACTTGGACAGCACTACGGAACAAGAAGCTTTACGCATTTTGGAGGAATTGGAGAGTGAGGGCTCTGGCATCCAGACAGGTAAATTTCCCTCCTCCATTCTCCCGAGGTCAACCACATTCCCTCCCTTATCTCTATGCCCTCAAATTGAAATTTTTTGTAAACTGGTCACGGATGATCTTAAAACTATCCCTACAGGTAGGGTGGGGGACAATTTGACTGGTGCACAGAGACGTGCACTGAGTGATCTAAGGGCGTTAAGGGATGTGGTAATCAAACCAGCCGATAAGGGGGGGAATGTGGTTATCTGGCCAGTGGGAATGTATGAGCGGGAGGCCTTCCGCCAATTGCGCGACAAGGAGGCCTATTTGCCCTTGCCCTCCAATCCTCTGCCTAGCTTTCAGGGTGAGATTGCTAAAATTCTGGATAGAGCCTTTACTCAGGGCATCATTACCAAAAAGGTTTTGGAGGGACTTTCTGTCCGGTACCCAATGGTCCCAACATTTTATCTTTTACCAAAGGTACATAAGGACCCCTTGTCTCCTCCTGGCCGTCCTATTGTCTCTGGTGTGGGGGGGCTATGCGAGCCTATTTGTAGATTTATTGATTTTTATTTACAACCTTTGGTGAGTGCTCTGCCCTCCTACATCAGAGACACTACTGATGCCCTTTGTAAACTAGATGGTCTCTCCCTGGAGCAGGACATGGTTCTGGCCACGGCGGATGTCGAGTCATTGTACACTTGTATCAATCATGAACATGGGCTGAGGGCTGTCAATTTTTATTTGAACACAAGTGATCTGGATCCCTCATTACAGCTGCTAATCATGGAACTATTAGAATTTATTTTGACCCATAATTTTTTTACTTTCAAAGACCGTTTTTATTTGCAGAAGCGGGGGACGGCCATGGGGGCGGCCTGCGCCCCATCATATGCCAACCTCTTTTTGGGTTACTGGGAGAGGGAGGTATTTGGTGATGGGACGGGGCCGCCTCCCGGGCTTTGTCATGGTATAGATATATTGATGATTTATTGATTATTTGGCAGGGCACACAGAGTGAACTGCATCATTTTTTGGTTTATTTAAATCAAAATCCCTACAATATTAGACTCACTTATAAGTTCTATGAGAAGCAGCTTGATTTTTTGGATATTCGGATCACTTTGACGGCAACGGGCGTAATACAGACAGACGTACACCGCAAGGAGACGTCTGTCAATTCGCTCCTTCATGCAACCTCGGCCCATTTGTCTTCCACGGTGCGGGCCATTCCGGTGGGCCAGTTTCTGCGGATCAGACGCCTCTGCTCCACGGAGGGGAGTTTTGAGACGCAGGCGGCTGACCTCCGGGATAGGTTCCGCACACGTGGTTATAGTCAACGATCTATTAAAAAGGACTACAATCGTGCGAAGGCATCCGCTCGTGGCCCCCTTCTGTCAAAACCAGCGTTTGTTTCTGATGAGCCACAGAATGTCAGATTTATTTCTACATACAACAATAGATGGAATACTATTAAAGGGATATTGAATAAACATTGGTCGGTTTTAAAGACCGAACCGACACTGTGCAAATGGCTTCCTGATAGACCGCTCCTCACTGCCAGGAGGAGTAGTAACTTAAAGGATTTATTAGTGAATAGCCACTATATTGCACAGCCATCCCCTTCCTTCTTTCAAATAGTAAACCTCGTATTGGATGTTTTCCTTGTGGTTCGTGTCTGGCTTGTCGTAATATCGAACGCACAACCACTTTTTGTTCATCGGATGGCAAACCTAAATTCCAAATCAGGGAATATATTTCGTGTAGAAGTGATTTTGTAGTGTACTATGCTACGTGCCCCTGCGGTTTGATATACATGGGCTTGACATCACGTGAGCTTAGAGTACGCACGAGGGAACATGTTAGAGACATTCAGTCAGCTGCAACTGTCATTGATGTGGGTTCTCTAAAAACCATACCACGTCATTTCAGAGCTGAGCATGCCTGTAATCCCGACCTATTAAAAAAACGGGGTATTGATCGTGTGCATGGTGGGATCAGGGAGGCGACCTAAAACGGAAACTATCTCAATTAGAGTGTAGGTGGATAGTTAAATTGGGCACCATGTTTCCCCATGGGCTCAATGAGCAATTGAGTTTTTCATCATTTTTGTAATTTTCTCCATTTCTATATTTACCACCACCTGTGTTCGTTTCTTTTGCTTTTTATTTATCTCTTATTTTCAGAATCTTTTATGTGATTTTAATTGTGTGTTTTTTGTGCAGTTTCATTCTAGTGGATGATCTTTTTCTCCCTCCACCTTCGTTTTGGATCCCTTGTGGGTTTATACCTATCTGTGTGTCCCTTCTGGCTCATAGTGGATGAAGAATTACATCAATAAACTGTTCATTCTCTTCGTCCTTCAGACACCAGAATTATATTGTGGTTTTTTATTAAATATATATATTGTATATCTTTATATCCATTTATCACTGTATAATTTAGTTTGTATTAACTGTTATTGATTGTTTAAATTTTATGTGTATTGTTATTTAAATGGGGATTCTGTTGGTTTTTTGGATATAATATGGTTGCGCGTATATATACATATATATGGGGCTTGTTACCCTTATTTTTGATACGTAACATCCATAGGGTTACAGGGCTCCATTACTATCGCCTTCCGTCGGTCCCTCCTGCGTGCTCCCGTCACCTATGGTATCTAAAGGGAACGTTGTGCGTTGATGATGTCTCTAGGAACATTTGTTCCTGCACATCGTTCCCGTGATGCCGGAAGTGACGGTACCAGCACCGGATGTCCCGCCTCAAGGCGACGAACATGATTATGGAGTCCGTACCCTCCTTGCAGCGCGGCTTGATTGGTGATCACGCCACATTAGGGACTATTTAAACCCATCCTTTGGCACATTTACATACTGCCCCCCGAGGAAGCGGAAACGTGAAACGGCGTCGGGGCCTCGGTGCGATCAGCAGCTTTCCACTATGGGTGAGTGGGACCACATGATTTAGCATGCTGGTATACTCTTGGTCCTTTACCATCTTACATCATGGGACATCGGCGGTATGTGGTATGCAGTGATCACAGTCGGTTCTCAGTGGGACTCATTATGGGCTATACTTATTAGGCATTTGCCTCTATCTTGCTGAGACATTTGATTTCTCTACCACTTTACAATTGGGCGTTACTATAACCGCTGATTCCCTCCATGCATGCTATTTTCTCACCTAAGTGGAGTACTATTATGTATTAATTTTTTCTGCTGTCATCGCATCATGGTCTAATCATCTTCTCCACTGGTTCTTTTAATATTTGTTATTACATGTAATTTGTTTTGTAGCACAGTGATTTGATTATTTAATAAAGTTTGTTATACTTTTTTGCTACTTTTTGTACTTATTTTTATAATTTGGTTACACATTGGTGACTTGAGCTCCCTTTTGTTTCTTATGGTTCATACTTAGTCCTAAAGATGTCTGCTCGCCGCTGACCAGTACTGGCTACAAGAGCAGAACCTGGAGAGGCAGCAGTAATCCTCTGCACAATGTTAGACTGGGCGAGACGCTGGGACCGACATCTCCGCTGAGTAGAGTCCACTGCGGCCAGAGACGAATGGGAGACAGCAGCAGGGATGGTTAGAGATTCCCCTTGTGCAGAAGCAAGAACTCGACCCCTAACGGCTTTATTGTTACAGAGCCAATTTTGAGCTTGATGATTAGGCTCAATTTTCAAATCTGACCAGAGTTATTTTATGTGGTGATAACTCCCGAATGTTTCTCCCTATCTCATTAAGTATTTGAGAGTCCTCAGTGGTTGATACCTTTTAATGACTAAGTGAAAAGATGGTAACAAATTGCAAGATTTTGAGAGTACTCAGATCTCTTCATCAGGCATAGAATAGCATAAAACCTGAAAATGCAGTAGATAAGACAAGAGACATGAAGCAGAACTATCCATGTGGGAGGAAGAAAAAACAGTTGTGGCGGTAAATATTAGAGCAGTTCATAGATAAGCAGTGTGAAAGTGTTATTGTCCTGTGATTTAATTCTGATCCATTGTTGTCATGTCCCCAAATGATCTGAGGAGCACATTCCTTAGACTAGGTTCACATTGAGTTAGGGCAGTCCGTTCAACGCATGCGTTAAACGGACTGCGCTAACGCAACTGCCTTTTTTTGATCGATTTATGCAATTGCTCTAGCGCAGATGCTCCATCTGCGCTAGAAGTGACGGACCCTCGAACGCTGCAGACCGCGTCCTAGGGTTCATCACAGCATGATGGCACATCGCTAACGCATGCCGATTATGACATGCGTTAGCGATGCGCTACGTTATGGCAGTCTATGAGTGCATTAACGGATGCATTACATTGCTTTAATGCCGCGTTGTAACGCAATCCGTTAGACGGACTGCCATAACACTATGTGAACCCAGCCTTAGTTGATGTAGAAAGACATAAATCCATGCGACACATTCATTCATTCACTGATTGTGTCAAAGGTTGTCATAAGTTTATACTCCCAAATGTTTCTGTCTCCGTAAGATTTTAAGTTGCCTTTTAATACCAGTAATTTCATATCCATGGTGATGTGATCAGTCATACAAAAATGTTTGGCCACAGGTAGAGCTTCAAGTCTCAGAGAGACAGAAAAATTTGTCTAACACGGTACAAAGATATATATTTTTCCTGTATTTCCTATGTGATTCTGGGATTGTTTTTTTCATGACACATTGTACTTTATGTTTGCGGTAATTTATTTCAATATGTCTTGTATTTTTTGTAAAAATATCTAAAATTTGATGAAAATTTAGAAAAATTAGTACATGGCCTAGTAAAAACTATCTGATAACACCCACTTGAATTTATAAAATTTAACTTATTAAGTGCAAATACTTAATTGCTAATATCTCCACAATCGAAAGGTGAACATTAAAAAAAAAGTTTTATTCTGCTCTGTAGCCACTATTACATTGTGTGTCCAGTTTAACATGAGATATTATGTGAAAGGTCCTCTTTAAAGCAGATGGTTATACCGCACAAATAGTTAATAAACACTTTTCCCAGATGTCTACTTTTCATCAACATCAGTTTTCAAGCATTTATTTATTTCGTTAGGTGGTTAAAACTTAACATCAAATTTTAATTTTTTTCAAGGAAATTTACAACTTCTATTTTTTAAGGACCTAATCAATTTTGAAGTGTATTTGAGGAGCCTATATACTGCAAAATTCCTAGTAGTGACAGCATTTCAAAATCTGCTCCACTCATATTATTATAAACTGCTGTCGGGATATTTGTTAACCCTTCAGGTGCTACACAGGAGTTAAGTCAAATTGGAATCAATAGCGTGAATATTATATTTTGCGGATTATAAAACGTTCCAGATTATAAGACGCACCCCAAATTTTGAGGAGAAAATTAGGAAAAAAGCTTTTTTTAATAAAATGGTTGTGTATCTTACAATCTATGCATCTTATTGCTTACTGGGGGTGGTGGCTGCGGTGAAGCGGGGTCCCAGGGTCGCTGCTGGAGGAGGCAGGAGTGGGGTGATGCTGCAGGCCACAGGCTGGGATGAGGGGGTGTCCCTGCTGTTGGTGTTCCAGTGCTGCGGGTGTTCCGTGCTGCCGGTGTTCAGTGCTGTGGTGGCTCTGCTGACGTTTAACATGTGACAGGCCAGAGCCCCTGCAGTTGCATGGTTTCCTATGCGGTTGACTCCGGGAAAATGGCTGCCGGGGGCGGCACATGCGCAGATGGCAATCTAGGCACCCAGATCTCCATCTGTGCTTGCGCCACCCCGGCAGACATTTTCCCGGAGTCCACCGCATAGGAAACCATGCAACTGCGGGGGCTGTGGCCTTTCACAAAATGTCAGCAGAGCCCCTGCAGCACGGAACACAGGCAGCACAGATCACCCGCAGCACGGAACACCGGCAGCACGGAACATCGGCAGCACGGAACACCAGCAGCATGGAACACCCGCAGCACAGAACACCCGCAGCAGCGCGTCGCACATCTGAATTCCCCCTCATCCCAGCCTGTGGCCTGCAGCGACCGTGGGAACCTTGGCTGGTAAGGTATATCCGCATTATAAGACACACTCCCATTTCCCCCAAATTTGGGGGAAAAAAGTGCGTCTTATAATCCGAAAAATGTCGTAATTATGTTGTCCACTAAAATATTGCTTTAGCTACAATTATTTCATTTTCACAATGGCTAATAGGAGAAAATGAATTCTAAACTGTATTATGCAATTTCATCAGAATGTGTCAATACCCTTTATGTGGTAAAGAAAAAAAAAACACAGTTTGGCAGATGGCAGTGCTTGGAAGGAAATAAGCACTAATTTGTATTTGGAGCACAAATTTGGCTGGAATACATTGTGGACACCATGTTTAGAGACCCTAATAAGCCAACACAGCAGAAAGTCCAAGTGACCCCATTTTGGAAACTAGACTCTTTAAGGAATTAATCTTGGTGTGTTGACCTTTCTGTAACATAGTGTTTCACAGAAATCGGTTGAAATAGCAACTGTTGACACCCATAATCGCGATTGAGGGGCACCTATAGGTTTAAAGAGAAAGCCCTCTCCCTCTTTTAAAGAGGATGTTTCACCTAATTCTTCATGTTAAACCGGGCCCATGATGTAATGGTGGCTGCACAGTGGAATAAAATGTTTGTTTTTTATTAATATTAATATTTCTTCTCTCCATTGTGGACATACTAGCAATCAAACATTTGACGTCTAATAAGTTAAGTGGGTATTACTAAATAGTTTTCACTGAGGGCTTGTACTTCTGCCTCTTGCATGACACTGACCTATCACAAGCAGGCAGAACCATAGAAATGAACAACATCCTGTGATGATGTCATTAGGGTCACAGAGTCAACAGGTCCTGCCAGCCGGAGTGCGCAGCCTAAATAAGTACTGAAGATATATTACACAACACAGAAGTGAGTAGTTATTAACTCTCTATATGGGAACTCTAAAGACTAAACAATAGAACATATTCTAATTATCACCTATTGCAAAGTTGTTTTATTTCTAATTTCAAATGCACGAGGGCTATATATAGTATATAATTAACAACATATAATATGTTGCAATGGTTAACTAAGAGGATTTAGAGACATTAATGTCTACATAGGTTAAAAAAAATGAGAATAGTCAAACTGGTTAAAGAAAACAATAAGGTCTTAAAGGCAACCAGTCACCAGGTTTTTCCCATAAAAAGTAGGGCCAGCACCTATAAGTCCTCATATACAGCATTATAAAATGCTTTATATATGTCCCTAATGTGCTCTCCATAACACAGAATAGAGCTTTTATTATACTCACAGATGGCGTGGTATGATGGGCACCGCTGGTCTTGATCCATCACCTCCTCTCTTCTTGCGATTTCCACCATCCTTCTTGCTTTGTGTGGATGATGCATCGTACATCATCCACATAGTGTCCTCCATTGCGCTCCTACACAGGCCAGGAGCAGAGCAAAGTACAGCAATGTGTTGTGAATGTGCTAGAAATGAATTCTGAGCAGAAGCTCCCTCTGGTGGTTACAAACAGTACTGAACTATCCAATGAAGATTGTGAAGATTGGCGATCAGGTGTTACTGACTGGTCTTATATAAGGGAGGTTCCCTCCCATCAGGGTTGCCGGTGATCAATTGTTCTGGTCTCATCTTTGATTCCTGTTCACTTTGTAGCTTGCTGTTTTGTGCCTGCATCTTCTGCTAACAGATAAGACATTTTCTTCTTTTAGTTTTTTGTGCTTGCTTTTTGCATTTTGTCCTGCACTTCTGTGGGGGTCTGCCGGGTCCCCTCCGGGGGCTTGTGCTCCTCTCAGTTTAGTTCAGCCACTGTTGTTTGTTCATTTGCCTTTTCCAGTTTTTTCAGTGGCTGCTGTTTAGTTTTTGTTACACCCAGGGGCGTAACTAGGAACGGCAGGGCCCCACAGCAAACTTCACAATGGGCCCCCCCCCCAGCGCGTTGCCAATCCCGGTCTACCCAAGTTGTGTTAAGAAAGATACCTTTATTATCCAAAATTAGAGGTTTTTGGAGTAATGATAGTGAAATAACAGAAAAGAACCAACTCCCAGGAAGCAACTGAGGTAGTGACGAAGGTAGGCTTTCTCCAGAGTAAATGTGTGAAGAAACTTGTAATCCAGCCTGCATGTGAGGAGTGACAGCCTCAGCTCTGCTACATGTGAAGAGTGACAGCCTCAGCTCTGCTACATGTGAGGAGTGACAGCCTCAGCTCTGCTACATGTGAGGAGTGACAGCCACAGCTCTGCTACTTGTGAGGAGTGACAGCCTCAGCTCTGCTACATGTGAGGAGTGACAGCCTCAGCTCTGCTACATGTGAGGAGGGACAGCCTCAGCTCCGCTACATGTGAGTAGGGACAGCCTCAGCTCTGCTACATGTGAGGAGTGACAGACTCAGCTCTGCTACATGTAAGGAGTGACAGCCTCATCTCTGCAACATGTGAGGACTGACAGCCTCAGCTCTGCTACTTGTATAGCAAAGCTGAGGCTGTCACTCCGCGCATGTAGCAGAGATGAGGCTGTCACTCACATGTAGCAGAGCTGAGGTTGCTACTTGTCACATGTAGCAGAGCTGAGGTGGTTACTTGTCACATGTAGCAGAGATCAGGGTGTCACTTGTCACTTGTAGCAACCATGAGGCTGTTACTGGGCCAGGGGGAGGCTACTGGTGTCTGAGGTCCCGAGGTCTGCTGTCTGCCCCCACATGCACACACACACACACACACGCTGTGACAGACGGACCATAATGCACTGGGCCGCAGCTTAAAGCTACAGTGCTCATTTCTGTTCGCTGTCTGCATTTACAACACTGTAGTGTCTCTTTAAAACAACACAGTGTTGTTATGCATCAGCGTTCAGAGTCAGAAGCCTGAACAAAATGTCGGGAGGGGGCCCGAGCGCGGATCGGGTTGCCAGCGTGCTCGGGCCCCCCTTTTTGCTCCTAATCACCGGGCCCCATACAGTAAGGGCTAGGGCTGTAATGCCCTGATGGCAGGTGAAGCAGCTGCAGCAGGGACGGGCCCCCTTCTAGCCCGGGCCCTGTGGCAGCTGCTTCCCCTGCTTCCACGATAGTTCCGCCCCTGGTTACATCAGAGAACTAATTTAGGTGGTAGAGGTCGTGTGATCTCAGGTGTTTTTTTAATTAGTAGAGTTGGTACTTTTCAGGGTTTTTTGGGATTGCTGTAAGTGTCCTTCCTATCCTTTTCTATTTAGGAAGTTTGGGCCCCAACGTTTGCTCATACTATTTTCTGTCTGTGTCTGTATTTCTTCTTGTCTAACCGCCATTACATGTTTGGGGGCTTTCTATGTTCTTTGGGGATCTGCTCTGGGGCAGATAGTTTTCCTCTTTCTGTCTTTAGGTGTAGTTAGCTTCTCAGGCTGTGACGAGGCGTCTAGGACCAACGTAGGTACGCTCCACGGCTGCCTTTAGTTGTGGTGGTTAGTCAGGGTACTGCAATCCCATAGATTCCAACCTCTCTGGTGTATTTCCTTTTTGCTTGCTCTCCTCAGCTACCAAATCATAACAGCAATGTGAAAGGTCAAAGAGCGCTGTGCACTACAATACTTTGTCTTGTAACAGGTTGCGGGATGTAGTGACGGACAAGAGGCAAAGCAAGGGTTAACAACTTTAATTAACAATGGGAGACTTCATGCAGGGAGATAAACAGTTAAATGAGGGAACAAACGGTTCAATTTGCAAAGGATATGCAGAGTTAACAACAATGAATCAGGTAACGGCAGAAGTTCCTCAGTCTGTGACTTCGGCTGGGAAGTCAATAGCGCCAACAATGACTGGCGCGATGCTTATACAAGAAGATACTGTAGGAAACGAGGATCCATCTTCTGACAGCAGCAGTTGGTCTCAGGTACCTTTCACTGAGCCCCTAGTCCATAAGTTGATGCTGCCGAGTGAATTAAGGCCGCAGCGCTGTCTGGATCCAAAGTAGTCCGGCAAGTATCAACTGGCAAATCAGGATGCAAGAATCTATCCCATACCCGGTTTCTCTTATGTGGCACGTACGCTGTACTCACGGACATGGAATGTATGGCACCTTGCACCTCTCTCTCTCAAGTCCCCGCTGGTAGCGGAGGGAGTTAACGGACGCAGGCCTGTGCAGCGCCGGTGCTCTGGGGACGGAGAACTCCTCACAGCCTGCTGCATGCCGCCTGCCTGCGCCAAAACTGTCTCTAAACCACCGGGTCTGTCTGCTGCAGCCCGTTGCAGTGCCGACGGTTCGGGTGCAGAGTGCTCGCCCGCTGATGGCAGGGGCCTCTCTGCAGCTTTGCGCGCATTTTACCTCAGCTTCCAGCCGGGTTTGACTAAACACGCCCCTCTTCCTGGGTCATAGGGCCTGTCCGGTCCCTTATTTCTTCCCTTGGGAAACAGGAGACGCAGCCTCGACAGTTTGGGACCTGGCGCGGCACAGGTACCCGCAGCCTAGTCTTCCTCCTTACAGTATCAGTGACAGTGGCATGGTAAGTTAACAGTCTACAGCATGCTTGTAGAAGAAAAAATACCTTAGAAATGAATTATGCAAATTGCCTCTTCAGAGAGAAAGAGTATTTGAACTCTATAGCGCCACCTATTGGAAGTAGCGATCCTACAAGTCACAATCAACCCTTTAACGAGTTTTGCAATATGACTTAGGATAAAAGCCAAATCAGAATCTCAACTTGCAGACAAGGTGTTTCGGGCTATTGGCCCTTGTCAGTGCAAAGTATGAGAACTGATTTGGCTAGGTGAGAGGCTCTGGACTGGGGTCTAAGAGGTAAAGTTTTCTCTGCCACCTGTTGGAAGTAGGAATCATAAAAGTCACAATCAACCCTTTAACGAGTTCCAACAGGTGGTGTAATAGAGTTCAAGTCCTTTTTCGCTCAGAATAGACAAACAATTTACATATTAAATTTCACAGAGAAGCATTGCACGACAAATAAGCCTCCTATCCTTGAAAAGCCAGAGCTGGTATGTCACTCTCCACAAGGAGAAACCTTACCCCTTAGACCTAAGAAATGAAGTGAAATTCACTAAAACTGAATAACAGCAATCTTGTTTTCCACTGCATCAGGCATTGTAGGGATTCAGCACAAATTTGCATAATTCACATCCTTCTACAAATATGTCATGGAATGTATTTTTGCTGACTTTGTACATTCAGTTTTGGCTACAGCCTATCTATCTTCCACTGGCTACCAGCAGTAAGATAACAAACCTGTCCATAATAGAATGTAAAGCCATCAGACTCTAATCAAGTTGAACACTTTTGGGACTTCAAAGAATGGGAAATTTACAGAATAAATGAACAATTGACAAATCTACAGCAACATATAATCCCTAAAACATGCATTGAAGAAAGTTTCCAGAGAGGGAGAACGTGGGACAGCTTGGATCTAATAATCAAGACAAAGAGGGCCTGATTTATGGAAGAAAAACCAAAGAACTTGCCATTATTAGGGGACATACAGTATGTATATGTGATAAAACTTTCTTTTCTATGCAGTTAGATTTTGCTCCGCATCTATAAAGGTATGTTCGAAAACGTCTTTCACACACCTCCCCGACACTGTCATTAGTTTAATGGTAAAAAAAGGAACTAACAGACTACCTATAAACACCTTTAAACATTTTTCTTCCATTTCTTGCAGCTACCTACGGAGCCCAGGGTAGTGCCACTTTTCTTATGATTTTTAACATAATAGAAGAACAAGCCAGTGAATGCACTTAATGCTGAAGTCCTGCCACATTGGTTCTCAGATCCTGCTGTGTTTTTAACAACCTAATTGCTGGACCCATTCAGGGTGTTCTGGATGTTTCACATCTCTCCTGTGAGCGTACTTCTGCGTATTTATACTTATCTGCTTCTTTACACACATACAGTGTAACAGTGTAAAATAGTCAGTATCAGTGCTTCCTTGGTTTCTCTATTGATTTGCTGTATATAGTTTATTGCCTACATACATATTAAATAGCCATTGGCTGAATGATCAATCAGTTGACAGCTATCTCTTCAGTTGCATGCGTATGTAGGGGGGCCAGGGCCATAGTCGTGGCTGACAATGGTTGCTCAATCACGCCCTGGTCTCTCGCCAAATACATACAATGTCCCCTTTGTAGAGTACCTTTCTTCCCACTTTCTATCCCGTCAGGGTTCTCTCGGTTCTGCTGAGGACGGCTTTCTGGCAGTTTCAAGCAAAGAGAGACAGAGTCCAGTTCCAACTTAACAAAAATGACTTTACTTGATTCCATTTTAAGTATGTCCAGTTCAGTCACAGTTGCATGACAGGGATAATCACAGAGTACATTCTTTTCTTGTCCTATGCTTTCCCTCACTTCTTCCAGAATGTCCCAGGGTCATACCGGATCGCAGCGTTCCTTTTGGCCACCCTAACTATCTTCAGGAGTTCCCCTGTCCATTTCACCCCAGACAAAAGGGCAGCAGCCCACGAAGTTAGCTGCCACATACTGGTGCTGCCCTGCATTCTTTCCATTGTGACCTTCAGCCCTCTGGCCCTGGACGACTGGGCTCAATGCTTAAACGTTACGGGGTCACCTTCCCCGTCTGGGCTCTATGGCCCTACTAACTAACTACAGGAAATCTTCCTGGCTTACACACAGTTGGCCCCTCCTATATTAACTAGTTACTATACCAAGCATGCTAATGTCTCCCCATCTAGTGGACTACCTTAGGTACTACACTTTCCCTATCTACATATATACAGTACACATGAATATATTACACTACACAACAATATATATAGCAGCATTCAGGTACATACAAATATATACATACAGTGTGGAACATTCAGTCATCAACAACTAACCGGGACGTGCTTGAGGCATAGGAAAATCTCTTTAAAACCTTACACTCCCCCATCCTTTAATAATGGTCATCCCCAACCATATTGTGCTCAAAACTTTAATATTAATAATAAAGTACTCCTTGCAGGGAGACAAATGTGCTAAGAGGTAGACTTTTTACCAGCTCAACATGAACAAAGTTATTTTTGCGCCGCATAAGCATCCATCCTCTCTTAGTCCATGGAGCTTCAGTCCCGTCCATCTACAGGACCCGAGCACAACAGTCATTAGAAATTTTTTTCTTTTCACGCTGTCCATTGCATGCAGTACTTGTGGGGTTTCCCCCCTCCTTTGCGGGAAGTACGGCCCCTTTAAAAACTGTATGCGATGCACTTTGCACAGTCCTGTATAGCACATGGTTCATTCACAGTCCACGGGCACATACACCATAGGGTTACAGTTGTGTTAGCCAGCAGGAGAGGCACAACAGGCACAGCAAAAACCTTAAGGAAGGGGAAAAATAACACTTCTCAATGTTCCACCTTGGCCCGGACCAGCCACACTGCACCTGACCTTAGGGTGCACCAGGTCTACTTTTGCCCACAGGGATGCGGAACAGTCTCACTCCTGCTTGTGCAACGAGCACTACTTCAGTTTTATTAAATACGCACTTTAGTTCAGCGACACGTGTCCCGTGCCGCTTTGTCTTCCCCAGGGCTCCATGCCTGTGTTCGGGCCGACGACGATTCTGCAGCCGCAGACATCGTGAGCTGCCAAGGCATAGCAGGGGCAGGGCTTGGCCGAGCAGTGGCCAGGGAACAGTGAGCCGACTGAGCCTGTTCCAAGCCTGCAGACATCATCCTCCTACCGTAGGCTGACGGCAATGGCGTAGTACCCCTGAGGGCCACCCTCCTTATAGAAGTTGACCCAATCTCCTTTCCTCAGGGGATGGAAAGGGCCCTCTGTCTCCTGATGGATGTGAGACAGGCCGAGTTACAGTCCAACTTTCCAGGGTCAGGGGCCGAGGTCCACTCACTACCATATGCTCAAGCGTCCCGGTCGCGACCGTCCTGTGCCTATCGAATCCTTCCGCTATAGCAGCTGCGCACTCCGGCCCAGACTCCTCCACTTCCGGTATGAGCTTCTCCGGGGCAGTCTCTGCTTCCAGTTCACCAGCTTCCAGCTCCCGTTGACGATGATCCGGCTCCAGCGGCCGCCAGCTCTGCTGCTCCGCAGGCACAGGGACCCCGATGAACCAGTAGTCGTCAGTGAGTCCTCCCAACCATCTGGGTCAGGCCTTTTCCTCCTCCTGTCACCATTTCCATTCGATGCGGCCTACTCCTCTGCAGTGACGGGTGCACAAATGGTCCATCGCTGCCGGTGCCGTGTCTCGTAATGGCGCCATGCAGCTGCACACGGGGTTTTATTCTGGGCCCCACCCGTTCCAAGGTGGGGTCTCATCTGGCCACTCCACCCATTTCTCTGCAATCTGTTGTAAGGGGCGAGGTCTTCTTCGCAAGTGCGGGCACTATTCATCAAGGCCTACATCTCCAGCTTAGGTCGCCGACTCTGGCAGGCAGACTTTTGTGCCATCTATAGGTCAGGATGCCCACAATGGGTGGGGTTAATGCTGTCGTTGGCCACCTTCAGAGTCACCATTTTTGTCACAAACAGGGTATCAGTCATACCAAGTATATTAGTCACATCCAGTGTATCACTCACTTTAACAATATCTTCATCTTTTTTCATCACATTAACAGCATTCCCACTCTGCATGGTTGCGGGATCCTGCTGCACTACGCCAAGTGTAGGGGGGCCAGGGCCATAGTCGTGGCTGACAAAGGTTGCTCAATCACGCCCTGGTCTACCGCCACATACATACAATGTCCCCTTTGTAGGGTACCTCTCTTCCCTCTTTCTATCCTGTCAGGGTGCTCTTGGTTCTGCTGAGGTGGTTACAAACAAAGAGAGACAGAGTCCTGTTCCAACTTAACAAAAACAACTTTACTTGGTTCCATTCTTACTCCAGTTCAGTCACAGTTGCATCACAGGAATCATCACAGAGTACATTCCTTTCTTGCCCTGTGCTTTCCGCCACTTCTTCCAGAACGTCCCAGGGTCCTACCGGATCGTCCCATACCGCAGCGTTCCTTTTGGCCACCCTAACTATCTTCAGGAGTTCCCCTGTCTGTTTCACCCCAGATAAAAGGGCAGCAGTTAGCTGCTATGCATCCTTTCCATTATGACCTTCAGCCCTCTGGCCCTGGACGACTGGGCTCAATGCTTAAACGTTATGGGGTCATCTGCCCTGTCCGGGTTCTAAGGCCCTAGTAACTAACTACAGGAAATCTTCCTGGCTTACACACAGTTGGCCCCTCCTATATTAACTATTTACTATACCAAGTATTATTATTATTACTATTATTCATTTATATAGCGCCTTTTATTCCATGGCGCTTTACATGTTAAAAGGGGTAATATAGACAAGTACAATAAACATGTGCAAAACAAGGGACACGCAAGTACAGAAGGAGAGAGGACCCTGCCCGCGAGGACTCAGTCTACAGGGATGGTGAGGATACACTAGGAGAGGGTAGAGCTGGTTGTGCAGTGGTTCAGTAGACTGAGGATCATTGCAGGTTGTAGGCTTGTCAGAACAGGTGGGTCTTCAGGTTCTTCTTGAAGGTTTCCTTTGTTGGTGAGAGTCTGATGTGTTGCGGCAAAGATTTCCAGAGTATGGGGGAAGCACGGGAGAAGTCTTGTATGTGGTTGTTGGAAGAAGAGATAAGGGAGGAGTAGAGAAGGAGATCTTGAGAGAATCGAAGGTTGCGTGCGGGCAGGTACCGGAAGACCATGCCACAGATGTATGGAGGAGACAGGTTGTGGATGGCTTTGTATGTCGTGGTTAGGGTTTTGAACTGGAGCTTCTGGGCAATAGGAAGCCAGTGAAGGTCCTGGCATAGGGGGGAGGCTGGGGAATAGCGGGAAGACAGGTGGATTAGTCAGGCATATTCACAGATAGTGGGAACAAATTAATAATGTATGCCACTGAATGGTATAAAAATACAATATTTTATTAGTCAAAAAACACACATAATATAATATAAGCAACAATTTGCTAAAGGCAATGAATAAACATATATTAAAATTTGCTATAACAAGCAAAAGGTACTAAGAGGGACGCTGTATCCATAGGAGGGATTGACTATTGACAGCCATTTTTTGGTTAAAAAAACCGAGTAATAGTTAATACTATGCCCATGAAGTCCATGTATCAGGGGCCCAAATGAACTGGGTTCCCCCGGTAATACCACATCACACAAAGGCATAAAGATGAATCATATTAGCTGGTTGTTAACAATAAACGTACCTATAGGCTGCCAAAGAAAAGCTCCTCGGACGTCCCTCTGCCCGACGCGCGTTTCGCACTGCTTCTTCGGGAGGCGTGTCAGGGCAGGGGGCAGTCCGGTATATATAAGGTAAAATACATATGCAACACCTGTGAGAGTGTAATCGCTGACTCCGATGCTAATCACCGCCGTCATGAAGGTCCTTGCATTGTTGCCATAAGACTTACGGCGCATGCTCGGTCACATGGGATCCACCAGCCAATGGGAGGAACATGCAGCGGTCAGGTGACCTCTCCCTGCCAGGTCCTTCTGTAAGGACGCGAGTGGAGAGGGCAACCCCATAGACCGCAGCTGTGCCTCCGTGGTCCACGCAGCCTGCACGCGCGCTGTCCATGCAACATGCAATTGGTAATCTACCCTCATAAAGGCTATGCAGGGGAACATCTAGATAAGGGTATAATGTTATCATAATGGGCAACGACATTATAGATCTCAATATAGATAAATTGCGTGCCTCAATACCCTACCTATAATGATGTATAAATGATAAATGAGATAATAATGATTATAACAGAAAATGAAAACCAGGTATATATGAATTGGACATATATATATAATAAACCAATCCAGACAAAAAAACTGAATAAATACATGTGTTTGATAACAACAAAAAATATACAATGAAAAATCATGTGTCCATTATATAGTTGATTGAATTCTTCATTTTGAGTCACTTCTCAAATATACATATATGATAACAAAGTTTTCACATCTTCTTCCCACTTAATGAATTCATGGACTTCCCTGATGATGGAAAAAAACGGATCTATGATGTAGGACGCAGGTGAGTAGCATTATGTCAACCATTCAACAATCTGAAACTATAAGATACAAATTAAAATCTAAATATAAAAAACACATAAATAAAAATAAATAGAAACAACCCCCAACCCCAAAAGAAAGACCCACAAGCCATCATAGAAAAGTGCTAAACCCAAAGCTCTCATTTAAACCCTGTGGGGTATGTGTGCCTAATCTATATATCCATTGACACTCACTTTTGGCAACTCTCTTGATGAGATCACCACCTCTAGGTCCCAAGTCCACTTTATCAATACCCCTAAACATTAACATTCTGGAATTACATTGGTGATATTTCCTAAAATGTCTAGGGAGTGTCTTAAGAGTCATTACATCAGTGATAGTTTTGGCCTTTTCAATGTCAATGCAGTGCTCTCGCACCCGTATTTTCAACTCTCTGCTGGTCATCCCCACATAAAGTTTTCCGCAGGGCACTCAGCACAATACACTACCCCTTTGGATGAGCATGTAATGTGGGTCCTAATATCAAATTTTCTGGACCTATCATGGTTGAAAATACGGTAGTTTTCTTCATATTGGCACAACCCTTGCATATCCCACAGGGATAAAAACCACATCTTTCAGGGTACTTTTTGCCCTTATCCCTTCTTTTTGAGTCATAGTAACTATGAACTAGCATGTCCCTCAAATTTGGGATCTCTTGGCTACAAAAGAAGGGACCTTAGGGAGGCATTTACTGAGCACCGGGTCAGTGAACAAGATATTCCAATGTTTTTCTACAATTTTTCTAAGATCGAACCATCTACTGTTATAATTGGTAATGAATCTTACCTGTTCTTCCCCAGTAGACGTCATTACAGGTTGATTTTTGTGTAGAAGCCGATCCCTAGACGCATTTTTGGCTCTAATGTACCCTTTCTGGATGGACCGCCGACCGTATCCTCTATCCCTGAATCTTTTTTTGAGGATTTGAGATTGGGTCTCAAAGAGGGAATCCTCAGAGCAAATTCTTTTTGCCCTCAGGAATTGCCCAATAGGTATTCCCTGTATAGTGCTTTTGGGATGTGCCGATGAGGCATGCAAGAAAGAATTAGTAGAAGTGGGCTTTCGAAAGATAGTGGTGGACAGCCGGCCACTTGGAAGAGCTGATATAGCTAAGTCCAAGAAGTCAATTTGACGTCCATATTTATAGGTGAGGCGAATATTCTGTCCATTGGAATTAAGTCTGGCCATGAACATTTCCAGGTCCACAATTGGACCCTCCCAAATGAAAAAAATATCATCAATATATCGGATCCAATTGTGGACCCGATCGATGCCTTCAATTTCCTCCTCCTGAAAAATGGACCATTCCCATGCCCCCATAAACAAATTTGCATAAGAGGGGCACAGGATGCCCCCATTGCGGTCCCCCTTTGTTGCAGGAATATTTTTCCATTAAAGATGAAGGCATTATGGGTTAAATAAATCTCAAAATGACCAGCACAAATGATATCCATTCCTGTATCTAAACTGCTAGAGTGTAGATATTTCCCCACTACCCTGAGACCATCCTCATGTCCCAATTTTAAGAATAAAGGGCCTCCACATCCGCCGTGACTAATATCATATCCTCAACAATTGAATGTTCTCAAGGTGTCCCCCGTGCTGCCGTGGTATCTTTGATTAAGATGGTAATTGTACCACCAATGGCTTTAAAAAAATACTCCACTATGTCCACAAGATTTCACACAGACCTTCGTTTGCCGCAATTATCGGTCTTCCGGAGGATTGGGGGGATCCTTTTTTACCTTGGTACAAGATAAAGTGTAGCCAGTCTGGGGTTCAATTTTTCATAAATCTCAACCAGTTTTTTGGGAAGATGTTGTCCCTTTAAAGGCCTTAATCAATATCTCTATTAATTGTGCTTTAAAATTGCCCATAGGATTGAATGTGAGCAATTTATATTCTAATGAGTTGTTCAATATTTTAAAGGCTTGTGCTCGACATGGGTTCGGCCATACCACTACATTGCCGCCTTTTTCGGCCATTTTGAAGACAACATCATCCCATTCCTTCAGCCGTTGTAATGCCTCCCTCTCTTTCCTGCTAAGATTGTTTAAACCCCCTTTTTTTTGGTTCTCCTAAGTTTGTTCAATATCTGAGGAAACTATTTTAGTAAAGTATCACCGCAGAACCAAAGATAGTGGGGGGGAATTTTTTAGACTTATTAATAATATGAACTGAAAATCCCTACTTACTGCAGCCGCATTTTCATCTAGTAGTGATTCAAGGGCTTCAAGGCCTTTGTTCTCCATCATGA
>JARQOD010000002.1:245506552-245684729 GCA_033576555.1 Oophaga sylvatica | reverse complement strand
GGATCCATTGTTTCATTCCCCAAAAAACGGGGGCAAATTCCTTAGACTAGAAAAAATTTTTAGTTGGGGGATCCTTTCCCCCAAAACTTTTTAAAGGACCCAAACCAAAAATCCCTTTTTTTTTTATCGATTTTTAAAATTCTCTAGCGCAGATCTCCATCGCCAAAAATGCGCCCCCAACGCTGCAAACCCCCGTCCTGGGGGGTTATCACAGCAAAAAACCCCCAAAACGAAAAGCATCCGATATGAATTTTTTTGCGATGCGCTACGTTAGGGGAGAAAAAGATGAAATTAAAGGTGCTTACAGCTTTAAATGCCTTTTTTAACGCAATCCTTTTGAGGGGCCCGCCATAACCCCCATGGGGGAACCCCCCGGGCCCAAAAGGGTGTAGAAAGCCCAAAAACCTTTCCCCAAATTTTACCCCTTCACGATTTTGTCAAATTTTTCCCTAATTTTTTACTCCCAAATGTTTCTGTCCCCTAAGATTTTTTTGTTGCCTTTTAAAAACCAAAATTTTTAACCCCCCGGTTGGGGGTTTTTTAAAAAAAAAAATTTTGGGGGCCCCCTTTTAAAACTTAAATTTCCCCAGAAGAAAAAATTTTTTCAACACGGTCCCCAAATATATATTTTTCCTGTAAACCCAAGGGGAGGGGGGTTTTTTTTTTCTTTACCCCTTGTACAAAAGTTGGGGGAATTTTAAATTTAAATTTTCTTTTTTTTTAAAAAAAAAAAACCCAAAAAGATGAAAATTTAAAAAAATTTCCCCGGCCTAGAAAAACAACAAACCCCCCCTTGAAAAAAAATTTTAAAAATTAATTCAAATAATTAAAAAAAAAAACTCCACAACGGGGGGAAACCCCAAAAAAAAAAAATTTTTTCCCCCGAAACCACAAAAAGGGGGTCCATTTTAAAAAATGAAAAATTAAATTAAAGGGGATTTTTAAAACAAAAGGTTAAAACCGCAAAATATTTTAATAAAAAATTTTCCCCCCGTTTTAAAATTTTTATCAAAAATTTTTTTAACCCTTTATTTTTTTCGTTTTTAAAAAAATTTAAATCAAATTTTTAATTTTTTTTAAAGGGAAATTTAAAAATTCTTTTTTAAGGGGGCCAAAAAATTGAATGAATTTGGGGGGAGCCAAAATACGAAAAAAACCAGTATGACAGCTTTTTAAAAACGCTCCACCCCCTTTTATTTAAAAAAAGCTGTCAAAAAAATTTTAAAAACCCTTATGCAAAACAGGTTTAAATCAAATTGGAATCAAAAAACAAAAAAATTTAAAAATTTGCGGAATTTTAAAACTTCCAAAATTTTAAGACGCACCCCAAAAAATTTGGAGGAAAAATTGGAAAAAACTTTTTTTAAAAAAAGGTTTGGTTAAAAAAACAAATTGCCCCTTAAATGTTTTTCTGGGGTGGGGGCCTTCGGTGAAGCGGGGTCCCAGGTCCGCTGTGAGAAAAAGGGGGGTTTTTAGGGGTGCAGGCCCCCCGGTTGGGGGGGGGGGTTCCCGCGTTGGTGTTCCTTCTGCGGGTGTTTTTTTCTGCCCGGGGTTCAGTTTTGGGGGTGGCCCCCGTTTTACGTTAAAAAGTGACGGGCCAACCCCCCGCAGTTGCATTTTCCTAGGGGTTGACTCCGGGAAAAGGGGCCCCCGGGGGCCCATCGCAGAGGCAATCTACACCCATCTCCACGTCTTGCGCCACCCCAGACATTTTCCGGAGTCCCCGATAAAAACCAGAAACTGCGGGGGCGGGGGCCTTTTAAAAAAAATGCAGCAGAGCCCCTGCACCGGGGGAAAAAACAGGGGCACACGATCACCCCAGCACGGAAAACCGGCACCGGAACAGGGGCAGCACGGAACACCACAGCAGGGAACACCGCACACAGAACACCCGCACACGCGCGCACATCTAATTTCCCCCCCTCACCCCGCCTGTGGCCTCAGCGACCGGGGGAATTTTTGCTGGTAAGGTATTCCCTTATAAGACACATCCCTTTCCCCCCCCAAAAATTTTTGGGAAAAAAAAGGGGGTCTTTAATCCGAAAAAGTCGAATTTTTGTTTCCACTAAAAAAATTTCTTTAGCTACAATTTTTTCATTTTCAAAAGGCTAATGGAGAAAATAATTCAAACTGTATTATGCAATTTCATCGAATGTGTCAAACCCTTTTTTTGGTAAAAAAAAAAAAAAAAAAGTTTTTTGGGAGAGGCAGTGTTGGGAAGGAAATAACACAAAATTTTATTTGGAGACAATTTGGCTGAAACATTGTGGACACCTGTTTAAAGCCCTAAAACCAACACACAGAAACCCCAAGTGACCCCTTTTTGGAAACAGACTTTTTAAGGAATTAATCTTGGGTTTGACCTTCTGTAACAAAGTGTTTCACAGAAATGGGGGTTAAATAGCAACTTTTAACACCCAAATCGCGAGAGGGGGGCCTATATTTAAGAGAAAGCCCTCTCCCTCTTTTAAAGAGGATTTTTTCCTAATTTTTCATTTTAAACCGGGCCCAGATGTAATGGTGGCTCACAGTGAAAAAAGTTTTTTTTATTAAATAATATTTCTTCTCTCCATTGGGGCATACTACAATCAAACATTTGACTCAATAAAAAGTGGGAATTACTAAAATTTTTTCACTGGGGTTTTTACTTTGCCCTTGCTGACACGACCTATCACAACGGGAAACCAAAAAAAATAAAAACTCCTGTGAGAGTCTTAGGGTCACAGAGTCAACAGGTCCGCCACCGAGTGCGCAGCCTAAATAAAAAACTGAAATATATTCACAAACACAAAGTGAGTATTATTTCTCTTAAAAGGAAAACTAAAGACTAAAAAAAGAAATTTTTAAATTACCCTAGCAAAAATTTTTTTATTTTAATTTTCAAAAACCGGGGCTATAAAATAAAAAAAACAAAAATAAAGTTCAAGGTTAAATAAAGGTTTAAAAAAAAAATCACATATTAAAAAAAAAAGAATGTCAAACGGTTAAAAAAAACAATAAGGCTTTTAAAGGCAAACCATCACCAGGTTTTTTTCCCAAAAAAGTAGGGGGCCGCACCTATAATCCTCATATACAGCATTATAAAATTCTTTAATATGTCCCAAGGGGGTCCCTCACAGAATAACTTTTTTTTATCTCACAATGGCGTGGTATGATGGGAAAACCCTGGCTTATCCACACCTCCTCCTTCTTTCGATTTCCACCATCCTTCTTGCTTTGGTGGGACATCGACCATCCACATAGTCCTCCATTGCGCCCAAAAAAGCCAGGAGCAAGCAAATACAGCAAGTGTTTTTAATTGCTAGAAAGAATTCTGAGCAAAGCCCCTCTGGTGGTTACAAACATACGAATATCCAATAAATTGTAAGATTGGGGGTCAGGTGTTACTGACGGCTTTTTTAAGGGGGGGCCTCCCTCGGGTTTTTTCCGGGGATCAATTTTTTTGGGGCTCACTTGTTTTTGTTCACTTTTTTATTTGCTGTTTTTCCCCGCATCTTCCTAACAGATAAGCATTTTCTTTTTTATTTTTGTGCTTGTTTTTTTTTATTTTGCCCGGGGACTTTTGGGGGTCTGCCGGGTCCCCTCCGGGGGCTTGTGCCCCCTTTTAGTTCAGCCACTGTTTTTGTTCTTTCCTTTTCCCCTTTTTTTTTTAAGGGTGCTTTTTAGTTTTGTTAAAAACCCGGGGGTAACTAGGAACGCGGGCCCCACACAAACTTCACAAGGGGCCCCCCCCCCACGCGTTGCCAACCCGGTCTACCCAAGTTGTTTTAAGAAAGATACCTTTATTATCCAAAATTAGGGTTTTGGGGTAATGATAGTGAAATACAGAAAAGAACCAACTCCCAGGAAGCAACGGGGTATGACGAAGGTAGGCTTTCCCAAGAAAATGTTGAAGAAACTTGTAACCACCTGCAGTGGGAGTGAAGCCTCAGTCTCTACTGTGAAGAGTGACAGCCTCAGCCGCTACATGTAGGAGTGACACCTCGCTCTGCTACATGTGAGGAGTGACAGCCACAGCTCTGCTACTTGTGAGAGTGACAGCCTCAGCTCTGCACATGTGAGGTGACAGCCTCAGCTCTGCTACATGTGAGGAGGACAGCCTCAGCTCCGCTACATGTGAGTAGGACAGCCTCAGCTCTGCTACATGTAGAGTGACAGCTCACTCTGCTACATGTAAGGAGTGACAGCCTCATCTCTGCAACATGTGAGGACTGACAGCCTCAGCTCTGCTACTTGTATAGCAAAGCTGAGGCTGTCACTCCGCGCATGTAGCAGAGATGAGGCTGTCACTCACAGGTAGCAGAGCTGAGGTTGCTACTTTCACATGTAGCAGAGCTGAGGTGGTTACTTGTCACATGTAGCAGAGATCAGGGTGTCACTGTCACTTGTAGCAACCATGAGGCATTACTGGGCCAGGGGGAGCTACGGTGTCTGAGGTCCCGAGGTCTGCTGTCTGCCCCCACATGCACACACCACACACACACACGCTGTGACAGACGGACCAATAATGCACTGGGCCGCAGCTTAAAGCTACAGTGCTCATTTCTGTTCGCTGTCTGCATTTACAACACTGTAGTGTCTCTTTAAAACAACACATGTTGTTATGCATCAGCGTTCAGAGTCAGAAGCCTGAACAAAATGTCGGGAGGGGGCCCGAGCGCGGATCGGGTTGCCACGTGCTCGGCCCCCCTTTTTGTCCTAATCACCGGGCCCATACAGTAAGGGCTAGGCTGTAATGCCCTGATGGCAGGTGAAGCAGCTGCAGCAGGGAGGGCCCCCCTTCTAGCCCGGGCCCTGTGGCAGCTGCTTCCCCTGCTTCCCACGATAGTTCCCCCCTGGTTACATCAGAGAACTAATTTAGGTGGTAGAGGTCGTGTGATCTCAGGTGTTTTTTTAATTAGTAGAGTTGGTACTTTTCAGGGTTTTTTGGGATTGCTTAAGTGTCCTTCCTATCCTTTTCTATTTAGGAATTTGGGCCCCAACGTTTGCTCATACTATTTTCTGTCTTGTCTGTATTTCTTCTTGTCTAACCGCCATTACATGTTGGGGTTCTATGTTCTTTGGGGATCTGCTCTGGGGCAGATAGTTTTCCTTCTTTCTGTCTTTAGTGTAGTTAGCTTCTCAGGCTGTGACGAGGCGTCTAGGACCAACGTAGGTACGCTCCACGGCTGCCTTAGTTGTGGTGTTAGTCAGGGTACTGCAATCCCATAGATTCCAACCTCTCT
This sequence comes from Oophaga sylvatica, assembly GCA_033576555.1. Lineage (NCBI taxonomy): Eukaryota > Metazoa > Chordata > Amphibia > Anura > Dendrobatidae > Oophaga > Oophaga sylvatica. Next base: position 245,679,504 of record JARQOD010000002.1, on the reverse strand, counting down.
GGTGTATTTCCTTCTTTTGCTTGCTCTCCTCAGCTACCAAATCATAACAGCAATGAAAGGTCAAAGAGCGGGCTGTGCACTACAATACTTTGTCTTGTAACAGGTTGCGGGATGTAGTGACGGACAAGAGGCAAAGCAAGGGTTAACAACTTTAATTAACAATGGAGACTTCATGCAGGAGAAAAACAGTTAAATGAGGAACAAACGGTTCAATTTGCAAAGGATATGCAGAGTTAACAACAATGAATCAGGTAACGGCAGAATTCCTCAGTCTGTGACTTCGGCTGGGAAGTCAATAGCGCCAACAATGACTGGCGCGATGCTTATACAAAAGATACTGTAGGAAACGAGGATCCATCTTCTGACAGCAGCAGTTGGTCTCAGGTACCTTTCACTGAGCCCCTAGTCCTAAGTTGATGCTCCGAGTGAATTAAGGCCGCAGCGCTGTCTGGATCCAAAGTAGTCCGGCAAGTATCAACTGGCAAATCAGGATGCAAGAATCTATCCCATACCCGGTTTCTCTTATGTGGCACTACGCTGTACTCACGGACATGGAATGTATGGCACCTTGCACCTCTCTCTCTCAAGTCCCCGCTGGTAGCGGAGGGAGTTAACGGACGCAGGCCGTGCACGCCGGTGCTCTGGGACGGAGAACTCCTCACAGCCTCTGCATGCCGCCTGCCTGCGCCAAAACTGTCTCAAACCACCGGTCTGTCTGCTGCAGCCCGTTGCAGTGCCGACGGTTCGGTGCAGAGTGCTCGCCCGCTGAGGCAGGGCCTCTCTGCAGCTTTGCGCGCATTTAACCTCAGCTTCCAGCCGGGTTTGACTAAACACGCCCCTCTCTCCTGGGTCATAGGGCCTGTCCGTCCCTTATTTCTCCTTGGGAAACAGGAGACGCAGCCTCGACAGTTTGGGACCTGGCGCGCACAGGTACCCGCAGCCTAGTCTTCCTCCTTACAGTATCATGACAGTGGCAGGTAAGTTAACAGTTACAGCATGCTGTAGAAGAAAAAATACCTTAGAATGAATTATGCAAATTGCCTCTTCAGAAGAAAGAGTATTTGAACTCTATACGCCACCTATTGGAAGTAGCGATCCAACAATCACAATCAACCCTTTAACGATTTTGCAATATGACTTAGGATAAAAGCCAAATCAGAATCTCAACTTGCAGACAAGTGTTTCGGGCTATTGGCCCTTGTCAGTGCAAAGTATGAGAACTGATTTGGCTAGGTGAGAGGCTCTGGACTGGGTCTAAGAGGTAAAGTTTTCTCTGCCCTGTTGGAAGTAGGAATCATAAAAGTCACAATCAACCCTTTAACGAGTTTCCAACAGGTGGTGTAATAGAGTTCAAGTCCTTTTTCGCTCAGAATAGAACAAACAAATTTACATATTAAATTTCACAGAAAGCATTGCACGACAAATAAGCCTCCTATCCTTGAAAAGCCAGAGCTGGTATGTCCACTCTCCACAAGAGAAACCTTACCCCTTAGACCAAGAAAATGAAGTGAAATTCACTAAAACTGAATAACAGCAATCTTGTTTTCCCACTGCATCAGGCATTGTAGGGATTCAGCACAAATTTGCATAATTCACATCCTTCTACAAATAGTCATGGGAATGTATTTTTGCTGACTTTGTACATTCATTTTTGGCTACAGCCTAACTATCTTCCACTGGCTACCAGCAGTAAGATAACAAACCTGTCCATATAGAATGTAAAGCCATCAGACTCTAATCAAGTTGAACACTTTTGGACTTCAAAGAATGGGAAATTTACAGAATAAATGAACAATTGAAAATCTACAGCAACATATAATCCCTAAAACATGCATTGAAGAAAGTTTCCAGAGAGGGAGAACGTGGGACAGCTTGGATCTAATAATCAAGACAAAGAGGGCCTGATTTATGGAAGAAAAACCAAAGAACTTGCCATTATTAGGGACATACAGTATGTATATGTATAAAACTTTTTTTTCTATGCAGTTAGATTTTGCTCCGCATCTATAAAGGTATTGTTCAAAACGTCTTTCACACACCCCCCGACACTGTCATTAGTTTAATGGTAAAAAAAGGAACTAACAGACTACCTATAAACACCTTTAAAACATTTTCTTCCATTTTCTTGCAGCTACCTACGGAGCCCAGGGTAGTGCCACTTTTCTTATGATTTTAACATAATAGAAGAACAAGCCATGAATGCACTTAATGCTGAAGTCCTGCCACATTGGTTCTCAGATCCTGCTGTGTTTTTAACAACCTAATTGCTGGACCCATTCAGGGTGTTCTGGATGTTTCCAATCTCTCCTGTGAGCGTACTTCTGCGTATTTATACTTATCTGCTTCTTTACACACATACAGTGTAACAGTGTAAAAAGTCAGTATCAGTGCTTCCTTGGTTTCTCTATTGATTTGCTGTATATAGTTTATTGCCTACATACATATTAAATAGCCATTGCTGAATGATCAATCATTGACAGCTATCTCTTCAGTTGCATGCGTATGTAGGGGGGGCCAGGGCCATAGTCGTGGCTGACAATGGTTGCTCAATCACGCCCTGGTCTCTCGCCAAATACATACAATGTCCCCTTTGTAGAGTACCTTTCTTCCCACTTTCTATCCCGTCAGGGTTCTCTCGGTTCTGCTGAGGACGGCTTTCCTGGCAGTTTTCAAGCAAAGAGAGACAGAGTCCAGTTCCAACTTAAAAAAATGACTTTACTTGATTCCATTTTAAGTATGTCCATTCAGTCACAGTTGCATGACAGGATAATCACAGAGTACATTCTTTTCTTGTCCTATGCTTCCCCTCACTTCTTCCAGAATGTCCCAGGGTCATACCGATCGCAGCGTTCCTTTTGGCCACCCTAACTATCTTCAGGAGTTCCCCTGTCCATTTCACCCCAGACAAAAGGGCAGCAGCCCACGAAGTTAGCTGCCACATACTGGTGCTGGCCCTGCATTTCTTTCCATTGTGACCTTCAGCCCTCTGGCCCTGGACGACTGGGCTCAATGCTTAAACGTTACGGGGTCACCTTCCCCGTCTGGCTCTATGGCCCTACTAACTAACTACAGGAAAATCTCCTGGCTTACACACAGTTGGCCCCTCCTATATTAAACTATTACTATACCAAGCATGCTAATGTCTCCCCATCTAGTGGACTACCTTAGGTACTACACTTTCCTATCACATATATACAGTACACAATGAATATATTACACTACACAACAATATATATAGCAAGCATTCAGTACATACAAATATATACAACAGTGTGGAACATTCAGTCATCAAAACTAACCGGACGGCTTGAGGCATAGGAAAATCTCTTTAAAACCTACACTCCCCCATCCTTTAATAATGGTCATCCCCAACCATATTGTGCCAAAACTTTAAAATTAATAATAAAGTACTCCTTGCAGGGAGACAAAATGTGCTAAGAGGTAGACTTTTTACCACTCAACATGAACAAAGTTATTTTTTGCGCCGCATAAGCATCCATCCTCTCTTAGTCCATGGAGCTTCAGTCCCGTCCATCTACAGACCCGAGCACAACAGTCCATTAGAAATTTTTTTCTTTTCACGCTGTCCATTGCATGCAGTACTTGTGGGTTTTCCCCCTCCTTTGCGGGAAGTACGGCCCCTTTAAAAACTGTATGCGATGCACTTTGCACAGTCCTGTATAGCACATGGTTCATTCACAGTCCACGGGCACATACACCATAGGGTTACAGTTGTGTTAGCCAGCAGGAGAGGCACAACAGGCACAGCAAAAACCTTAAGGAAGGGGAAAAATAACACTTCTCAATGTTCCACCTTGGCCCGGACCAGCCACACTGCACCTGACCTTAGGGTGCACCAGGTCTACTTTTGCCCACAGGGATGCGGAACAGTCTCACTCCTGCTTGTGCAACGAGCACTACTTCAGTTTTATTAAATACGCACTTTAGTTCAGCGACACGTGTCCCGTGCCGCTTTGTCTTCCCCAGGGCTCCATGCCTGTGTTCGGGCCGACGACGATTCTGCAGCCGCAGACATCGTGAGCTGCCAAGGCATAGCAGGGGCAGGGCTTGGCCGAGCAGTGGCAGGGAACAGTGAGCCGACTGAGCCTGTTCCAAGCCTGCAGACATCATCCTCCTACCGTAGCTGACGGCAATGGCGTAGTACCCCTGAGGGCCACCCTCCTTATAGAAGTTGACCCAATCTCCTTTCCTCAGGGGATGGAAAGGCCCTCTGTCTCCTGATGGATGTGAGACAGGCCGAGTTACAGTCCAACTTTCCGGGTCAGGGGCCGAGGTCCACTCACTACCATATGCTCAAGCGTCCCCGTCGCGACCGTCCTGTGCCTATCGAATCCTTCCGCTATAGCAGCTGCCACATCCGGCCCAGACTCCTCCACTTCCGGCGTGACTTCTCCGGGGCAGTCTCTGCTTCCAGTTCACCAGCTTCCACTCCCGTTGACGATGATCCGGCTCCAGCGGCCGCCAGCCTGCTGCCCGCAGGCACAGGGACCCCGATGAACCAGTAGTCGTCAGTGAGTCCTCCCAACCATCTGGGTCAGGCCTTTTCCTCCTCCTTCACCATTTCCATTCGATGCGGCCTACTCCTCTGCAGTGACGGTGCACAAATGGTCCATCGCTGCCGGTGCCGTGTCTCGTAATGGCGCCATGCAGCTGCACACGGGGTTTTATTCTGGGCCCCACCCGTTCCAAGGTGGGGTCCATCTGGCCACTCCACCCATTTCTCTGCAATCTGTTGTAAGGGGCGAGGTCTTCTTCTTCGCAAGTGCAGGCACTATTCATCAAGGCCTACATCTCCAGCTTAGGTCGCCGACTCTGGCAGCAGACTTTTGTGCCATCTATAGTCAGGATGCCCACAATGGGTGGGGTTAATGCTGTCGTTGGCCACCTTCAGAGTCACCATTTTTGTCACAAACAGGTATCAGTCATACCAAGTATATTAGTCCACATCCAGTGTATCACTCACTTTAACAATATCTTCATCTTTTTTCATCACATTAACAGCATTCCCACTCTGCATGGTTGCGGGATCCTGCTGCACTACGCCAAGTGTAGGGGGGCCAGGGCCATAGTCGTGGCTGACAAGGTTGCTCAATCACGCCCTGGTCTACCGCCACATACATACAATGTCCCCTTTGTAGGGTACCTCTCTTCCCTCTTTCTATCCTGTCAGGGTGCTCTTGGTTCTGCTGAGGTGGTTACAAACAAAGAGAGACAGAGTCCTGTTCCAACTTAACAAAAACAACTTTACTTGGTTCCATTCTTACTCCAGTTCAGTCACAGTTGCATCACAGGAATCATCACAGAGTACATTCCTTTCTTGCCCTGTGCTTTCCGCCACTTCTTCCAGAACGTCCCAGGGTCCTACCGGATCGTCCCATACCGCAGCGTTCCTTTTGGCCACCCTAACTATCTTCAGAGTTCCCCTGTCTGTTTCACCCCAGATAAAAGGGCAGCAGTTAGCTGCTATGCATCCTTTCCATTATGACCTTCAGCCCTCTGGCCCTGGACGACTGGGCTCAATGCTTAAACGTTATGGGTCATCTGCCCTGTCCGGGTTCTAAGGCCCTAGTAACTAACTACAGGAAATCTTCCTGGCTTACACACAGTTGGCCCCTCCTATATTAACTATTTACTATACCAAGTATATTATTATTACTATTATTCATTTATATAGCGCCTTTTATTCCATGGCGCTTTACATGTTAAAAGGGGTAATATAGACAAGTACAATAAACATGTGCAAAACAAGGGACAACGCAAGTACAGAAGGAGAGAGGACCCTGCCCGCGAGGACTCAGTCTACAGGATGGGTGAGGATACACTAGGAGAGGGTAGAGCTGGTTGTGCAGTGGTTCAGTAGACTGAGGATCATTGCAGGTTGTAGGCTTTCAGAACAGGTGGGTCTTCAGGTTCTTCTTGAAGGTTTCCTTTGTTGTGAGAGTCTGATGTGTTGCGGCAAAGATTTCCAGAGTATGGGGGAAGCACGGGAGAAGTCTTGTATGTGGTTGTTGGAAGAAGAGATAAGGGAGGAGTAGAGAAGGAGATCTTGAGAGAATCGAAGGTTGCGTGCGGGCAGGTACCGGAAGACCATGCCACAGATGTATGGAGGAGACAGGTTGTGGATGGCTTTGTATGTCGTGGTTAGGGTTTTGAACTGGAGCTTCTGGCAATAGGAAGCCAGTGAAGGTCCTGGCATAGGGGGAGGCTGGGGAATAGCGGGAAGACAGGTGGATTAGTCAGCATATTCACAGATAGTGGGAACAAATTAATAATGTATGCCACTGAATGGTATAAAAATACAATATTTTATTAGTCAAAAAACACACATAATATAATATAAGCAACAATTTGCTAAAGGCAATGAATAAACATATATTAAAATTTGCTATAACAAGCAAAAGGTACTAAGAGGGACGCTGTATCCATAGGAGGGATTGACTATTGACAGCCATTTTTTGGTTAAAAAAACCGAGTAATAGTTAATACTATGCCCATGAAGTCCATGTATCAGGGCCCAAATGAACTGGGTTCCCCCGGTAATACCACATCACACAAAGGCATAAAGATGAATCATATTAGCTGGTTGTTAACAATAAACGTACCTATAGGCTGCCAAAGAAAAGCTCCTCGGACGTCCCTCTGCCCCGACGCGCGTTTCGCACTGCTTCTTCGGGAGGCGTGTCAGGGCAGGGGGCAGTCCGGTATATATAAGGTAAAATACATATGCAACACCTGTGAGAGTGTAATCGCTGACTCCGATGCTAATCACCGCCGTCATGAAGGTCCTTGCATTGTTGCCATAAGACTTACGGCGCATGCTCGGTCACATGGGATCCACCAGCCAATGGGAGGAACATGCAGCGGTCAGGTGACCTCTCCCTGCCAGGTCCTTCTGTAAGGACGCGAGTGGAGAGGGCAACCCCATAGACCGCAGCTGTGCCTCCGTGGTCCACGCAGCCTGCACGCGCGCTGTCCATGCAACATGCAATTGGTAATCTACCCTCATAAAGGCTATGCAGGGGAACGACATCTAGATAAGGGTATAATGTTATCATAATGGGCAACGACATTATAGATCTCAATATAGATAAATTGCGTGCCTCAATACCCTACCTATAATGATGTATAAATGATAAATGAGATAATAATGATTATAACAGAAAATGAAAACCAGGTATATATGAATTGGACATATATATATAATAAACCAATCCAGACAAAAAAACTGAATAAATACATGTGTTTGATAACAACAAAAAATATACAATGAAAAATCATGTGTCCAGTATATAGTTGATTGAATTCTTCATTTTGAGTCACTTCTCAAATATACATATATGATAACAAAGTTTTCACATCTTCTTCCCACTTAATGAATTCATGGACTTCCCCTGATGATGGAAAAAAACGGATCTATGATGTAGGACGCAGGTGAGTAGCATTATGTCAACCATTCAACAATCTGAAACTATAAGATACAAATTAAAATCTAAATAAAAAACACATAAATAAAAATAAATAGAAACAACCCCCAACCCCAAAAGAAAGACCCACAAGCCATCATAGAAAAGTGCTAAACCCAAAGCTCTCATTTAAACCCTGTGGGGTATGTGTGCCTAATCTATATATCCATTGACACTCACTTTTGGCAACTCTCTTGATGAGATCACCACCTCTAGGTCCCAAGTCCACTTTATCAATACCCCTAAACATTAACATTCTGGAATTACATTGGTGATATTTCCTAAAATGTCTAGGGAGTGTCTTAAGAGTCATTACATCAGTGATAGTTTTGGCCTTTTCAATGTCAATGCAGTGCTCTCGCACCCGTATTTTCAACTCTCTGCTGGTCATCCCCACATAAAGTTTTCCGCAGGGGCACTCAGCACAATACACTACCCCTTTGGATGAGCATGTAATGTGGGTCCTAATATCAAATTTTCTGGACCTATCATGGTTGAAAAATACGGTAGTTTTCTTCATATTGGCACAACCCTTGCATATCCCACAGGGATAAAAACCACATCTTTCAGGGTACTTTTTGCCCTTATCCCTTCTTTTTGAGTCATAGTAACTATGAACTAGCATGTCCCTCAAATTTGGGGATCTCTTGGCTACAAAAGAAGGGACCTTAGGGAGGCATTTACTGAGCACCGGGTCAGTGAACAAGATATTCCAATGTTTTTCTACAATTTTTCTAAGATCGAACCATCTACTGTTATAATTGGTAATGAATCTTACCTGTTCTTCCCCAGTAGACGTCATTACAGGTTGATTTTTGTGTAGAAGCCGATCCCTAGACGCATTTTTGGCTCTAATGTACCCTTTCTGGATGGACCGCCGACCGTATCCTCTATCCCTGAATCTTTTTTTGAGGATTTGAGATTGGGTCTCAAAGAGGGAATCCTCAGAGCAAATTCTTTTTGCCCTCAGGAATTGCCCAATAGGTATTCCCTGTATAGTGCTTTTGGGATGTGCCGATGAGGCATGCAAGAAAGAATTAGTAGAAGTGGGCTTCGAAAGATAGTGGTGGACAGCCGGCCACTTGGAAGAGCTGATATAGCTAAGTCCAAGAAGTCAATTTGACGTCCATATTTATAGGTGAGGCGAATATTCTGTCCATTGGAATTAAGTCTGGCCATGAACATTTCCAGGTCCACAATTGGACCCTCCCAAATGAAAAAAATATCATCAATATATCGGATCCAATTGTGGACCCGATCGATGCCTTCAATTTCCTCCTCCTGAAAAATGGACCATTCCCATGCCCCCATAAACAAATTTGCATAAGAGGGGGCACAGGATGCCCCCATTGCGGTCCCCCTTTGTTGCAGGAATATTTTTCCATTAAAGATGAAGGCATTATGGGTTAATATAAATCTCAAAATGACCAGCACAAATGATATCATTTCTGTATCTAAACTGCTAGAGTGTAGATATTTCCCCACTGCCCTGAGACCATCCTCATGTCCAATTGAAGAATAAAGGGCCTCCACATCCGCCGTGACTAATATCATATCCTCAGACAATTGAATGTTCTCAAGGTGTCCCAGTGCTGCCGTGGTATCTTTGATGTAAGATGGTAATTGTACCACCAATGGCTTAAGAAAATACTCCACTATGTCACACAAGATTTCACACAGACCTTCGTTTGCCGCAATTATCGGTCTTCCTGGAGGATTGGAGGGATCCTTATGTACCTTGGGTACAAGATAAAGTGTAGCCAGTCTGGGGTTCAATTTTTCATAAATCTCAACCAGTTTTTTGGGGATGATGTTGTCTTCAAAGGCCTTAATCAATATCTCTATTAATTGTGCTTTAAAATTGCCCATAGGATTGAATGTGAGCAATTTATATTCTAATGAGTTGTTCAAGATTTTAAAGGCTTGTGCTTCGTACATGTGGTTCGGCCATACCACTACATTGCCGCCTTTATCGGCCATTTTGAAGACAACATCATCCCATTCCTTCAGCCGTTGTAATGCCTCCCTCTCTTTCCTGCTAAGATTGTTGTACCCCTTATTTTTGGTTCTCCTAAGTTGTTCAATATCTGAGGATACTATTTTAGTAAAAGTATCAACCGCAGGAACCAAAGATAGTGGGGGGAATTTTTTAGACTTATTAATAATATGAACTGGAAAATCCCTACTTACTGCAGCCGCATTTTCATCTAGTAGTGATTCAAGGGCTTCAAGTGCCTGTTGTTCCTCCATCATGGATACATCATCACCACACTCCCCTCTAGCATGCAATCGTTTAAGGATCAATTTCCTTGAGAAGAGGTGAAGGTCCTTAATGGCTATGAACGGATCTAATTCAGATGTGGGAGAGAAAGTCAGACCTTTTTGTAAGACACTACATTGTGCCGCAGTCAACTCATGAGAAGATAGATTAATTACCTTAACATCATCCTTCTCATGTTTTTGAAAGATGAATTCTTCCTATGGAATTGTCTTGTTCTAGGACCGTATCTCGCCTCATGCACTGAGCCTCCACTTTCACTCACTTTCACTCAAGGCCTTTGAAGACAACATCATCCCCAAAAAACTGGTTGAGATTTATGAAAAATTGAACCCAGACTGGCTACACTTTATCTTGTACCCAAGGTACATAAGGATCCCTCCAATCCTCCAGGAAGACCGATAATTGCGGCAAACGAAGGTCTGTGTGAAATCTTGTGTGACATAGTGGAGTATTTTCTTAAGCCATTGGTGGTACAATTACCATCTTACATCAAAGATACCACGGCAGCACTGGGACACCTTGAGAACATTCAATTGTCTGAGGATATGATATTAGTCACGGCGGATGTGGAGGCCCTTTATTCTTCAATTGGACATGAGGATGGTCTCAGGGCAGTGGGGAAATATCTACACTCTAGCAATTTAGATACAGAAATGATATCATTTGTGCTGGTCATTTTGAGATTTATATTAACCCATAATGCCTTCATCTTTAATGGAAAAATATTCCTGCAACAAAGGGGGACCGCAATGGGGGCATCCTGTGCCCCCTCTTATGCAAATTTGTTTATGGGGGCATGGGAATGGTCCATTTTTCAGGAGGAGGAAATTGAAGGCATCGATCGGGTCCACAATTGGATCCGATATATTGATGATATTTTTTTCATTTGGAGGGTCCAATTGTGGACCTGGAAATGTTCATGGCCAGACTTAATTCCAATGGACAGAATATTCGCCTCACCTATAAATATGGACGTCAAATTGACTTCTTGGACTTAGCTATATCAGCTCTTCCAAGTGACCGGCTGTCCACCACTATCTTTCGAAAGCCCACTTCTACTAATTCTTTCTTGCATGCCTCATCGGCACATCCCAAAAGCACTATACAGGGAATACCTATTGGGCAATTCCTGAGGGCAAAAAGAATTTGCTCTGAGGATTCCCTCTTTGAGACCCAATCTCAAATCCTCAAAAAAAGATTCAGGGATAGAGGATACGGTCGGCGGTCCATCCAGAAAGGGTACATTAGAGCCAAAAATGCGTCTAGGGATCGGCTTCTACACAAAAATCAACCTGTAATGACGTCTACTGGGGAAGAACAGGTAAGATTCATTACCAATTATAACAGTAGATGGTTCGATCTTAGAAAAATTGTAGAAAAACATTGGAATATCTTGTTCACTGACCCGGTGCTCAGTAAATGCCTCCCTAAGGTCCCTTCTTTTGTAGCCAAGAGATCCCCAAATTTGAGGGACATGCTAGTTCATAGTTACTATGACTCAAAAAGAAGGGATAAGGGCAAAAAGTACCCTGAAAGATGTGGTTTTTATCCCTGTGGGATATGCAAGGGTTGTGCCAATATGAAGAAAACTACCGTATTTTTCAACCATGATAGGTCCAGAAAATTTGATATTAGGACCCACATTACATGCTCATCCAAAGGGTAGTGTATTGTGCTGAGTGCCCCTGCGGAAAACTTTATGTGGGGATGACCACAGAGAGTTGAAAATACGGGTGCGAGAGCACTGCATTGACATTGAAAAGGCCAAAACTATCACTGATGTAATGACTCTTAAGACACTCCCTAGACATTTTAGGAAATATCACCAATGTAATTCCAGAATGTTAATGTTTAGGGGTATTGATAAAGTGGACTTGGGACCTAGAGGTGGTGATCTCATCAAGAGAGTTGCCAAAAGTGAGTGTCAATGGATATATAGATTAGGCACACATACCCCACAGGGTTTAAATGAGAGCTTTGGGTTTAGCACTTTTCTATGATGGCTTGTGGGTCTTTCTTTTGGGGTTGGGGGTTGTTTCTATTTATTTTTATTTATGTGTTTTTTATATTTAGATTTTAATTTGTATCTTATAGTTTCAGATTGTTGAATGGTTGACATAATGCTACTCACCTGCGTCCTACATCATAGATCCGTTTTTTCCATCATCAGGGGAAGTCCATGAATTCATTAAGTGGGAAGAAGATGTGAAAACTTTGTTATCATATATGTATATTTGAGAAGTGACTCAAAATGAAGAATTCAATCAACTATATACTGGACACATGATTTTTCATTGTATATTTTTTGTTGTTATCAAACACATGTATTTATTCAGTTTTTTGTCTGGATTGGTTTATTATATATATATGTCCAATTCATATATACCTGGTTTTCATTTTCTGTTATAATCATTATTATCTCATTTATCATTTATACATCATTATAGGTAGGGTATTGAGGCACGCAATTTATCTATATTGAGATCTATAATGTCGTTGCCCATTATGATAACATTATACCCTTATCTAGATGTCGTTCCCCTGCATAGCCTTTATGAGGGTAGATTACCAATTGCATGTTGCATGGACAGCGCGCGTGCAGGCTGCGTGGACCACGGAGGCACAGCTGCGGTCTATGGGGTTGCCCTCTCCACTCGCGTCCTTACAGAAGGACCTGGCAGGGAGAGGTCACCTGACCGCTGCATGTTCCTCCCATTGGCTGGTGGATCCCATGTGACCGAGCATGCGCCGTAAGTCTTATGGCAACAATGCAAGGACCTTCATGACGGCGGTGATTAGCATCGGAGTCAGCGATTACACTCTCACAGGTGTCGCATATGTATTTTACCTTATATATACCGGACTGCCCCCTGCCCTGACACGCCTCCCGAAGAAGCAGTGCGAAACGCGCGTCGGGGCAGAGGGATGTCCGAGGAGCTTTTCTTTGGCAGCCTATAGGTATGTTTATTGTTAACAACCAGCTAATATGATTCATCTTTATGCCTTTGTGTGATGTGGTATTACCGGGGGAACCCAGTTCATTTGGGCCCCTGATACATGGACTTCATGGGCATAGTATTAACTATTACTCGGTTTTTTTAACCAAAAAATGGCTGTCAATAGTCAATCCCTCCTATGGATACAGCGTCCCTCTTAGTACCTTTTGCTTGTTATAGCAAATTTTAATATATGTTTATTCATTGCCTTTAGCAAATTGTTGCTTATATTATATTATGTGTGTTTTTTGACTAATAAAATATTGTATTTTTATACCATTCAGTGGCATACATTATTAATTTGTTCCCACTATCTGTGAATAGGTCTTTTTGTGGTATATTGCCCCCTTGTGGGATGTTTATTCCGAAGTGGGTACTATATGTGATCATAGGATTAGTCAGGCAGCAGAGTGTAGGATGGACTGGAGTGATGCCAGAGTGCTGGAGGGGAGGCCAGAGAGTAGGAGGTTGCAGTAGTCGAGACAGGAGATGATAAGGGCATGCACTAGTGTTTTTATGGTTTCATGGTTGAGGAATGCGCGGATCTGGGAAATATTCTTGAGTTTGAGGTGGCAAGGGCTTGGATATGTGGTATGAAAGAGAGGGCAGAGTCAAAGATCACCTCAAGGCACAGAGCGTGCGGGACTGGGGAAAGCAAGCAGCCATTGACATTGATGGAGAGGTCTGGTGGAGGGTGTCACGCTGTATAGGAGATATATATATATGTGATGACAGTAATCTATATCAAAAGGGCAACATACAATATAATATGCGCATAGATATATGATAACATAGAATTACCTGACAGAAAGTCCAGTGGGTCAATACGGAATCCGTTATACGCTGTCTCCGGCTAGAGGGTGACCGGGGTCTATGCTGACCCTAAACTGGGGTCCTAACTAATCCCTCTACCTGGAGGTACTGTTAAAGGTACAGAGGTCCAGGCCACCAGCGTAAACCCTGTCTCCTATCAATCCCTGCCAACTGTAATCTAGTCCTAAGAAGGACCCTGATTACCACCAAAGGGAATGAACAGGTAACGGTTAATGAACAGAAAGACATACAAGAAAGACAAGAAATAAAGTAATAAAGTCTTACATACAACACTCACACACAGTAGGAACACCTAAGGTCTCAGAGATAAACTATAAGCTATAAGAGTAAAAACAACTAAGGAGCTCTTAGCTTAAGTATTCTCAGAACCGATCCAGTCTGCTAGACTACATAAAGGCTTTCACCGCATCTAACAACAGACTGGCAGGTATATGAAGGAATCTAATTAGAACATAATCAAAAGCAGCCGGGCGAGGCTGGACCTAGTCTTAGCAAAGAGCTAGTAAAATTAACTCCCTCATTACCAAACACAAAGAAACAGCAACTCAGCTGTGAGAAGTCAGAGTGTGTAATCGCGACGATCCTTGTGGCGATACACCCATGACAGTACCCCCCCCTCTACGAGGGGACTCCGGACCCTCAGGGCCAGGTCTGCCCGGGTGAGTTGTGTGAAAGGTCCGAACCAATCGATCTGCGTTAACATCAGACGCAGGGACCCACGTCCTCTCCACAGGACCATACCCCCTCCAATGAACCAAGTAGTGAAGGGATCGGCGACTGAGACGTGAGTCAATGATTTTCGACCCATGAAATTCCACGTTATCATTGACCACCGCTGAAGGCGGAGGTAGAGGTGACGGTATGACTGGTGCCACATACTTTTTAAGTAATGACTTGTGAAACACATTATGAATTTTAAACGTAGGAGGAGGTCCAGACGAAATGCCACAGGATTAATTATGGAACTGATCTGTACGGCCCGATGAATCTGGGACCCAACCTCCAGGAGGAAACTTTAAGTTTTATATTCCTGGTAGACAACCAAACTAGATCGTTCACCTTTAGATCTAGACCAGAAACTCTCCCCCTATCAGCCATCCGTTTGTAACGGTTCCCCGTAACCTTCAGTCTTAACCCATCTGGAACTATCAGTCTCCCTGGATGTCCCCCGGGGCGTCCCCCTGAGCCCCCAATACCTCCCCCTCAAGCTCAGAGATACAGCTGACACTACAACTCCCTCCTGAGGAATAGGAACCGGATCATCCGTCTTCCCGCCCCTGGGAAAGTACGAGATAAGGCATCAGGAAGCAACTTTATGAGCAGTCATATGCGCGATGAGGAGGTAACTCTTTACACCCCTCCTCTGAGAACATCTCCCCAAAGTCCTCCAGAAAAGGAGACAAAGTCCCTAGGCACAACCGCACCGATGACCGTGCTCATGCAGTTATTCCTGCAAAATTCACCCCACTGGCTTATCTTTCCGGATTGCCAATCAATCACTGGTTATGTTTAGCCAACCAAGGAAGTCCCAACACAATAGGAGTAGGTAGACCCTCCAACACATAACAAGACAATTGCTCTTTATGTGTTGCCCCTACTCGAAGATCTATGTTATGAACAGCTTGTACCAAGCTACCTTGACCGAGAGTCTAGAATCAATAGAGACTATAGGGACCGGTTTGGCCAATACACTCAGTTGCATACCATGCACCTGGGCAAACCGAGCGTCCACCAGATTAGCCCCGGACCCACTATCAAGAAAAACAGAAACCCTCTCAGTTCTAGTACCAATAACCACCTCCGCAGGCACGAGAAACTGAGAGGGATTTGGGGACGAAATACACACTCCCAGGTTAACTCCTTTGCTCAAAGAGGCCCGGGATGGACACCCCCCAACAAAATGTCCCTCTCTCCCGCAAAAGAAACACCTTCTAGTCTTGCGGTGCACCGCCAATTCCCTCCTACAAAAAGATGTCCCTCCCAACTGCATGGGTTCCTCAGAACAGACCAGGGGAACCTCAGTATAAGGGACTTTAGTAGTAGGTGGAGTCATCACGGGAGGCGGAGTTACCTCGCGTCTTCCCCAAATTCGTCTATCCATGCAAATAGCGAGGGCCATAGCAGCCTCCAGTGATGGAGGAGAATCATACTGAGCCAACACATCTTTTAATTTGTCAGACAACCCTTGACAAAACTGGCTCCTAAGAGCTGGGTCATTCCACTGAGTATCTGTTGCCCATCTACGGAACTCAGAAGAATATTCCTCCGCTGGACGATTTCCTTGCCGTATTTTACGTAACTTTGTTTCAGCAAGGGAAACTCGATCCGGATCTTCATATACCAGACCCAGGGCAGTAAAAAATCGATCCACTGACTGGAGATCTGGGAGCCTGGAGGAATAGAGAACGCCCAAGATTGAGGGTCCCCTTGTAAGAGCGAGATAACAATTCCCACCCTCTGCTCTTCACTCCCAGATGACCGAGGCCGCAGCCGAAAGTACAATTTACATGCCTCCCGGAAAGTAAAAAAATTTGTCCCGCCCACCAGTGAACCTGTCCGGAGAGCAACCTTATGTTCAGATCTGGTTTGCTCCGGGGGAACAAAACCTTGGACTTAATGTCTGCAAACTCCATGGACAACCCCTGCAACTGCCGGGCCAGCTGGGCTACTGGATCCATGACACTGGAGAGAATCTTTAGTATGGCGGGTGAAAATGTCACGCTGTATAGCAGATATATATATATGTGATGACAGTAATCTATATCAAAAGGGCAACATACAATATAACATGCGCATAGATATATGATAACATAGAATTACCTGACAGAAAGTCCATGGGTCAATACGGAATCCGTTATACGCTGTCTCCGGCTAGAGGGTGACCGGGGTCTATGCTGACCCTAAACTGGGGTCCTAACTAATCCCCTACCTGGAGGTACTGTTAAAGGTACAGAGGTCCAGGCCACCAGCGTAAACCCTGTCTCCTATCAACCCTGCCAACTGTAATCTAGTCCTAAGAAGGACCCTGATTACCACCAAAGGGAATGAACAGGTAACGGTTAATGAACAGAAAGACATACAAGAAAGACAAGAAATAAAGTAAATAAAGTCTTACATACAACACTCACACACAGTAGGAACACCTAAGGTCTCAGAGATAAACTATAAGCTATAAGAGTAAAAACAACTAAGGAGCTCTTAGCTTAAGTATTCTCAGAACCGATCCAGTCTGCTAGACTACATAAAGGCTTTCACCGGCATCTAACAAGCAGACTGGCAGGTATATGAAGGAATCTAATTAGAACATAATCAAAAGCAGCCGGCGAGGTGGACCTAGTCTTAGCAAAGAGCTAGGTAAAATTAACTCCCTCATTACCAAACACAAAGAAACAGCAACTCAGCTGTGAGAAGTCAAAGTGTGTAATCGCGACGATCCTTGTGGCGATACACCCATGACAGAGGGTAGAGTGAGATGGGGAAAGATGATGAATTCTGTTTTGTCCATGTTCAGTTTGAGAAAGCGAGCAGAAAAGAAGGCTGAGATAGCAACAGGCATTGTGGGATTTTGGTCAGTAAGGAGGTGAGGTCAGGTTCAGATAGGTACATCTGCCTGTCATCACTGTGGGATTCTATGAGCTGTCCCAGGCAAAAGGTGTAGATGGAGAAGAGTAGGGGTCCTAGCATTGAGCCTTGAGGGACACCGACAGACAGGGGGCAAGGTGAGGAGGTGGTGTGTGAGACACTAAATGTTCGGTCTGTTAGGTATGATGAGATCCAGGATAGGGCCAAGTCTGTGATGCCAAGAGATGAGAGAATCTGTAGCAGGAGGGAAAGGTCCACGGTGTCGAAGGAAGAAGACAGGTCCAGGAGAAGGAAGACAGAGTAGTGTTGCTTGCTCTTAGCGGTTAGTAGGTCATTAGTGACTTTAGTTAGGGCAGTTTCAGTTGAGTGATGCAGTTGGAAGCCAGATTGTAACTGGTCAAAGAGGGAACAGGAGGATAGGTGGGAGGACAGTTCAAGATATACATGCTGTTCAGTAGTTTTGAGGCGTAAGGGAGAAGAGATATCGGGCAATAGTTAGACATAGAGGATGGGCCGAGGGAGGGCTTTTTGAGGATGGGTTTGATTGAGGCATGTTTGAAGACTGAGGGAAAGACACCATTTGTAAGTGAAAGGTTGAATAGGTGTGTTACAGTTGGGATGAAGACTGTGGCAAAGTTAAGGATGAGGTGGGACGGGATCAGGTTAAGAGCGCAAGTGGTGAGATGTGATCTTGACAGGAGGGTGGAGAGAGTATGCTAATGTGTCCCCATCTTGTAGACTACCTTAGGTACTACACTTTCCCTATCTATATATATACACACAGTACACATGAATATATTACACTACACAATAATATATATAACACAGCCCCCCGAAGAAGCCCACGCAAAACTCGCATCGGGGCTGCCAACACTCAACCCCTGTGTGTGGACACTATGGATAAGAGCCCCCTTGGATATGATTTAATCCTGCTGTGTTGCAGGACTACTGGTGCTTTTTGTATTTATGGCATATTTTTTTCTCTGTCGACTGGTTTTCATTATGTATGATCTATTATGGACCAGGTGGAGATGGGTAGTAAACCAAATACTTTGTATGAGCACAGAGCTGTAAGTCAGGATTAATATTGGCACTTGCACTTTACATTTAATGTAATTTTAAGAGGTCTCCCATCCACTTTATATTTCCTTTTGGGTTTGGTGTTGTTTTCATTCTGTTTCCACCTTAGGCATTTTTGCTAGTTCTTATTACATATGTATTTATAAATTGGTACTTCTACTATGTTTCTAATAAAGTGAGTTATATTTTAGTGGACTGTTTTGGTCTCTCTTTTTTCTGATGTATTGACAACAATATATATAGATTAACAAATACTGACATATTGGAACCACATCAAAAGAACTCAGAGCCATGGGCTCTATCAAAAAGAAAGGAGCGACTCCATAACAATAATATAATCCTATGTAGTAGGGAGGACCCATACACAACCGACTGTTATCTTACCCACCTGATAATATTGGCAGGTTCAACCGACTTTAGTCTAATGTATATGGGGTTTTTAGCGATGGACGGACTGAAACCTCCAATGACAAAGTTGCTTACATGAGCCCCTATCTTTCAACATGGATGAAACTAGGTAAAAAAATAAACCTATTCTGTATATCTATTTGTTATTGCAAAAGGTGCATTGCTGAATTTTCCAGTAGGGACAAATTTGTGACACTAAATACATCAGAATTCAGCAAAAAAACTATATTTCATGACTTTGAACATATTTATTTTTGTGTTTTAGCACTTTCTGCATCTAGTCTGACATGGGAGTGTGACATTGCTGAAATAGGCCAAGACGAAGCAGAAAATGGTCATGACCTAATAAGCACAACCATACACCAAAAAAAAGTTTCAAAAATTTGATGCAAATTTTTGCCATAAAGTAGGCCAACCAAAGGTGAAAACTTAGATTAGAAATTCTAAAGAATTATCAGACTGCATGAACCACTGTAAGCAAGTCACTGGATGCAACACGCAGACCAGGACAAAGCAGAAGCAACCAACTTAACTATTTATTTTCAAAGTGCTAGTATAGGAAAGGGGTGGTTTAAAACAGAAAGTAAATAGTGAGGAACAGGGTATTTATAGCGTACAATATTCAATATACAATAATAGCAAAATTGTTATCAATGCAATATAACACAGTGGGAATTCACTAAGTTATATCATTTGTTTCTGACTAGAACAATGTTCACAGTAAGAAAGGTGTCACTACAACAATCCCCTTTATGTTGCAGGTCCTAATGGGGCTTCCGGTTCTTCCCAGTAGGCTGCAAGTCCTTCTGACAAAAGTCGATCAATACTCTCTGGGCCTTCTGCACACTGGCCGCTCCCAACCTGTCTGCTGCACCACCCCAGACTGATCCCTGTACTGTACGTCAATGTTGGAAGTTTGGGCCCAGTTCACACGCTCCTCCCAGTCGCTGTCATAGTAACATAGTAACATAGTTAGCAAGGACGAAAAAAGACATTTGTCCATCCAGTTCAGCCTATATTCCGTCATAATAAATCCCCAGATCTACGTCCTTCTAAAGAATCTAATAACTGTAAGATACAATATTGTTACACTTCAGAAAGACATCCAGGCCTCTCTTGAACCCCTCGACTGAGTTCGCCATCACCACCTCCTCAGGCAAGGAATTCCAGATTCTCTCTGCTCTAATGGTAAAGAATCCTCTTCTATGTTGGTGGAAAACCTTCTCTCCTCCAAACGCAGAGAATGCCCTCTTGTGACCGTCACCTTCCTTGGTATAAACAGATCCTCGGAGAGATATTTGTTTTGTCCCTTTATATACTTATACATGATTATTAGATCATCCCTCAGTCGTCTTTTTTCTAGACTAATTAATCCTAATTTTGCTAATCTCTCTGGGTATTGTAGTTCCCCATCCCCTTTATTAATTTTGTTGCCCTCCTGTGTACTCGCTCTAGTTCCATTATATCCTTCCTGAGCACCGGTGCCCAAAACTGTACATAGTACTCCATGTGCAGTCTAATGCTCTCATCATGTGTATCCAGACTTCTTTTAATGCATCCCATGATCCTGTTTACCTTGGCAACCACTGCCTGGCACTGGCTGCTCCAGGTAAGTTTATCATTTACTAGGATCCCCAAGTCCTTCTCCATGTCAGATTTACCCAGTGGTTTCCCATTCAGTGTGTAATAGTGATATTGATTCCTTCTTCCCATGTGTATAATTTTACATTTATCATTGTTAAACCACATCTGCCACTCTTTGGCCCAAGTTTCCAACTTATCCAGATCCATCTGTATCAGAATACTATCTTCTCTTGTATTGACTGCTTTACACAGTTTTGTATCATCTGCAAATATCGATATTTTAGGCTAAGTGCACACGATCAGGAATAATTGCGTTTTTTTTTGCGGTTTTTTCCGCGGTTTTCCGCGGTAAAAACGCGATAAAAACGCAAGCATTAAGCATCCTATACATGTTAATTGATTCCGCATGTTTTGGCCACATGTTGCGTTTTTTTCCGCGAAAAAAACGCTTCGCGGAAAAAATAGCAACATGTTCATTAATTTAGCGTAATCGCGGTGATTCCGCCGCCATAGGAATGCATTGAACCGCTTACTTTCCGCATGTGGCTATGCCCACCATGCGCAATGTAAGCGGTTCATGTGCGGATGGTACCCAGGGTCTGGAGCAGAGGAGACTCTCCTCCAGGCCCTGGGTACCATATCCCTGGTAAAACAATAATTAAAATAAAAAATAATGATATTCTCACCTTCCGGCGGCCCCGCAGCCTTCCCGCGGCCCCCCGCAGCCTTCCCGCCTTCAGCGACGCTCCCGGCAACTTCCGGTCCCAAGAGTCCTTTGCGAGAATCACCCAGATGGCATAGCGGTCTCGCGAGATGCTACGTCATCGGTGTGATTTGTCGCAAAGCACTCCTGGGACCGGAGTTGCCGGGAGCGTCGCTGAAGGCGGGAAGGCTGCGGGGGCCGCCGGAAGGTGAGAATATCATTATTTATTATTTTTTTTATTATTTTTACATTAGATCTTTTTACTATTGATGCGGCATAGGCGGCATCAATAGTAAAAAGTTGGTCACACGTGTGAAACACTATGTTTGACTCGTGTGACCAACCTGTCAATCAGTTTTCCAAGCGATGCTACAGATCGCTAGGAAAAACGCTAGCATTCTGCAAGCTAATTACGCTTGCAAAACGCTATTATTCTGGCGGGAATCAGCATACAAAAAACGTGCGTATTTCCTGCGGGAGAAGTGCGGGATTGCCGCGGTAATTTCAGCGGCAATTCCGCAACGTGTGAACTTACCTTACTGTGTAAACCTTCTACCAGATCGTTAGTAAATATGTTGAAGAGAATAGGTCCCAACACCGACCCCTGCGGTACCCCACTGGTCACAGCGTCCCAGATAGAGAATATACCATTTATAACCACCCTCTGCTTTCTATCACTAAGCCAGTTACTTACCCATTAACACACATGTTCCCCCAGACCCAGCATTCTCATTTTGTGTACCAACCTCTTGTGTGGCACAGTATCAAACGCTTTGGAAAAATCAAGATATACCATATCCAATGACTCACCTTGGTCCAGTCTATAGCAAATCTCTTCATAAAAACTGATTAGATTGGTTTGACAGGAGCGATTCCTCATAAACCCATGCTGATACGGAGTTAAACAGTTATTCTCATTGAGATAATCCAGAATAACATCCCTCAGAAACCCTTCCAATATTTTACCAATAGAGGTTAGACTTACCGGCCTATAATTTCCAGGTACACTTTTAGAGCCCTTTTTGAATATTGGTACCACATTTGCTATGCGCCAGTCCTGTAGAACAGACCCCGTCACTATAGAGTCCCTAAATATAAGAAATAATGGTTTGTCTATTACATTACTTAGTTCTCATAGTACTCATGGGTGTATGCCATCTGGACCCAGAGATTTATCTATTTTAATCTTATTTAGCCTGTTTCGCACCTCTTCTTGGGTTAGATTGTTGACCCTTAATATAGGGTTTTCTTTGTCTCTTGGCATTTCACCTAGCATTTTATTTTCCACCGTGAATACCATGGAGATAAAGGTATTTAATATATTAGCTTTTTCCTCGTCATTCTTTTCTCACAATTTTTTAAGGGCCTACACTTTCACTTTTGATTCTTTTACTATTGATATAGTTGAAGAACAGTTTGATATTAGTTTTACTCTCCTTAGCAATGTGTTCCTCTGTTTCCTTTTTGGAAGCTTTAATTAGTTTTTTAGATACAGTATTTTTCTCCCTATAGCTTTTTAGAGCTTCAGTGGTGCCATCCTGCAGTAGTAGTTTAAATGCTTTCTTTTTACTGTTAATTGCTCCTCCTACTTCTTTGTTTAGCCAATTGGGTTTTTCCTATTTCTTGTCCTTTTATTCCCACAAGGTATAAACCGCTTACAGTGCCTATTTAGGATGTTCTTAAACATTTCCCATTTATTATCTGTTTTCTTATTTCTGAGGACATTGTCCCAGTCAATCAGATTAAGGGCATCTCTAAGCTGGTCAAACTTTGCCTTCCTAAAGGTCAGTGTTTTTGTGACTCCCTGACAAGTTCCCCTAGCAACAAACAAGTGAAACTGTACAATATTGTGGTCGCTATTTCCTAGATGCCCGACGACCTGCAGATTTGTTATTCTGTCAGTTCTATTAGATAGTACAGTCATGGCCAAAAGTTTTGAGAATGACACAAATATTATATTTTCACATGATCTGCTGCCCTCTGGTTTTTATGTGTGTTTGACAGATGTTTTTATCACAGACAGAAATATAATAATTGCAAACATATGAGTAACAAAAGCTTATATTGACAATTAGAATGAGTTAATGCAGCAAGTCAATATTTGCAGTGTTGATCCTTCTTCTTCAGGACCTCTGCAATTCTCCCTGGCATGCTCTCAATCAACTTCTGGACCAAATCCTGACTGATAGCAGTCATTCTTGCACAATCAATGCTTTCATTTTGTCAGAATTTTTAGGTTTTTGTTTGTCCACCAGTCTCTTGATGATTGACCACAAGTTCTCAATGGGGTTAAGATCTGGGAGTTTCCAGGCCATGGACCCAAAATCTCTATGTTTTGTTACCTGAGCCATTTAGTTATCACCTTTACTTATGGCAAGGTGCTCCATCATGCTGGAAAAGGCATTGTTGATCGCCAAACTGCTCTTGGAGGGTTGGAGAAGTTGCTCTTGGAGGACATTCTGGTACCATTCTTTATTCATGGCTGTGTTTTTAGGCAAGACTGTGAGAGAGCCGATTCCCTTGGCTGAGAAGCAACCCCACACATGAATGGTTTCAGGATGCTTAACAGTTGGCATGAGACAAGACTGGTGGTAGCGCTCACCTTGTCTTCTCCGAATTAGGTGTTTTCCTGATGTCCCAAACAATCGAAAAGGGGATTCATCAGAGAAAATAACTTTACCCCAGTCCTCAGCAGTCCACTGCCTGTACCTTTTTGCAGAATATCAGTCTGTCCATGATGTTTTTTCTGGAGAGAAGTGGCTTCTTTGCTGCCCTCCTTGAGACCAGGCCTTGCTCCAAGAGGCTCCGCCTCACCGTGCGTGCAGATGCACTCACACCTGCCTGCTGCCATTCCTGAGCAAGCTCTGCACTGCTGGTAGCCCGATCCCGCAGATGAAACACTTTAAGAGACGGTCCTGGCACTTGCTGGTCTTTCTTGGGCACCCTGAAGCCTTTTTGGCAACAATGGAACCTCTCTCCTTGAAGTTCTTGATGATGCGATAGATTGTTGACTGAGGTGCAATCTTTCTAGCTGCGATACTCTTCCCTGTTAGGCCATTTTTGTGCATTGCAATGATGACTGCACGTGTTTCTTTAGAGATAACCATGGTTAACAGAAGAGAAACAATGATGCCAAGCACCAGCCTCCTTTTAAAGTGTCCAGTGGTGTCATTCTTACTTAATCATGACAGATTGATCTCCAGCCATGTCCTCATCAACACCCACACCTGTGTTAATGGAGCAATCACTGAAAAGAGGTTAGCTGGTCCTTTTAAGGCAAGGCTGCAATGATGTTGAAATGTGTTTTGGGGGATAAAGTTCATTTTCTAGCCAAATATTGACTTTGCAAGTAATTGCTGTTAAGCTGATCACTCTTTATAACATTCTGGAGTATATGCAAATTGCCATTAAAAAAAGTGAAGCAGTAGACTTTGTAAAAATTAATATTTGTGTCATTCTCAAAACTTTTGGCCATGACTGTATTAGGTCTAAAAGTGTTGCTCTGCAGGTTGGATTCTGCACAAACTGTAAAAGATAATTTTTCTTGGTTATTATCAGAAGCCTGTTGCCTTTATGGGTTTTGCAGGTCTCTGTTCCACAGTTAATATCCGGGTAGTTAAAATCTCCTATAACAAGGACCTCATTATAGGTTGCAGCTTCATCTAACTGCCTTAGTAGTAGACTTTTCATGACTTCTGTTCTATTTGGGGGTGTGTAACAGACCCAATGAGAATTTTGTTACTATTTTTCCCTCCATGTATTTCGCCTCATATGAACTCGACATCCTCATTCCCTTCGCTAATATCCTCCCTTAAAGTGGACTTTAGAAAAGACTTTACATAAAGACAAACCCCTACTCCTCTCCGATTTTTACGATCCTTTCTAAAAAGACTGTAACCTTACATTCACATATGTTCACTTTAGGATTGGGGTCCTCACAAGTTCTTCAGTGCTTGACCTGTGATAGTTGTCTATCTGACCAGGACGGATGAGCATTGGGTCTTAGGTCTTGCCTGGCGTGGTCTGGTCCATGGATCTTGACTGGCACAATCCAGATCTTACTTGCAGGTGCACAGCAACCCACTGGTTTAGGCCCCCGAGTATGTCCCAGTGTCTTTGCCACGGTGCCTCTCCAAGCACACATTCTGCTGCCTCTCCCTTTGGCACCAAATCTATTCATGCTTTGCCACTCCGGCCTTTTATATAGCAAAACTGCATCACTAATGTCACTTGATTTGGTGCTCCATCTAGACACGTATGTCTCAAAATACTTCCCCCCCTCTTATTGATTTTGCAGGGTTCCGTTTGCACAGTAGATGGCAGTCTCTGGTCACAAATGATGCACAGCTCTGGGGAAACTTATCTTCCACAGCACACCCTTTTACACCACTATGATAAATTTTTAAGATAGTGCAAACTTACACTAGACAGACTATCTGAGAATTAAACAGTATTGTTAAATATGCCTCATATTATTGTATCACGGTCTCATATATATACCCCTCAACAATGAAATTGCAACACCTAAAAGAAAAAGTTGTGGAATTATGGAAATCACAAGATCAATAAACAGGTTAATGATAAGAAAATTATGAAAAAATGGAA
This sequence comes from Oophaga sylvatica, assembly GCA_033576555.1. Classification (NCBI taxonomy): domain Eukaryota; kingdom Metazoa; phylum Chordata; class Amphibia; order Anura; family Dendrobatidae; genus Oophaga; species Oophaga sylvatica. Next base: position 245,653,947 of record JARQOD010000002.1, on the reverse strand, counting down.
CATGTTATTAAATATTGAGTATAAGGACCAAGTGAAGGAATACATGCATTTACACATCTTGGAATGATATGAATGAGATTATTAATGGTTGTCTGAAGAATATTATGCAAGCTGAATGCGCTGGGACACTCAAATCATCAAGATCCTCTGCTCGCAGGTTTCTTTGCCATTGTTGACCAATGACATGCCAAATGTGCTTGATGGGAGATAAGTCCAGAGATGTTGCAGGCCATGGCAAACTGATCACTGTAGCATGAGCAACAAGCAGCCTGATGTTGAAAAACAGTTCCTGGGACACTTTGGAGAAATGGACGTACTACTGGTATCACACCCAAATTAATTTGACTCCGAGCTGTTAGTGTATCTGAAGGTCTTTTCATGACATTGAACACATGTTCTCTAGACCAACTTGTGACTATCATTGCATCCAAGACCAAATCGGAACTCATTGCTGAAGAGGATAGACCTATATTCCAGCCTTCATTGCCATATTCCTCTGCACCATGACAGCCTTTGAAAACGATGGCTTGAGGTCAATAGAATACCGGAAGATGGAAGTCTAGATCCCAGCCCAATGTCTTGCAAATGCCTTCTGATAGTTTGTGCAGACATTGTTTGATGAATTTTGCTTGGTATTTTATGTCTAAGTTCACTTACTCATACTCAATACTAACATGTAATGAAAATTTTTGATCATATGAATTCCATAATTCCACAGGTTTTCCTGCAATGACTTGCAATTTCAAAGATGAAGAATGTATATATATGGCGCTCCTGATGGTCCATTCGCTACAGAGGTACTGAACCTCATACAGTTGTGTGGTGCTTAGCTCTCGGGTAGGGAGGGGGCACTGGCCAGTGCTCGCATATGTGCATCCAACACAGATCACATGACCTCAGGCTAGAGGGGAGGGGCCCTCCGCTCTGGCAGGAAGGGAGTGTGACAGTTGGAGGGAAAGTAGTCAATTGGTGACCAGAGGGAGAGCTGTGAGGAGTGTAAAAGAGTAGTTGTGAGGAGAGAAGCTCCTGAGGAGAGAAAGAAGGTGTCCTAGTGGCCTGGAAAGTGAGGAATCCACCCATGGCGCCTGAATCCAAGCTGACTAGAGTCAGAATTAAGGACCAGGTTGCAGTGAGGGTACCGGCCCCAGACTAGTGGAGAATCTGTAAGACTCAGCTAGCAAACAGGAGGCTGTAGTAACTGTATGGGCGACAGCCAAATCCACACACATTCGCTGAAAAGGTAGCCATATAGGATCAAGGGACCAAGAGGATGTCGCCCGACAGGATCTGAGGCTGCAGGCTTGGGATACTGTGTGTGAGGCGCAGGGCAGGAGTGGAGGTAGCCGGCGCTGGGAGAGATGACCAGAAAAAGGAACAAAAGAAAGGGGTTCTGGCAAAGTGTTCCCAAACTACCCGAGACCTGGCTGGACCACCAACCCAGAGGACATGGCACCCCGGCTGGGGATTGTAACCTGAAAGACTGTGAGCATAGTGGGAAGACTGCACCCTGCTGTGTCCTCAGATTAATTTACTGCGTCACCTACCCTGCACTACAACTGTTATTATTATTATTTATTTATATAGCGCCATTAATTCCATGGTGCTATACATGAGAGGGGTTACATACAAAGTTATAGATATCGTTTACAGTAAACAAATTTACAATGACAGACTGGTACAGAGGGGAGAGGACCCTGTCCTTGTGGACTTACATTCTACGCTACCAACATCTTTAACCCTATAACTGCCATGAGGCTAGCTCTGCCCGTGGAGAGCTGTAACATCTCTGCTGCGTCACCAACTGCCCCAGTGGATCTGAATTGCAGCGTTGGACATCTTATTGCTGAACACCACGGGTGGTGTCATGAACTAATTCCCCCACAAACTACCCCCATGATCATCGTTGTCATTTTTATTGGACGCCCAGGGCCACGGAACGGGTCACTGCTGCCGTGACTTCCCTTTAAGAACTACCTGGCCCGGTACCGAGTACCCCATGGCCCTTGGGGGCACTCAATATACATTGTAAATTGTTGGACTAAGAGAAATAGGACAGCTGTAAAATCTCACATTGTCTGCATTCATGAATATACTGTACAGCATTTGTACAGCATTTGTACTCACTGCAGATACCATATGTTAACAGTTCATGAATGTCAAATATCACAATGAAAATTGGTAAATGTTTAATCAGCATCCAAGTATATAATTGGCGGCACTGTGTAAAGGCGAAGAGAATAGTGTACCAACCTCTCTGAATACCCCTATTGTATTGTGTGTGAACTGTATTTTATGGTATGTTTTATTCTCAGGTAGGCTGCTGTTCCTGTTAGTCTGGGGTGACTGAGTTAACTGTAGGGCTGGCACATAGTTGGGAAATAGATAGGCATGAGTGGTTTTTTTCCTGTTTTTTTATATAAGTCTGCAGAGAGCTGTAGAGAAAGAAAGGATACCCTCAGAGTTCTATCATCATTGAGTGTGTACAAAGACACAGATCTGCAATGGTGCACGTCTCAGCAAGCAATATGCAGTGGGGCACTTCTGCGAGAAAAGTTAAAGCAAGTCTCCTTGTTGGCCAGACCTAGAGGTCTTAGTTTAAGAATACGGGATCAGCCAGGCTGGGGCACGTCTCTAAGGTGGAGCAAGTGAGTGCTCCCTTACACCATTCACAAGAGTGCAGCTAGGGTGCAGCAGCACAGCATAACAAATTGACCCGTGCGACCTTGTACCTGGAAGATGCAGGACCCCAGCGTTACCTGTTATGCACTTGTAACATTCCTCCCAAGTAATGTGCCGCTGTCTGAAACAGTTATGCGCAAACCTTTGTTATGTAATAAAGAAAAAGTCAAGCATTGTTCCAGCTACCGTTTGTATATACTGTATGTTTTGCACTCAGTAAACAAGATTTTGTTAAAGGGTTCCGGGGCTGCATAAATTGTGCTACAATGTTTTCTGAAGGTGTCCGCAACTAAAATGTAACCGCATGCACACACCCTGGGACCTCTATGTATGGTGTTTAGGGAAGCAGAAATAGATGTCAGCCAAATTCAGTCCTTACAACTGAATCAATGTGATCTAAAACAAAACCTTTCCTTAAAGGGAAACCTGTCACTTGATTCATGCTGCCCAAACCACAGGCAGCATTAGGCCAGGGTCACACTTGCGAGAAACTCGCATGTGTCTCGCACCTCAATACCCGTCACTGCTGCCTGCACTCGGGAACGGAGTGTGCGGCTGCATGTATTTCTGTGCAGCTGAACGCTCCGGTCCGAGTGCCAGCAGCAGTGCCAGGTATTGAAATGCAAGACTCGTGCGAGTTTCTTGCAAGTGTGACCCCGGCCGTAATCAGAGCCTGGCTGCACAATTGCAGCCAGGTACAGTACAGACCAAAAGTTTGGACACACCTTCTCATTCAATGATTTTTCTGTATTTTCATGACTATGAAAATTGTAGAATCACACTGAAGACATCAAAACTATGAATTAACACATGTAGAATTATACATTACATTTTACAAAAAAATGTGAAACAACTGAAAATATGTCTTATATTCTAGGTTCTTCAAAGTAGCCACTTTTTGCTTTGATTACTGCTTTGTACGCAGAAAAGGTGAACGGATGGACTCTACATTCCTGGTTCCCACTGTGAAGCATGGGGAGGAGGTGTGATGGTGTGGAGGTGCTTTGCTGGTGACACTGTTGGGGATTTATTCAAAACTAGATGGTGGCCCGATTCTAATGCATCGGGCATTCTAGAATAAGTATGCGGCCGACCGTGCGCGCCTAAGCAGTGAAGCAGTGTTTAAATGGGTTGTGCACTACTTTAAATTAACGTTACTATGTATCTCTCCAGGGCACCGAATGAATTTTGTTATAGTCACGTTGTGAATAGTGCTTGTGACAACATCGCAGACGACGTACAGCTAGCACGTAGTTTTCCCGGCTGCAGCCGGCTGTTGTTTCCGCTGACATGACGACTATTTGCTGCTGCAGCCAGGGGTATTTTGTTTCGGGTACCACAGTGAATGACGGCTTGGGGGCGGGTTTGTCTGTAGATTTGTTCCTTTTCACGCCGGGACAAAGAATGTGCTGATTTGTCGCGGATGCTATTTAAATGTGGCACCCAAATCGGTGATTGGTCGCGGGCAGCGTCCGCGACCAATCAACACAACGGTGTTTAAGTTTAGTGGCAAGATCGTTGATTGGTCGCGGTGAAAGACCGCGACCAATCATCGAATTGTATTGTGAGGACCGGAGAGCGCCGCTGCCTATGCGGCTACTTCCGCTGCGAGAACGATGAGCGGGCGCTCGCAGCAGAAGTATCCCGACCCGCAGCGTTGCTCCCGGTCCTCTCTTGACATCCTAGCCGCATGGATGTCAGCGCCGCTGCCTGTGCATGTACTTCCGCTGCGAGAACCCGGGACATGAGCGGGCACTCGCAGCAGAAGTATCCCGGTCCTCCCTTCCGCATGGAGGTCAGCGGCACCGTCGGTCAAGGTCCTTGTGCTGCTAGCGGCCGGGAGATGAGCGCCTCGCGCCGGTCATCTCCCCGCTGCCTCGCCGCTGACCTCCGTCCCGCAGATGAGCCCCTAACGGCCGCCGGGTGGCAAGCATTTTTATAGGTACATGGTCTCCCATTCTGGTATATGCTGCCCCCCTCCTATCCTGGTATGCATGGCACCCCTCATCCCTATCCTGGTATGTATGGTCCCCTCACCCCCACCCAAATCTACTATGCATGGCACCCCATTCCTCATCCTGGTATGCATGGTCCCCTCATCACCCAATCCTGGTATGCATGGTACCTCCTCATCCCTATCCTGGTATACATGTTACCAGCTCATCCATATCCTGGTATTCATGGTTCCCTCACCCCCCAATCCTGGTATGCATGGTCCCCTCACCCCGCAATCCTGATATGCATGGTCCCCTCACCCCCCAATCCTTGTATGCATGGTTCCCTCCTGCCCAATCCTGATATGCATAGTCCCCTCACCCCCCAATCCTGATGTGCATGGTCCCCTCACCCCCCTATCCTGATGTGCATGGTCCCCTCACCCCCCAATCCTGATGTGCATGGTCCCCTCACCCCCCAATCCTGATGTGCATGGCCCCCTCACCCACCAATCCTGATGTGCATGGTCCCGCCACCCCGTCCTGTTGAGCATGGTCCCCTCAACCCCCAATCCTGATGTGCATGATCCCCTCACCCCCAATCCTGATATGCATGGTACCCTCACCCCCCAATCCTTGTATGCATGGTTCCCTCCTGCCCAATCCTGATATGCATGGTCCCCTCACCCCCCAATCCTGATATGCATGGTCCCCTCACCCCCCAATCCTGGTATGCATGGTCCCATCACCCCCCAATCCTGATGTGCATGGTCCCCTCAACCCCCCAATCCTGATGTGCATGGTCCCCTCACCCCCTATCCTGGTATGCATGGTCCTCTCACCCCCTATCCTGGTGTGCATGGTCCCCTCACCCCCAATCCTGATGTGCATGGTCCCCTGGCAAGCATTTTTAAAGGTATATGGTCTCCCATGCTGCCCCCCTCCTATCCTGGTATGCATGGCATCCCTCATCCCTATCTGGTATGCATGGTACCCTTCATCCCTATGCTTGTATGTATGGTCCCCTCACCCCCACCCAAATCTAGTATGCATGGCACCCCATTCCTCATCCTGGTATGCATGGACCCCTCATCACCCAATCCTGGTATGCATGGTACCCCCTCATCCCTATCCTGGTATGCATGGTACCTGCTCATCCATATCCTGGTATTCATGGTTCCCTCACCCCCCAATCCCGGTATGCATGGTCCCCTCACCTCCCCAATCCTGGTATGCATGGTCACCTCCCTGCCCAATCCTGGAATGCATGGTCCCCTCACCCCCAATTCTGGTATGAATGGTCCCCTCACCCCCAATTCTGGTATGAATGGTCCCCTCACCCCCAATCCTGGTATGAATGGTCCCCTCATCGCCCAATCCTGATGTGCATGGACCGCTCACCCCCAATCCTGATGTGCATGGTCCCTCACCCCCCAATCCTGATGTGCATGGTCCCTCACCCCCCAATCCTGATGTGCATGGTCCCCTCACCCCCAATACTGATGTGCATGGTCCCCTCACCCCCAACACTGATGTGCATGGTCCCCTCACCCCCCAACCCTGATGTGCATGGTCCCCTCACACCCCAACCCTGATGTGCATGGTCCCCTCACCCCCCCAATCCTGATGTGCATGGTCCCCTCACCCCCCTATCCTGATGTGCATGGCTCCCTCACCCCCCAACCCTGATGTGCATGGTCCGCTCACCCCCCAACCCTGATGTGCATGGTCCGCTCACCCCCCAATCCTGATGTGCATGGTCCCCTCACCCCCCAACCCTGATGTGCATGGTCCGCTCACCCCCCAATCCTGATGTGCATGGTCCCATCACCTCCCTATCCTGATATGTATGGCCCCCTCACCGCTATTAAACTGCACCCATACCCCCAAAAAAACAAACATTTATACTCACCTTTCATCCCTGTGCTCCAGCGATGTTCCGTTCTGCTGGACGCCGGGGGAGGAGAGCGGCGCCGGAGTACGCGCATGCCCATACCGCGCGGTCTGGCGCCATATTGCTGAAGACACACGGTAAATGTGTATTCAGCGAAATGGTGCCGGATAGCGCTATTGCGCATGCCGATCCGACGCGCACTCCTGGTCTCCTGCCCCGGGAGAAGAGAAGCTCAGCGGCAACGCTCCTCCCGGTCAGGTAAGTATGTGAGTATGGCGCCGGAGATCGCGATATGCATCCAGTACGCATACCGCAATCTCCGGCGCCATACAGAGTACTCGCCGCCATTTTTTTTGTGAAATCCCGCGGCACTGATTGGCCGCTGCCGGACCAATGAGCGACGCGGGATTTCCTGGACAGACAGACCGACAGACAGACAGACGAGATAAGACAATTATATAGTAGATTGAAGGCATACTGAACCAGCATGTCTACCACAGCATCTTGCAGCAGCATGTTATTCCATCCGGTTTGCGTTTAGTTGGACCATCATTTATTTTTCAACAGGACAATGACCCCAAACACACCTCCAGGCTGTGTAAGGGCTATTTGACCAAGAAGGAGAGTGATGAGGTGCTATGCCAGATGACCTGGCCTCCACAGTCACCAGACCTGAACCCAATCGAGATGGTTTGGGGTGAGCTGGACCGCTCACCGCTTCAATTTTGAATAAATCCCCAACAGTGTCACCAGCACAGCACCCCCACACCATCACACCACCTCCTCCATGCTTCACGGTGGGAAATAGGATGTAGAGTCCATCCGTTCACCTTTTCTGTGTGCAAAGCAGTAATCAAAGCAAAAGATGGCTACTTTGAAGAACCTAGAATATAAGACATATTTTCAGTTGTTTCACACTTTTTGTAAAGTGTAATGTATAATTCCACATGTGTTAATTCATAGTTTTGATGCCTTCAGTGTGATTCTACAGTTTTCATAGTCATGAAAATACAGAAAAATCTTTGAATGAGAAGGTGTGTCCAAACTTTTGGTCTGTACTGTATGTAATTCTCTAAAAATGCTTGACAGAAAACATAGCGTGAAGCTTGATCTGGCTGGGCACCAAAGTTTGAGAACAAACTAGTCCGGCTTTGCCCCAGCTGGCTTTTCCCATTGATGATTGGCAGGTCTCTCCCATAGCAAGAAATATGTCAATAATCTACAGTGGTAAGAGAAGGAGCAGGTGAAGAGTCATGGCCAGAGACGAGAGCGGAGCGTTTCAAAGAAAAATATACCTGGTTGTAATTGTTCAGCCAGGTTTTGACAATCTCCTTCAAAGGTAGCATATACAAAGAGAGGAATGTACAGAATAAATCTGTACATACCTTCTATAAATAATGGAATATATAGACTGCAAGGGTATTTCATAATTTATGATACATAGAGGGAGATATGTAAATATCTACATAATATAAAGTGGTTTAAATTTATGATACATAGAGGGAGATATGTAAATATCTACATAATATAAAGTGGTTAATTTGTTTGTGACATCTTAGTTGGGATGACTTCAAAGGATATTTTGTCACTCAGATGAGAGCAAGGTTATTTTGCCATGGGAGGGAGTAGTCTGCACAAGCTGCAGTGAAACATTATGTCCTGTGCTTTGCTTGGATAGGGACATGTGGGCACTGTGGGAGTTGTATTTGTTGCTTTGCTGACGGCCATACCTTTTATGTTGCACCATGCAGTGTTATAGCTGTAGCTGAGCCCTCACATGTATATGGCAGCTGCAAATGTTTTCACAGGTCAACTCTGACATTTGTGATGTCATAGTTCTTTTGTGCTCAATCCCCTCCTGTAGCTCTATTCAAATGCTTTCCTTTACCCCAGTGCTTCTAACTAATGAATATGATTTCCACGTTATAACAATTTATATTAACCTATCTGGACATCTGGTCGGTTCCCTGTTACTTAGTTGGGCTCATTGCACGTGGATTTCTATTTAAAGAACAGCTCCGAACTATCTATGAAGCTCATAGCATAAAATCTGCTGTACTATAAAGGTATAAAAACTGACAAAGCAATGTAACTAAGCTACATATGCTAAAAATGTAAATCATGATTTAGTTATTCTTGAAGGAGACCTCTATTTAGAAGTGGACAATGGCAAGGGAGTTGAATAATCTGCAGTTCCTTGAAACATTTTCATTAGCTGAATTGCTACAAGCAGAATCCTCACCAGCTGGAGGACAGTGAAGGAGAAACCAGATTGTCCATGGTTGTCCCTGATGCTCATCATCACGCCATAAACATAGATTTTCTCTATGGATGCTAAAGTCTGTAGCTCATAGACGGCTGAGAGAACGTCACCGCGAATGTGATTTCCTTACAGTTCCCTCGTCTGGATGAAAATCACTTGTGCTTGTAGCACAACCATTTCACCTAATGAAAATAAAGGCCTGTTTACACATAGCAATACTCATTACAATTTGTTAGTTTCTCAATGATTATAGTGATTATTGCCTACTCTAATTGCAATGTGAAAAGCGCTGAAGGATTTCACCTGTTTAACACTAACTGTTTGTACAATATAATAAAATATGATTTTAGTAACTCTAAACTGAACATTGGAATTAATCAAACTGGATATTATTGAATTATTTGGCACTCCGTGGCTGCACACCACCCTCTGCCTCCACACACCTGAGCATGCTTGATAATGGCCTGTTACACACAAAGACTGAAATGTGGCATGCTACACTGTAACTACTTATTATGACACTACTTTAAATATTACTAAAAGAGAACCTGTCATCAGATTCATACTGCCCAAACCTTCTCTGTTCCCATATCCCTTTGGCTGACAGGTCTTTTTCTATCTAAATACTTAGGAAGAGACCTGTCAATCAACTGGAATGGGCTGTGGAAAAGCCACCAGGGACCTGCCTCACACTAGTCAGTCAAGACACATAGTCCCCATCCAACTTTGCAACGTATATTTACTGAAACATTGCAGCATTTCAGGTAACCCATACATCTATGCTATTGCGCATGCCGGCTCTGATTGATTCTGCCTACATGATGCAATTTTAAAAAATGACGTCTTCATCTTTGAATTTCTTGAATTTCATTTACAGGTATGCTAAGAATTTGGGAGTTCCAAAATACACTTTGGCATCAGTTTAACTCATGCAAATGGTTCAGGCCGCTGGTGATGGTATGGAAATGTTTCTTAATATCTTTATTATTTAAAAACCTCAATCTACTCAATCTACCCATGCAAATTGCCTCTTCAGAGAGGTAGAGCAATTGAAGTCTAGTGCCACCTACTGGAATAGCATTCTTAAAAGTCAATATCAACCATCTAACAAGCCTTTTCACAGGACTCAGGATAGGAAGCCAAACCAGACACTCTATTTGCCAACACTTCACAAGGGGAAACGTTTCCCCTTAGACACCCTGTCATAGGCCTCTTACCTCGCCAAATCAGACATCTGCTTTACACTGTTGATGGGAAAACACCCTAAATCACATCTGCAAATGGGAGAGTTCGGTTTGACTTCTTATCCTGTGGCAAGACTCGTTAAAGGGTCAATAATAACTTTGCTACCCGATTATTTGACACTACTTGTCAAGACCTCTTTCTCTCATAAGAGACTATTTGCACATAGCCTATAAGTCTTTTTGTACACTTCACATGAGAAAACATTTCCTCTTAGACTCTCAATTTACCTAAGTAGTGTTATTGATCCTGTACATCCCTATATGACTACAGTGTACTCATCATTTAATAGTAATTGCCAGTCGGCTAATAATTCATATGTAAGACTGGTTCTATAGCCATACTAATGAGTTGACATTACTGCATTCACCTGCAAAGATGTTGGGTCTCAGTTCACTCACAGAATATTTCAGATATGAATGTGTAACCGACAACCGTGAGATGTCATCAGCATGGCTGGATGAATACATGTCATGAGAAATTCTGACTTTCGTGTGGCTATAAGAATAGTTCTAACTTTTTTTTTTTTAGTTAAAAAATGAAGCGCCTAGCAGAAAACAACCACCACCTACCTACTTTCTCACAAGCACCGAGTTGAGTTCATTTGCTTCTTATTTGACCACTACTTGGACAACCCCATTCTTAAAAACTCCATTTTATTGCACAAAATTAAAAAAAACAGATACCTTCCGCATTGACAATGTCCCAGCGATGTCACTGCCGGGTCTCCTGGCACTTGCACGACATTGTTATGCCACATGGGCGCTTCAGCCAACAATGGGCTTCTTCACTCGAGTTTCCTGAAAACGAAAGTCCAACATCCGAGAAAAGTGTGAGAATTCCAGACCATTGGTGACCGCAGATTGGCTGCAATGCTCTTGTGGCATAACAATGTCATGCAAGCGGCAGGAGATCCGGCACTGACATTGCTGAAACAAAACCAGTGTGATAGGTGAGTATATATTTTTTTTACACAGGGGGCACATAATTTAAGAATGGTTTGTTCGAATAGTTTGTTTGCTCTCTCTCTCTCTCTGACCACCGACTAGTGCCTACGGTTGCACTCTTGGAATGGATTGGCCTAGCAATGCTTATGCTCCAAGTGCGGAGTACCAGGAGAGGCATTAACAAGCCATACTGGATGACTATATTGCCATACTGAACAGTTTCTATGTTTGGCTTTTCGGTGGAGTCATTGCATGCTCAATACTTACTACAGAGGAAGCAGTGACATCTGTTTGCCTGTTCCTTCTTACATTATGTTACATTTTGTTTTTTACTTTAAATGTACATTTTTAAATGACAAAGGAAACCTGTTCCTTGATACATGCTGCCCACACCATGAGTAACTGAATTAGAGCCTGGATGCACAATCTGAATTTTTGCCCATAGATAGAGAATTGGAATAAACATTCCACTATGTATATGCACTAAAATGTAGAAACTCCATTCAGAATTCTTTAAGATATTACAGGATGCATCACATTCCAGAAATATATTGAAAGCTAAATAGTTGCTTTTATACAACGATTTAGTTGCCTAGAATTTTATATAAATCTTGAATAACTTTGAGACTACAGCACCACTTACTGGCAGGCCGTGGTGTAAGCTGTATCTAAAGGTTAGAACTAAGATGTTAGAATTATTCCTATGTTTTTATTACTGTTATACTGTTATTACTTATTACTGTTATAAAACAGTCTAACAACCTATTAGATTTAACATGTTTCAGGCCAAGATACCATGGAATTATCAAACATCAGATCAATAAAACCATTTCCTAAAACTTGTTGCAACAAAATTACACTGTATTAAAATGAAATATAAACCTACAGTGAATAAATGCAATTTAGCTGAGAAAAAGAGTGGACAGCACCTCCAAAATTCATACAATGATCTAATAACGCTAGGCAAAAATATATATGACTGAACATGAGGTTATTAAATGCAATTAAGCCATTGTTTTCTTGGTTTTGCTTTTACATTGTTCTTTGTATTGTAAACATTTCTTGGAAACATGATTCTATGGGTCAGTAGGACAATTATGGAGACACCAAAGTTGCACAAAATGTTTCTTTATTTAGGTGGTGAAAAAAAAATCCAGAAGTTTGTAAAAATGTTGGTTTGATCCAACATTTTCAGACACTCATATCAATTTTACTTTTATGTGGGTGATAGGGGGTGAGAGCTTGACTTGTGCTTGGTGAGCTGATAGTTTTTCTGTCAAAAACAATGCTCTGATCTCTTTTAATTGATTGTTATTAGTAGGTGAAGCTGCCAAAAATGCAATTCAAATTTATTTTGTCTTTATATCATTACAGCTTAAATAATTTAATATTTTGATAGACCCAACATACCAAAATTATACAGATGTGGTGATGCCCAATATGTTTGTTTTCTGATTTAAGTTTTTTAATTTTTAATATTTTAACCCCTCGGCCGTAATAGTAATGCCAATGTCAGTCTCCCTCCCTTTGATGTGGGCTCCGGCGGTGAGCCCACATCTTTCCTGGGACATGTCAGCTGTTTTGAACAGCTGACATGTGCCCACAATAGCCGCGGGTGGAATTGCGATCCACCTGAGGCTATTAACTAGTTAAATGCTGCTTTCAAACTCTAACAGTGGCATTTAACAAGTACTTCCGGCAAGCGAGCAGGAAACACGCTCACCGGAGGTCCCCTGGAGAACCATATGGTTGTCAGTGCAAGCTTGCTATGAGCGCCACCCAGTGGTCGGTGCATACAGCAAGTGAGTAAATCTGCTATATAGAGACAATATGCTCATCGCCTCTATGTAGCAGAGCCGATCGGGTAGTGACAGCTTCTAGTCTCCTATGGAGACTATTGAAGCATGCCAAAAGTAAAAAGAGAATGTTTTTAAAAATATAAAAAAAATAAAATATAAAAGTTTAACTCACCACCCTTTCGCCCTATTCAAAATAAAACAATAAAAATGAAATCAAACATACACAAATTTGGTATTGCAGCTTTCAGAATCGCCCAATATATCAATAGAAAAAAGGATTAACTTGATCGCTAAACGGCGTAGCGAGAAAAAAAGTCAAAACGCCAGAATTACGTTTTTTAACCCCTTTATTCCATTGGACGTAATATTCCGTCCATGTGACCCTGGACCTCATTCCCATGGACGGAATAGTACGTCATAGGTGATCAGCTGCGCTCCCGGGGGAGCGCAGCTAATCGCCGCCGGGTGTCAAAAATTGACCAGTAACTTCTCATTTTTCCAACAAAATTTACAAAACCATTTTTTTTGGGACCACATCACATTTGAAGTGACTTCGAGGGGTCTACATGACAGAAAATACCAAAAAGTGACACCATTCTAAAAACTGCACCCCTCAAGGTGCTCAAAACCACATTGAAGACATTTATTATCCTTCAGGTGATTCACAGGAATTTTTAGAATGTGGAAGGAAAAAAATGATTATTTAACTTTTTTTCACAAAAAATTTACTTTAGACCCCAATTTTTTTATTTTCACAAGGGTAACAGGAAAAAATGGACCCCAAAATGTGTTGTGCAATATCTTCTGAGTACGCTGATACTCCATATGTGTGAAAAAAACACTGTTTAGGCACATGGCAGGGCTCGAAATGTAAGGAGCGCCATTTGACTTTGTGAATGAAAAATTTGCTGGAATAATTAGTGGATGCCATATCGCATTTGGAGAGCCCCTGATGTGCCTAAAGAGTGGAACCCCCCCACAAGTAACACTATTTTGAAAACTAGACCCCCTCAGAGTATTTATCTAGATGTGTGGTGGGCACCTTGATTCGTGAAAATAAAAAAATCACATTTTTCCCACAAAAATGTTTTTTGGCCTGAAATTTAGCATTTTCGCAAAGGTAACAGGAGAAATTGCACAGTACAATTTGTTGATTTTGACTCCATGGGTGTTTTCCAGAAACAAGCAGCAGTGGATGTTGCTTAATGAAAATTGCAAACTGCCGTTGTAGTGATCAGTATGTTGTAGTGACCAGTACATTGTGCCCATCTTGTGCTTCTGCAGACATGCACCAGTAAATTAGGTGAGCTCTCATCGCTACACAAATGACAAACATGTGGATGCTAACTGTGCTTTAGGTCCACTGTAGAGCTCAGAATGGAGGGGGCATTTGGATTTGGGAGTGCAGAGTTCACTGGATTTCTTTCTTGAGGAGAGGAGCCATAGTGCTTTACCAGAGCCTTTGTGCTACCAGTAACATGGAAGCCACTATATTTCCATTACCAGATGACGGACCTGAGTAGGGACTTGCTTTTTTGTGGATTGAGTTGAAGATTTTGTTAGGAACATTTCACATAATGTTTGGGATCAAATTATTTGGTACGCTATATTGTGGTTGCCATCTAAATCTCCAAGTGACATGATTCATGTGAAACCCCCCAGGGAGTCACTCATTATAATGAGGCAGCCGAGTTACTTTGAGCTGCGTTTAGCCTCTGTTCAGTATTGTCCTTCTTTTCAGAAGTGCACAAAACTGTGGCCAACTGCACTTTTATGCACACCTAAAAAGATGGATCATAGGTCAGATGCCATCCACAGTGCCTCCATCTGCCTCATTGTAGGGAATCTTTCCATCTGAATCATGAATTTCAGAGATTTACACAGAAAACCCTGGATAACGCTCATCATAGAGCGCAGAAAAACTGTGAGCCGAGCCTTACTGTGATCTTTGGGAGGCAGAATGAATAAATCAACAGCAGGTAAAGAATTGGTTTCATTTATTTTTTATGCCGTTCCTATAAGTGACTAGACAACTTTATTTTTGAGTTGGAATAACTACTGCGATACCAGATTTATATCATTTTCTTTGTTTGGCAGTCATCACATACTAAAAGACTTTTTTTTTGCAAAAACTAGTTTTTCCATTGCCATATTTTCAAAGCTATAATTTTTCCATATTTTGGCCAACAGTGTCATGTGAAGGCTTGTTTATGCAGGACGAGCTGACATTTTTATTAGTAGTATTTTAGGGCACATGATGTTTTTGATCACTTTCTATTCCATTTTTTGTAGGCAGAATGAACAAATACCTGCAATTCAGGAATTGTTTTTTGTGATTTTTTTTTCTATTCCTTTTTGTGTGTGGTAAAATTGATAAGTCAGCTTTTTCTTCTGGTCAGTACGATTATAGCAATACCCCTTTTATATAGTTTTTTTTATGTTTTGGTGCGATTATACGATAAAAACAATTTTAGCGAAAAAATAATTATTTTTGCATCGCTTTACACTGAGAGCTATAACTTTTTGTTTTTCTATTGATTGAGCTGTATGGCAGCTTGTTTTTGTGGGACAAGATGACGTTTCAGTGGTACTATTTTTATTTACATTCGTCTTTATGCTCTCATTTTATTCCACTTTTTGTTCAGCAGTATGATGATAAAGCATCATTTACTGCCTTGCTTTTTATTTATTTTTTTACAAGGTTCACTAAAGGGGTTAACTAGTTGAACAGTTTTATAGGTCGGGTCGTTCCGGACTTGGCAATACCAAATATGTGTGCTTTTCTTTTTTTTTCTTTTTTATCAGAAAAATATTTATTTATGGGTACAATATTTTGTGATATATATATACAGCTCTGGCAAAAATTAAGAGACCGCTTTAAAATGTTCAGTTTGTCTGATTTTTCTCTTTATAGGTATATTTTTGAGCAAAATGTAAATTTTTCTTTTGGTCTATAAACTTCTGACAACATGTCACCGAATTTCCAGGCAATAAATTTTCTATTTTTTTATGACAAAGAAAAATGGTCAAAATTAAAAAAAAAAACAGTGCTTTCAGACCTCAAATAATGCAAAGAAAACAAGTTCATAATTATTTAGAAAGAACAATACTAATGTTTTAACTCAGGTAGAGTTCTGAAATCAATATTTTGTGGAATAACCATGATTTTTAAAAACAGCTTTCATGCGACTTGGCATGACTGCCACCAGTCTTTCACACTGCTACTGGCGCAAAAATTTAAGCAGTTCTTTGTTTGATGGCTTGTGACTATCCATCATCCTCTTGATTACATTCCAGAGGTTATCAATGGGTTCAGGTCTGGAGAATGGGCTGCCCATGACAGGGTTTTGATGTGGTGGTCTCTTAATTTTTGCCGGAGCTGTATACAGGTCCTTCTCAAAAAATTAGCATATAGTGCTAAATTTCATTATTTTCCATAATGTAATGATTACAATTAAACTTTCATATATTTTAGATTCATTACACACCAACTGAAATTTGTCAGGTCTTTTATTGTTTTAATACTGATGATTTTGGCATACAACTCCTGATAACCCAAAAAACCTGTCTCAAAAAATTAACATATTTCAACCGTCCAATAAAATAAAAGTGTTTTTTAAAAACAAACAAAAAAAACATCAAATAATAATGTTCAGTTATGCACTCAATACTTGGTCGGGAATCCTTTTGCAGAAATGACTGCTTCAATGCGGCATGGCATGGAGGCAATCAGCCTGTGACACTGCTGAGGTGTTATGGAGGCCCAGGATGCTTCGATAGCGGCCTTAAGCTCATCCAGAGTGTTGGGTCTTGCGTCTCTCAACTTTCTCTTCACAATATCCCACAGATTCTCTATGGGGTTCAGGTCAGGAGAGTTGGCAGGCCAATTGAGCACAGTAATACCATGGTCAGTAAACCATTTACCAGTGGTTTTGGCACTGTGAGCAGGTGCCAGGTCGTGCTGAAAAATGAAATCTTCATCTCCATAAAGCATTTCAGCCGATGGAAGCATGAAGTGCTCCAAAATCTCCTGATAGCTAGCTGCATTGACCCTGCCCTTGATGAAACACAGTGGACCAACACCAGCAGCTGACATGGCACCCCACACCATCACTGACTGTGGGTATTTGACACTGGACTTCAGGCATTTTGGCATTTCCTTCTCCCCAGTCTTCCTCCAGACTCTGGCACCTTAATTTCCGAATGACATGCAAAATTTGCTTTCATCAGAAAAAAGTACTTGGGACCACTTAGCAACAGTCCAGTGCTGCTTCTCTGTAGCCCAGGTCAGGCGCTTCTGCCGCTGTTTATGGTTCAAAAGTGGCTTTACCTGGGGAATGCGGCACCTGTAGCCCATTTCCTGCACACGCCTGTGCACGGTGGCTCTGGATGTTTCTACACCAGACTCAGTCCACTGCTTCCTCAGGTCCCCCAAGGTCTGGAATCGGTCCTTCTCCACAATCTTCCTCAGGGTCCGGTCACCTCTTCTCTTGTACAGCGTTTTCTGCCACATTGTTTCCTTCCAACAGACTTCCCATTGAGGTGCCTTGATACAGCACTCTGGTAACAGCCTATTTGTTGAGAAATTTCTTTCTGGGTCTTACCCTCTTGCTTGAGGTGTCAATGATGGCCTTCTTGACATCAGTCAGGTCGCTAGTCTTACCCATGATGGGGGTTTTGAGTAATGAACCAGGCAGGGAGTTTTTAAAAGCCTCAGGAATCTTTTGCATGTGTTTAGAGTTAATTAGTTGATTCAGAAGATTAGGGTAATAGGTCGTTTAGAGAACCTTTTCTTGATATGCTAATTTTTTGAGACAGGTTTTTTGGTTTATCAGGAGTTGTATGCCAAAATCATCAGTATTAAAACAATAAAAGACCTGACAAATTTCAGTTGGTGTGTAATGAATCTAAAATATATGAAAGTTTAATTGTAATCATTACATTATGGAAAATAATGAAATTTAGCACTATATGCTAATTTTTTGAGAAGGACCTATATATATATATAATATATATAATGATATATATATATAATAATATATATATACATATATATATATATATATATAAATATTTAAGTTTTTTTACTTTTTTTACTTTGTTTCACTATGGGACTTTCACGTTTTGCAATCTGATCTCTTGTAAAACGTAACATTTTTTCTATTGTTAAAATCTAAATAAAGTGCCGATAAGTGCCAAAAAGTGCCCATGCAAAAAATGTGTATACACACTAGCAACCTGCGCTGTGCGCCTAATATCCGTTAATAATGACCAATGTCCTATTTTCAGTCATATTAGGAACATATGATGCCATTTTGTAACATCTGTAACATGCATATATTTATATGTCCACTGTAGCGTAATCATGTATCAATCAATGGCGTATTCGCTCCACATTAATCTGCCAACCAGGTCATACTATTATATACAGCATATCTTTCTTATGATGGAATATTTAGGCATACAGTACAGACCAAAAGTTTGGACACACCTTCTCAAGATTTTTCTGTATTTTCATGACTATGAAAATTGTACATTCACACTGAAGGCATCAAAACTATGAATCAACACATGTGGAATTATATGGGGTGCTACCCCAAGATGACCTGGCCTCCACAGTCACCAGACCTGAACCCAATCGAGATGGTTTGGGATTAGCTGGACCGCAGAGTGAAGGCAAAAGGGCCAACAAGTACTAAGCAACTCTGGGAACTCCTTCAAGACTGTTGGAAGACCATTTCCGGTGACTACCTCTTGAAGCTCATCAAGAGAATGCCAAGAGTGTGCAGTAATCACATACTGTATTTTCAGTTGTTTCACACTTTTTTGTTAAGTATATAATTCCACATGTATTAATTCATAGTTTTGATGCCTTCAGTGTGAATGTACAATTTTCACAGTCATGAAAATACAGAAAAATCTTTGAATGAGAAGGTGTGTCCAAACTTTGGTCTGTACTGTATATGTAACCATTCTCAGGCAAATAGAAATATAGTCTCATAATCAAGTATTACGATGATTACCATACCTATGGAGCTCCAGGGTACTAAATTATACTTAATATCAAAGACCTCTATATATAAACTCTTATGGTGAGTCTCATAACATATGATTAACACCAATAATCCCCTGATGAATCAAGGCATGATGAAACGCATTGGGAGGCATCACTTGGGATAGAGCCCACACTGCAAGGCAGATGTGCCACTATGTATGCAGTGGTCGGGACACCCTTTATGAGAACGTGACTACAGGCATCGCTGTTCAAAAGCACGATATTACAGATGAGTATGATGATGTATTAAGGGCTCACCATGAGAGTTTATATATAGAGGGCTTTGATATTAGGTATAATTTAGTACCCTGGAGCTCTATAGGTTTGGTAATCTTCGTAATACTTGATTATGAGACTATATTTCTATTTGCCTGAGAATGGTTACATATATGCCTAAATATTCCGTCATAAGAAAGATATGCTGTATATAATAGTATGACCTGGTTGGTGGATTAATGTGGAGTGAATACGCCATTGATTGATACATGATCGCTCTACAGTGGACATATAAATATATGCATGTTACATATGTTACAATATGGCATCATATGTTCCTAATAGGACTGAAAATAGGACATTGGTCATTATTAACGGATATTAGGTGCTACAGCACAGGTTGCTAGTGTGTTTACACATTTTTTGCACGGGCACTTTTTGGCACTTATCGGCACTTTATTTAGATTTTAACAATAGAATAAATGTTAAGTTTTAACCTATCAATCGGCTTAGTACGGATATAATTTGGATTGATTACATTGGCCCCTGCTTTAACATTGATCTCTTGTAAAGCATAAGAATGCTGGAGTATTCCCCTCATCCTTCAAACATGCCTCGATCACACTCATTCTCAAAAAGACCTCCCTTGACCCATCCTCTGTGTCTAGCTATCGCCCATATCTCTTTTCCCTTATGCCTCAAAACTACTGAACAGCATGTATATCTTGAACTGTCCTCCCACCTCTCCTCCTGCTCCCTCTTTGAACCCCTTACAATCAGGCTTCCGACTGCATCACTCAACTGAAACTGCCCTAACTAAAGTCACCAACGACCTACTAACCGCCAAGAGCAAGCGACACTACTCTGTCCTCCTTCTCCTGGACCTGTCTTCTGCCTTCGACACTGTGGACCATTCCCTCCTGCTACAGATTCTCTCATCTCTTGGCATCACAGGCTTGGCCCTATCCTGGATCTCATCATATCTAACAAACCGAACATTCAGTGTCTCCCTCTCCCGCATCACCTCCTCACCTCGCCCCCTGTCTGTCGGTGTTCCCCAAGGCTCAGTTCTAGGACCCCTACTCTTCACCATCTACACCCTCGGCCTGGGACAGCTCATAGAATCCCATGGTTTGCAGTATCATCTCTACGCCAACGACACGCAGATCTACCTATCTGGACCTGACCTCACCTCCTTACTGACCAAAATCCCACAATGTCTGTCTGCTATTTCTGCTTTCTTCTCTGCTCGCTTTCTAAAACTGAACATGGACAAAACAGAATTCATCATCTTTCCCCCATCTCACTCTACCCCCCCACCAGACCTGTCCATCAACGTCAATGGCTGCTCACTTTCCCCAGTCCCGCATGCTCGGTGCCTCGGAGTGATCCTCGACTCTGCCCTCTCTTTCAAGCCACATGTCCAAACCCTTGCCTCCTCCTGCCGTCTCAAACTCAAAAATATTTCCCAGATCCGTGCATTCCTTGACCATGAAACTAGTGCATGCCCTCATCATCTCCTGCCTCGACTACTGCAACCTCCTACTCTCTGGCCTTCCCTCTAGCACTCTGGCACCACTCCAATCCATCCTGCACTCTGCTGCCCGACTAATACACCTGTCTCCCCGTTATTCCCCAGCCTCTCCTCTCTGCCAAGCCCTTCATTGGCTTCTTATCGTCCAGAGGCTCCAGTTCAAAACCCTAACCATGACCTACAAAGCCATCCACAATCTGTCTCCTCCATACATCTGCGACATGGTCTCCCAATACATACCCACACGCAACCTTCGATCCTCTCAAGATCACCTCCTCTACTCCCCTCTTATCTCTTCTTCCCACAACGGCATACAAAGCTTCTACCGTGCCTCTCCCATACTCTGGAACTCTCTACCCCAACACATCAGACTCGCGCCTACCATGGAAACCTTCAAAAAGAACCTGAAGACCCACCTCTTCCGACAAGCCTACAACCTGCAGTGATGATCAGTCTACTGAACCACCGCACGACCAGTTCTACCCTCTCCTAGTGTATCCTCACCCATCCCTGTAGACTGTGAGCCCTTGTGGGCAGGGTCCTCTCTCCTTCTGTACTTGTTTGTGCCTTGTATTGCTCATGTTTACTGTACTTGTCTTTATTTGCCTCTCTTTACATGTAAAGTGCCATGGAATAAATGGCGCTATAAAAATGTATATAATAAAAAAATAAATAAAGTATTCCTATGTTGTGCAAACTTTCAGTGCTGCACTGACAGACAAACTTAGTAGATCATGCATTGGGCATGTTCAAGCAAGTTTGCTACCTCTGGTGACCCAGTCGTCAAGACGACATTGGGTTACCATAGCAATGATCAGACCCCAGCAATGATGTTGTGGGAGCGCCAATCCAAGGGCAGAGGATGCTTACTCTCTCTGTCTGTTTACTACATGCTGCAATTGATTTCAATCACAGCTTTTAGGGGTTAAAGTGCCATAAGCTGTACAGCACCACTCCTGGCATTGAGTGCCGGGTGTCAGCTGGCAGAATCAGCTGACACCCGGTGGTGATTGATCGCACAGCCACTGTGCACGAGCAATCGCCATAATGTATCCATAATGTATCCATATGTCTAATGTCGTTAAATACCAGGTGACCTGGATGTATGGATATGTCCAAGGCCGTAAAGGGGTTAAACATAGCTGTCCTAGACCATCAGCTGACTCTTTTAGCAGCCACAACTTTCCTGATACTTTGCATGAGTCTTCAGTTCTTCTGGTGCGGAGGCCAACTCAGTGACTTATAGAGTCAAATCACGTCATTGACATTAATTCAGGCACTTTAGACTTGGACCAAATTGAATCTGCTGACTGATTTGAGCTAATCTGCCTGACATTAATTTCTGGGATATTTCCTTATCTCTACAATCAGAGCTCAGCTTTCATTTTCTAAACAGATTTGGTAAAATTAAAGCTGCAAGGTAATTGGGTGCAATTAGCAATAAAGACTTTTTTTATTTATTATAAATTAAGTGAGTGTGACGGTTACCGCATGAAATAGTATAATTTTATGTGAGTTTGAGTTATATTAAAGACCTGATTGAAAGATGAAGCATGATTTCAATAGACAGAAATTTCTCGTGATGCTGTTCGGGAAGTTGCTCTTATACAGATTCCAAGCCTTTACTAAACATTCAGTGACCGAAAATTATTGGCATATTATTTGTATATCCCTTTTTTTACATTTGTGAAACAATTTTTTTACGTTTTGTTCTTTACTTCAAATGTAAAATTGTAAATGGAAACATGTGACAAATACACGGAGAGTATGAATAAGAGCCTGGCCGCACAATTGCAGTCAAGTATGTTTTTGTCTGAAACACTTCAGTGTTATAGAGAAAAGATAGTTTGAAGAACTGGCTGTGGACCATAGCAAGAGGCAGGACAAGTTCATCAGTTTCTCCTTACACTTCTCCAGGTGACTGACAGATCTCTCGCTATATACATATATTGTAGAGACCTCACAATCATCTAGAGCGGTGCGGGGCAGAAGCCAACCGGGCTCTGTGCTAGACTAATCTCTTTTCCCCCTATGGTTACCAGTTCAGTCAGTTTTCAAACTATGTTCTCTCTGAAACATCTGAGCTAAAATATACCTATGTGCAATTGTGCAGCCAGGATCTTTTGGGAGCTTGAATCAAATGACGATTTCCCTGTAAATCTTTACTGGGGATTTATGCACTGTGTGGAGTTTGAATTTTCTATTTGTAGTTTTGTGAGATTTCTCCAAGTACTGACTACTCCTCTACACTCCTTCCAAAACATTTTGATAAACTGATCAGCGTTCTTTAAAATTTGCCCTTGTGTATTGAAATTTAGATCTACTGGAGAAAGAGACTAATGCAAGAGATGATAATCCATTTATAGCATAGTAGAATCTATTGGTACTAAATAAAAAATTTAAAGGGTTGTCCAGTCCAAATCGATAAGTCTGCAGTCACTCTGTGTCTGCAGACTTATGAATCCCCAGTGCCGGTTTCTGAAGGGTATGTATGTGTTATACATACCCCTGTCAAAAACCCATCTACTGGATGTGGCCTCGCTCTATACACTTGCATGGACCGAGGTCGTGCCCAATGGATGGACTCTAGCTGGGAGTATTTATAACTTATACATATCCTCCAGTCCCCGCTCAGAAACCAGTGAATCCCTGCAGTGCATAGTACGTGCGCTTGGGGATTCATAAGTATGCAATCACACAGAGTGACTGCAGACTTATCGTTTTGGACCAGACAACCTTTTTAATATATTGCTAGTGTAAGGCCAGGATCACACATGCGAGAAACTCGCATGAACACATGTATTTCTGTGCAGCTGCACGCTCCGGTCTGAGTGCCAGTGGCAAATCCGGGTGTTCATGCGAGAGACTCGCACAAGAATAGTGCGAGTTTCTCACATGTGTGATCCCGGCCTAAGAAGAAGGACCATGCCGCGGGTACCTGTTTTGTTCCGGGTCCGGAACTGTTGTCGTTATCTCCTCTGTTGTCCGGGGGAAAGCTTAAGAGACCAGACCAATCTTTGCAGGTGGAGCAGGAGGTGTGGCTAAGTGTTCACAGCTAAAGCGCGCGGGAAAACGGGCAGACTTGGAGGGAACAGACAGCGTACAACAGGGAGAAGTGAGTGCTCTGGCCCTTGAGCACCAGTACAGTGCAGGCCCGCACTCGAGCATCCCCGCCGCCGCTGACAGAGACTGTGAGGAGAGATGTGGTGTGTATCCATTGGTCACCACGAAGCGAGGTGCCAAACGCTCCGGGCTAGTGAGCACTGCACGCATACCACCAAAGAGATACCGGGAGCAGGACCGCCATCTGCTCCCCGATTCCCCAGTGTATATCTGCTGGGTCATGTTGGGCTCAGACAGTGCGGTGGTCCATACTACTCTGGCCACATTCGTATATGCACTAGGGGCTCAGCGGAAGGTTCTGGAGACCAACCGCTGTCGCCAGAAGACGGATCATCATTACCTTCCGGACCTCAACAGGCAAGTGCTGCGCCAGTCATTGTTGGAGCCATCACCTGCTCTATGGCTACCATGTCTTGAGAAACGACTGACAGTTGACTCAGCAAGAACTGTTAATACTTTTTCTACTGTTCTTCAACTCTGCATACTATTTACATTTTGAACTGCTTATTCCTCTGTTAACCGTTTACCTCCCTGCATGGAGTATACCAGTGTTAATTAAAACTGTTAAACTTTGCTCCGTCTCCTGTCCGTCACTGCATCCCGCAACCTGCTCACACTTCCAATGTGTCTTACTTTCTTTATAGTAGGGGCAATTTAAGTGTGTAATAAGTGACATATACACAATACTACCCATTAGAGAGTATATATAATTTGACCTGGGTAACACAAGAGCAAAAATAAGAAAAACAAAAGTGAGAGGGGATGCAGAAAAAATAAAAAACAGCTTAGTTTATTCACAAGTAAAATCAGACTACGGCTCATTCAGTCACTGCACAGAGTATTGAACATTTATCATCTCAGTGCTCAGCTTTGCTGTTGACCACCCAGACTCGCTTTGTCAACACTTCACCAGTGAGAAGCTGCATCACCGTCCTATTTTACAAAGAAGAAGGGCATTAGAGGAAGGTCTTTCTAAATAAAAACATTGTCTTTCTGTTGAGTCATTTGAAAGCTGCTCTAGCTTTTTGGCTATCTTCCAATCCCTTAATGCATGCAGATCTATACATGCTGCACTGTGCGTCTCCGATAAACAACGACCTAGAGATTAACAAGATTTTCTGCAATAGTCTGCCAGGGCTTTTTTAAGCAATTAAAACAAAGCAATGGGGTGTCCATGATACACTTAAAATTAAAAAACATTATATTCTTGGCTGGGAATGTGTTTATGACCTGGATGTTTTTTAGTAAAAGATCAAATTGTTCTGGGAATCTGTGAACATCTACAAGGTCAGAATTGGAACCGTGGATAGTATCATCCAACTCTATTAGGAATCATCATAAGAAGCTTATGTTTAATTCCAAAGAAGTCATTGAAAACTGAGGGAGTTTATTTCAGACATATGGCGCATTGCCGTAGCTGTGTAACAGAGCATACCGCACCACACAAGGCCCACTAAAGAAAACAACAATCACCTTCACAAAGTACGTCGCTCCATCAGAGATATACAGATTGGAAGCCATAAAAAAATGACAGCAAGAACTGAAAGTTTATCCGAATGTCACGTTGAACCCGGCAGTGCCTAAGGCTCATGAATATAGGCATAGCACTGTTCTCTACAAGCTTTACCATCCTCTGTTTGCTTTTGATTTCATGCAAAGGCATAAAGAGTTATTTCCATATAGAATCCAGCAAAAATTTGTTAAATCTGTCACCAGATTTAACAATACAAACTGCATACATTATTAAACAGTTGTTTTAGACCCGATGACGCTGTGTACTTACCTTGAAAATCCATGTCAGAATGGCCAGTTTTCCCTCCTGATATGAAAATGAACATTTTGGGAATCCAGCTAGATTTATAGTTTGCTCACCATAATATCAGAACTAAGCAATCATTATGACATGAATTTTTCAAACTAAGTATGGCTGTCTCATGAGGTCTAAGAGATCTATACAGTTTGTATTCCAAAATATGGTGACACAAAAATTATAAATATTTCGGCGTGCCATATATTTGCCTTATATAAATTTTAAGTGTCGTTTAACCTTAGACTTTAACGTTTGTACATTTAATGATACTGTACTTTCTACATTATAAGAAAAAAACAGTTTGCTTTTTTATGGAGTTTATTTAGCTTTTTAATGGTTTAAACTAGTTATTTACAGAGATGTAACAAGTATATAAGCAATACTTACAAGCAGTGCTAAAAGTACGGGAACCGAAGCCTATTACCATATATAGAGAAATCCTTTATGTGAATAAAAAAATTGCTATTAGTGAAAAATTGCTTATTTTGTACCAATCTTCAGTTACTATCCTGTCACCTGACGCCCCCTGCCAGAAGAGAAAGCCAGGAGACCGGAGGGATCCAAAATTACATAATACAAAATTCTGTAAAAACAAGAATGTGTTGTAAAGTTTTAAAACTTCTCTGATCAATTTAACAGAAACAACATAAAAACTTAAATGTTAATACACTCAGCCAATATAGTATAGATAAAAAAGATAATAATCTGGGCTGTCGAATGGAAAATGTGAAGTATCGACCATAGGATGTGAAGATAATATTCACTAGACTTGTCATTGTATTGACATACAAGAAGCAGATAGAAATTGCCGTGCCGGCTTATATTGTACAGAGGTGTGAAGCGAAAACCATCCAATGATGTCTGTCTCTCTTGAAATGTGAAATGTCCTTTGATCTACTGTTTGTTAGAAGGATGATCACCAAGCTACCAGGTTCACTTGTGGAGCTTTGCTCAGTCACTTATTTCAGATTAGATGTTTGTCTATGATAGAACCATTATTCCTGGGAGGATTTCTGATATTTCATCTGTATAGAGCAAACATCAGGCTGTCGTGACTTGATGTGCCCTACACAACTAATCCTGGTTATACAGGGTTTTTACAGGACAAATTGTTCATTGTTCAAGAGGATTATGTATTTGATAAAGACCAAAACCGTGTTTGTCTCAACCCTGTGTGTCATAGGTTCACTGTTGTATCGTAAAGTCCTAGTCGGTATCAGTTGATCTTATATGGCTGCTCAGCACTGCTGCTGAAACACTAAGATGTGATATAAGATGAAATATTAATATAAGATTTTCCCAAACAAACACTTCTACATGCTCTACCACCAGAACTTTGCATGGATGGCCTATACCGAGGATAGGTCATCAATATTAGATGGGTGGGGGTGCAACATTCAGCATTCCTGTTGATCAGATTTTTTCGCTGCCGTGGTGGACAGCTGTGCTCAATTGTGGAGCTGACAGACACAGCTGTGTCAACTGTATAAAAGCAGTGGTCAGTCCTGCCATATACCCCAATTCAACGAATAAATAAGAGTCAGTAATAACGCTGCAGTCTCTATACAGTTGATGGATCTGTGAAGTTCCGCTTTGCAACTGATTATCTCTGGTTGCCATCGGCAAAGAATACAGCTGTACAGCTTAACGGCGAAGGTGCCGGGTGTCGCACCCCCACCAAATTAATTTTGATGCCCTATCCCAAGAAAAGGCTATCAATATAAAGTACCGGACAATCCCTTTAAACAAGATAGTTCTAAGGATTTTCTTGGTTTCTTACTAAATATGATCCTTACATCTTCAAATTCTAATGAAACACAAGATTTCTCAAAAATGGCAATATTTTTCAATCTTTGCCTGTCCGTCTGAGCCTGTGCCCACTGGGTGGGCGCATCCAGGGGACATTAGCAGTACACGAGGTAATTATTAAATGTTTATTAATTCAGCCATATTTCCTTCCTTTTTCATCATGATATATTAGGCACATTATTACCGTATATACTCGTGTATAAGCCGACCTGTGTATAAGTCGACCCCCCTAATTTTGCCACAAAAAACTTGGAAAACTTATTGACTCGCGTATAAGCCGGGTGTATAAGTTGCCGTCCTGCTCTGTGCTCCCCCATCCAGCTCTGTGCGCCCCCATTCTCCTCTGTGCTCACCTCCTCCTGCTCCATTATCCTGTCCTGCTCGTGCTTTCCATCCTCCCAGTCCTGCTCCGTGCTCCCCCATCCAGCTCTGCACTCCCCCATTCTCCTCTGTGCCCACCCCGTCCTGCTCCGTGCTCTCCGTCCTCCCCCCGTTCTGTTCCGTGCTCTCCGTCCTCCCCCCCGTCCTGCTCCGTGCTCTCCGTCCTCCCCAGTTCTGCTCTGT
The DNA here is from genome assembly GCA_033576555.1 of Oophaga sylvatica. Classification (NCBI taxonomy): domain Eukaryota; kingdom Metazoa; phylum Chordata; class Amphibia; order Anura; family Dendrobatidae; genus Oophaga; species Oophaga sylvatica. The sequence goes on along the minus strand of JARQOD010000002.1, from coordinate 245,626,078 downwards.
GCTCTCCGTCCTCCCCCCGTTCTGCTCTGTGCTCTCTGTCCTCCCCCCCATCCTGCTCCGTGCTCCTTGTCCTCCTCCATGCTCCCCCCGTTCCTCCTCCATCATACTCACCCTCCCCGTGCCATCGCTGAATGTCCCGGCGGCAATCCTGCGTTCTCCCTGGCTTCCTGCAGCTCTCCCCGGCTTCCTGCAGCTCTCCAGCGCTGAGCGGTGACGTAATACCGCTCATTAAGGCCATGAATATGGAGGCCACGCCCATGGGAGTGGCGTCGCGTCCATATTACATGACCTTAATGAGCGGGTATTACGTCAGCGCTGGAGAGCTGCAGGAAGCCGGGGAGAGCTGCAGGAAGCCGGGGAGAACGCAGGATTGCAGGGACGTTCAGCGATGGCATGGGAGGGTGAGTATGATGTCCCAGCCACCGGCTCCTGCCGCCGCATCCCCTCCCCCGCTGGTTTCTGCCCTATGACTCATGTATAAGCCGAGGGGGCATTTTCAGCACAAAAAAGGTGCTGAAAATCTCAGCTTATACATGAGTATATACGGTACTTATAATGACACTAGTCTATCATTTCTTGATGCATTAGCATTGCATTATTTGCACTTGCACCTTATTGTTTTTCTCAACAGTCCTGATACTACATTGGGTTTTGTTCTCCTCTTTTTGATTTCAACTCCTCACTTACCACCTTTTATTCATGGCATTTGCACTTTATTTGTACTCTGTGTACAGTACTATTAAATTTGTGACCATGTCACATATTATTGATTATTGATTATTACTATTGCACAGCACCTTGCACTTTGCTTATTTTGCATATCGCACATAATTACCTTCATGTGATTTATTATTTTCCATCATATCGTTATGTCCCCTGTTTGTTGTCCCTTTATGGCATTGGTTTCCTGCCCCTCATTGTATATCCCACAATAAAATTAATTTATTCAATATTTGGACATTTTTTCGGTCTTTGTTCGTGGTTTCTAGTATAGTGAAGCAGAAGAATTAAGTCTGTGTGGCTGAAATGAGAAATTAATTTTCAACATTAAAATTTTTTATAGCACAATTAAGCCGACACTTTTGCTAGAGGTACAGGCTCGGACTGGCCCATAAGGGAACAAGGGAATCCCCTGATGGGCCCCTGTGCAGACCTGGTCTCCGAACTCCACTGCATGGGCAGTACTTCCCAAAACTCACTTGATTCACTGCACAGAAAAAAGCAGCATCTCATTATTCATTAACCAAACTACCCAGGTGTTATACAGAGATATAGGTAAATTTGTGAACAAGGGTAGAGTAATATTTTTATGCAGGCGAAAAGTGGGCGCCCAAAAGTCAATGTTGCTGGTGGGTCCTTGGAACCCCAGTCCGACACTGTAGAGGTATATAGTCAACTCACACTGGGTAAGTGGCAAAAACAGACAGTACTTACATTCAAAAGACCACTTTAGCATCAAAATTACAATAATCTTTATTTGTTTCTTTTGCATGAGAAACCTACATATGTAAGGCGGCTAGGGTGGTAGTCGTGGCAAAAAGCTGTAATGTTCCCACACCCTGGCGTCCCACAGATGAAACAAAATGTCCCTTCTGCTGTGTGTGCAGTATGCAGCATATGACGTCACCTCCTTACACTCCTACCTTCTAAAATATGGTCGTCCCCTACCATGGCGGCACCTGTAAACTTAAACCGGTTAGCTTTTTTTAAAAAAACATTAATAAAGTTAATAAAATCTTAGTCCAACGCTTCTTGTGGGTCAACTGTGACCCTGGTTCCACTCGGTTGGAATCCTGGAATCAAAAGAGTTCAAGTTCCTTTAACATGGGTCCGACTGACCCCGGTCCCCTTGCTTCTGGGACCCGCACACACATTGTGCAACACTTGCAACACTTTAGGCCCATGGGCCAGTCCTTTCTTCCTCCGGGTATCCAAACATAGGAAGTCCAAATAAACAAACACACTAGCCCAGTGGTAAACTCAGCAATAGTCCATATAGTCCTGACCCGGCTCGCTCCTTGGGTCCTCCTGTTTAGATTTTTCCCCTCCCTCCATTAATAGAGTACGGTCCCTTTAAAACAAGTGTGCTGCTTGTACACTCTCATGGGAAGTTCAGGGTTAAAACAGCACAGGACTTAAAGCAGGCACACCTAGTTCATTCTTTTTACCCAGGGTGATTAACCCCTTCAGGGTTTTAGTCCAGTAATCCAGCAGGGGATGCGTAACTGTACGCAAAGAAACTTGAAGGAGGGGAAAAAACAAATTCAACTCTAACCATGTGGATCAGTACTGACACCTAGTCCTGGTGCCGTTCAGGGCTCCTTGGCCTTAAGGAGATGCAGAACAGTCTTTTGTTTGGTTTCAATAGGTGCAACTACCACAACATGTCCATTTAAAGGGACCACCTCTACTCAATACAAGGCCGATGACCAGCATAGTGGGCTGCACTTTAGCCCTGAACAATAATAAATGTGTGGCCTGAAGACCCCCTGGAGGAAGACTCTCCACTGTGGCTCCGACTTCTTTCCTCCACCAGCAGGCGGCTCCGAGCACTTGGAGCCTCCTGCTCCCGTGACCCAACTGTTGCCACCGCATCTTTTAAGGGTGCCACTGCCCTCTGGCATTCTGTAGTGGCTGCAACCATTGTAGGCAGCCGCACACAATACCGCGTCTCCCGTGCCTGTCTCTCCTCAATGCTGGAGACCACTTTCACCGCCACAGCATACGGTCCCTGGGGCTCCTCTTCTCGGATAAAGGTCACCCAATCCCATTCACGTAAAGGACCCTCAAGCGTGATAGACCTGGCATTGACATAAATCTTGTCTCTGCCTCGGCCTCTTGAATAAACCAATACCCTCTGGTAAGGTTAAAATATTTGATCAGGCCGCGTGTTATCTGGCTGGACATGTTACCTCCTCCTGGCCGCTGCAGCTCTTTTGCTATGGTAGCCTGGGATTCATCCAAGTAGATGCCATGAGGAAATGCGGAGACCGGAGAAGGTGCTGGGGCAGGAGTAGGTGTGGAGACTGTGGTGAGGGTAGGTGTCACACTCACTGTGACTGTAGCTGGTTGTGACGGTCCTCCACTGCGGCCGCATGAATTCGGAATTACGGCCACAACGGTCCTTCTTTACATGACTTCCAGTTTCTTGACCGCTTCCGCCTCCGGATGTGGTGCTCCAGCTCCCGACAATCTTCCTTTCCGGCCAGCCAAATGGGAACCAGACTTCCAGTTCTGCCATCCACCAGCCTCCGAGGCACAAGCCTGAATTTGACTGGCCCACGGACTGCTCCCAGTCCTGCCGCCCGATGCCTCCATGGAAGGACATGCTGCACCGCTGCATGGGGACAGGTAATTCGGGTGGCAATGGCGTTTCTCCTCCAGATTCAATGTCCTTTTCTTCCGGACTTTGCCCGTTCGTGGGTGGGGCCACTTCTGGCCGCTCCACCTGTTTCTTAGGAATCTGCTCCAGGGGTCGGGGCTTCTTCTTCCGCGGTGCCCATCTTGGGCAGGCACCAGTCACTAGGGTACATGGCCTAGGCTTAGGGCACTGCTTCTGCAAAGCTGGTTTTCGCGCCCTTTTCTGCTTAGGACACCTACATGGGGGGCACTGCTCCCATCTTTCGCGCCACTGACCGCCATATTTATGTCAGTGTTCAGCGCCATCTTAAAGTCTCTAACGCTGCCATCTTTGCCGTTTTCAAGGCTCCTCCCCTCTTGGCATATAAGGCTTCGCAATCCTTCCAAATATGCCAATTCTGTATGGTGGTCAGGGTGGTAGTCGTGGCAATGAGCTGTAATGTTCCGACATTCAGGCACCCCAGAGATGAAGCATATTCTCCTTTCTGCTGTATGTGCAGTATGCGCAACAGAACATTCACACTCACATTTACTGCCGCAGTCTCCTCTGCTTCTGTCATTCCATCTTCAGCTCACAAACAGCTCCAGAGACAGTGTTCATTCTAAACAGGTTAACTTTACTTATCAGTAGGGTTTTCAGTACAGATGCGGCACAGTGCATACAGAGTGACATTTCTAGAGCCTTCCCCATCTTCCTAGCAATCCCTGCTCTTCCTGGACAATCCCTGTTCTGTCTTGGCAATCACTGCTCTTCCTGGACAATTCCTGTCCTATTCCAGAAATCACTGCTCTTCCTGGACAATCCCTGTCCCGTCCGTGCCTTTAGGCCCACCAGCTTCCTTCCATTTCCCTTGTCCGGTCTCAAAAGGAGAAGATAAAAGGCTCACCGTCTCAGCTTCGCCTGGTCCCAGTCGTGGACACTGGAACCTATTCGGTATAGGTTCCATTTAAGCTGGTGACCGACTGCATGCCACTCAGCCTGGGACCCCTTCTTGCCAAAGTAATCTTATCTCCACGGCTGTCAGACTGTCCCTGTTCACTGTAGCATCTCAACTAATTCTAACCAGGAAGTCCCAGCACTAGACCCTATTGCTCTGTACTACACTACTCTGTAACTCCTCCCAGTCTGGAAAACCCCAATACTAACTATATCTACTCTAAGACTCTTATTCCCTATCTCTAGTGTGCCCCACTAATCTAGTCCCCCTATTGTCCTATGCCAGGGGCAGATTCGGGCAGATGCTCAGGGACTGCAGTTATTTGGCAAACAGCTGTATTTTGATTGCCATCAGCTCATTCATTTCTTCTTGTTCTGTAAGCACACAGACACAGTGTTCACTACTGAACACTGAAGGGCGTGCAATGAAAGATTACGTCTTGACACTAGTGCCAGAGTTAGGATGTACTTTGTGGGCAGAGTTCGTATGTCCCTAGAAGGAGGGTATAAATATCCAAATGGCCCTTGTCAGAAAAAAAGATTGCCCACCCCTGTCCTATGCTAACCCTAATCCTATACACAACACATATAAAATACATTCACATTGCAGTACATAAACACATTAACCCCTTCATGACCCAGCCTATTTTGACCTTAAAGACCTTGCCATTTTTTGCAATTCTGACCAGTGTCCCTTTATGAGGTAATAACTCAGGAACGCTTCAACGGATCCTAGCGATTCTGAGATTGTTTTTTTGTGACATATTGGGCTTCATGTTAGTGGTAAATTTAGGTCGATAATTTTTGCGTTTATTTGTGAAAAAAATGGAAATTTGGCGAAAATTTTGAAAATTTTGTAATTTTCAAATTTTTAATTTTTATTCTGTTAAACCAGAGAGTTATGTGACACAAAATAGTTAATAAATAACATTTCCCACGTGTCTACTTTACATCAGCACAATTTTGGGAGCAACATTTTTTTTGTTAGGAAGTTATAAGGGTTAAAATTTGACCAGCAATTTCTCATTTTTACAGCAAAATTTACAAAACCATTTTTTTAGGGACCACCTCACATTTGAAGTCACTTTGAGGGGTCTATATGGCAGAAAATACCCAAAAGTGACACCATTATAAAACCTGCACCCCTCAAGCTACTCAAAACTACATTCAAGAAGATTATTAACCCTTCAGGTGCTTCACAGGAACTAAAGCAACGTGGAAGGAAAAAATGGACATTTTAATTTTTCCAACAAAAATTTTCTTTTAGCATAAATTTTTTCATTTTTACATGGGCAACAGGATAAAATGGATCCTAAAATTTGTTGGGCAATTACTCCTGAGTACACAGATACCTCATATGTGGTCATAAACCACTGTTTGGGCGCACGGCAGGGCTCAGAAGGGAAGGAGCGCCATTTGACTTTTTGAATGGAAAATATGCTGGAATATTTAGCGGTTGCCATGTCGCATTTGGAGAGTCCCTGTGTGCCTAAACATTGGAGCTACCCCACAAGTGACCCCATTTTGGAAACTAGACCCCCTAAGGAACTTATCTAGATGCATAGTGAGCACTTTGAACCCCAGGTGCTTCACAAATTGATCCGTAAAAAAAAGAAAGTACTTTTTTTTCACAAAAAATTTCTTTTAGCCTCAGTTTTTTCATTTTCACATGGGCAACAGTATAAATTGGATCCTAAAATTTGTTGGGAAATTTCTCCTGAGTACACAGATACCTCATATGTGGTCATAAATCACTGTTTGGGCGCACGGCAGGGCTCAGAAGGGAAGGAGCACCATTTGACTTTTTGAATGGAAAATATGCTGGAATATTTAGCGGTTGCCATGTCGCATTTGGAGAGTCCCTGTGTGCCTAAACATTGGAGCTCCTCCATAAGTGACCCCATTTTGGAAACTAGACCCCCTAAGGAACTTATCTAGATGCATAGTGAGCACTTTGAACCCCCAGGTGCTTCACAAATTGATCCGAAAAAAAAAGAAAGTACTTTTTTTTCACAAAAATTTTCTTTTAGCCTCAGTTTTTTCATTTTCACATGGGCAACAGTATAAATTGGATCCTAAAATTTGTTGGGCAATTTCTCCTGAGTACACAGATACCTCATATGTGGTCATAAACCACTGTTTGGGCGCACGGCAGGGCTCAGAAGGGAAGGAGTGCCATTTGACTTTTTGATTGGAAAATATGCTGGAATATTTAGCGGTTGCCATGTCGCATTTGGAGAGTCCCTGTGTGCCTAAACATTGGGCTCCCCCACAAGTGACCCCATTTTGGAAACTAGACCCCCTAAGGAACTTATCTAGATGCATAGTGAGCACTTTGAATCCCCAGGTGCTTCACAAATTGATCCGTAAAAAAAAGAAAGTACTTTTTTTTCACACAAATTTTCTTTTAGCCTCATTTTTTTCATTTTCACATGGGCAACAGTATAAATTGGATCCTAAAATTTGTTGGGCAATTTCTCCTGAGTACACAGATACCTCATATGTGGTCATAAACCACTGTTTGGGCGCACGGCAGGGCTCAGAAGGGAAGAAGCGCCATTTGACTTTTTGAATGGAAATTAGCTCCAATCGTTAGCGGACACCATGTCGTGTTTGGAGAGCCCCTGTGTGCCTAAAGTTTAGAGCTCCCCCACAAATGACCCCATTTTGGAAACTAGACCCCCTAAGGAACTTATCTAGATGCAAAGTGAGCACTTTGAACCCCCAGGTGCTTCACAGAAGTTTATAACGCAGAGCCGTGAAAATAAAAAAATCCTTTTTTTTTCTCAAAAAATGATTTTTTAGCCCACTATTTTTTATTTTCACAATGGTTACAGGAGAAATTGGACCCCAAAAGTTGTTGTCCAGTTTGTCCTGAGTACGCTAGTACCCCATATGTGGGGGGGAACCATTGTTTGGGCACACGTCAGGGCTCGGAAGGGATGCAGTGACGCTTTGAAATGCCGACTTGATGGAATGGCCTGCGGGCGTCATGTTAGGTTTGCAGAGCCCCTGATGTGCCCAAACAGTAGAAACTCCCCACAAGTGACCCCATTTTGGAAACTAGACCCCGCAAAGAACTTATCTAGATGTGTGGTGAGCACTTTTAACCCCCAAGGGCTACACAGCAGTTTATAACGCCCGGGCATGAAAATAAAAAAATCATATTTCTTCCATAATCAGGATCTTTTAGTCCCCAATTTTTGTATTTTCCCAAGGGTAACAGGAGAAATTAGACCCCAAAAATTGTTGTCCAATTTGTCCTGAGTACGCTGATACCCCATATGTGGGAGAAAACTACTATATGGGCGCACGTCGGGGCTTGGAAGGGAAGTAGTGACGTTTTGAAATGCCCACTTGATGGAATGGTCTGCGGGCGTCATGTTACGTTTGCAGAGCCCCTGATGTGCCTAAACTGTAGAAACTCCTCACAAGTGACCCCATTTTGGAAACTAGACCCCGCAAATAACTTATCTAGATGTGTAGTGAGCACTTTGAACCTCCAAGGGCTACACAGAAGTTTATAACGCCCGGGCATGAAAATAAAAAAATCATATTTTTTCCACAAACATGATATTTAGTCCCCAATTTTTTTATTTTCCCAATTTTAACAGGAGAAATTAGACCCCCAAAGTTGTTGTGCAATTTTTCCAGAGTACGCTGATACCCCATATGTGGGGGTAAACCACTGTTTGGGCATACGTCGGGGCTTGGAATAAAGGGAGCACTGTTTGACTTTTTGAACGCAAAATTTGCAGGAATCAATGGTGGCGCCATGTCGCGTATGGAGACCCCCTGATGTGCCTAAATAGTGGAAACCCCTCAATTCTAACTCCAACCCTAACCCCAACACACCCCTAACCCCAACCCTAACCCCTACACACCCCTAACCCTAATACAAACCCTAACCATAACCCTAACCCCAACACACCCCTAACCCTAATCCCAACTCTAACCATAAACCTAACCATAAGCCTAACCCTATGTAATGTAAGGAGTACAGTTCATATAGTGTCTTGTGCTTGGGTGCGATGAAAACACAGGAGTCACAGGTTTGATATAGAAGGTCTTGTATTACTTCATACAAGTGGCAATAATAGTCACACAGTTTGCAGATACAAAAGCAGGAGACACAGCAGGCCAGAGTAACTTAAGCTCAGCAATCACTCTCCACAACAGGTTCAGGATCTCTTCTCTGTTACCGTAAGTCCATGCAAACGTGGATTTATCAAATAGCAAGGTTCCAAAGTCCACGAGTGTTCCAAAGTTCCACAATAGGAAACAACTGGAGTACAAGGTCCAAGGCTTCCAGGAGTCAGGTCACAGGTTCACTGCAAGCTTGATTCTGAAGCACTGATTGCTCAGCTGTGGCTGCTCAAGAAGCAAGAGGAGAGAATCAGGGCGGGAACATGCAAGCTGGAAACTCCATATTGACTGAGGGCAAGATAGCTGCAGCAAGACAGAAAGTAAAATGGCTGACGGAAAAACTGAGTTTCAGGAACATGTACACAGAACCTTACATTACTCCCCCCTTAGGGACAGCCTCCGGATGACCTCAGACCAGGCTTGTGTGGGTACCTCTGATGAAACTGACGGAGCAAGCGAGGAGCATTAACGTTATTGACTGGTTCCCATGAGTTGTCATCCACTGGGTAGCCCTGTCATTTAATCAGATATTGTAACTGATTTCTATACAACCTGGAATCTAGAATCCTTTCCACCACAAATTCTTCCTGACCATCGACTAGCAAATGGGTCAGGGCAAGGAGAAGAACGTCCAGGAAACGTATTGGGTGTCGCAGCCTTTAGTAGGGATACATGAAAGACAGGGTGGATTCTCATAGTTCTGGGCAGTTGAAGACGACAAGCGACAGCACTTATAATCTTACTGATTTTATAAGGTCCAATGTATTTATGTCCCAACTTAGATGATGGAATTCTTAACTTAAGATTTCTGGTTGACAGCCAGACCAGGTCTCCTACCTTGAAAGCTGGTGCAGGTTTACGAAATTTATCTGCGGCTTTCTTGTACCTTTCCTGAGCCAATTCCAGATTTCCCTTTAGAAGATCCATATTGTAAAGACGTGATTCTTTCAGCCACTGCTGGCAAAGGCGTTTCTATGGGAAATCGAGGAAGAATATTAGGATGATAACCTAAATTGGAGTAAAAAGGAGACTGCTTAGTGGAGGCGCTCTGAGAGTTGTTATAAGAGAACTCAGCCAGTGGAAGTAGATCCACCCAATCATCCTGTAGGTGGCAGATAAAGCAGCGAAGATACTGCTCCAGGGTCTGATTGGTTCGTTCTGTCTGTCCATTAGTCTGAGGATGAAAAGCAGAAGAAAGGTTTACTTTAATGTCCAATGCTGCACAGAAATTTTGCCAAAACCTTGAAGTGAATTGCACCCCTCGATCCGAAATAACCTCATCTGGTACTCCATGTAAGCGAAACACATTTTTAATAATCAAATCTGATGTCTGTCTTTCAGTGGGCAAGCCGACACAAGGGATAAAATGAGCTGCTTTTGTTAAACGATCAACCACCACTAGAATGGTGTTCTTCCCTTGAGAGGTTGGTAACTCCACAATGAAGTCCATAGAAATGGATCCCCACGGGCGGGACGGGGTGGGAAGGGGTTGCAATAGACCAGTTGGTGAGGAGCGAGGTGTTTTGCATCTTGCACAGACTTCACATGAAGTGACATAGTTTAAAACATCCTTCCTGCAAGTGGGCCACCAAAAGAAACGAGAAAGAAATTCCTGTGTCTTTAGAATTCCTCTATGCCCAGCTATCTTGGAATCGTGAATGAGTTGCAATACTCTCAATCTGACTGTTTCAGGAATATACAGACGTTGTCCCTGAATCCACACACCATTCTTAAAGACAAGACTTACGTCCCTTGGGGGTTGTGCCAAAAAGGAATCCGCATGGTATGCTTCCTTGATGTCCTTAAGTAGGTCTTGATTATGAATCACTCCCAGGAATCTAGAGTCAGGAAGAATAGTCTTAGGAGGAGTAAGTGGACGTGTCTCTGCTGAATAAATCCTAGAGAGTGCATCAGCCTTTCCATTGCGCAATCCTGGTCTATAAGAAATGATAAAATTAAATTGGTTTAAGAAAAGATTCCAGCGAGCCTGGCGAGGAGTCAGGCACTTAGCCGACCTGATAAATTCAAGGTTACGATGGTCTGTCAGGACGACTATTTGCTGTGCAGCTCCCTGAAGAAGGTGTCTCCATTCTTTGAAGGCGGCAATAATGGCCAACAACTCTCTATTGCCCACATCGTAGTTCCTCTCAGCCGAAGACAACTGCTGGGAAAAGAAGGCACAGGGATGCAAGACATTCTTCTCACCTGTTCTCTGAGAGAGTATAGCTCCAACGGCACAGTCTGAAGCATCCACCTCTATTATGAAGGCAAGTTCGGGGTTGGGATGTACTAAGATAGGTGCAGTGGTAAATTTATCTTTTAGACGGGAAAATGCTTCCTGGGCTTGGGGAGTCCAGGAGAACCTAGACTCTTTCCGGGTAAGTTGGGTGATAGGTGACACTACCTCAGAGAAATTCCTAATGAAACGTCTATGGAAGTTGGCAAACCCGATGAAGCGCTGCACCTCCTTCACATTTCTAGGACTTGGCCAATCCTTGATGGCTTGGGTCTTGCTTCCATCCATACTAATTCCTTGTGTAGACAGTACATACCCCAGAAATTTAATTTCGGTCCTATGGAATTCACACTTTTCAAGTTTGATGTAAAGATGATTTTGTCTTAGACGTTCCAAGACCATTCTCACATGTCCATGATGTTCCTCTGTGGAGTTAGAAAAAATTAGAATATCATCCAAATAAATCACCACGAATGTATCTAGGAGATCCCTGAAGATGTCATTCACCAAGTGTTGGAAAGTGGCTGGGGCGGTACTCAGACCAAAAGGCATAACTAGATATTCAAAGTGTCCATAGCATGACCTGAATGCAGTCTTCCATTCATCCCCAGGTCTAATACGGACTAAGTTATAGGCCCCACGGAGATCTAGTTTAGAGAAAATTTTGGCATGTCGCACTCTCTCCAATAACTCAGGGATTAAAGGCAATGTATAACGGTTTCTAATAGTAACCTTATTGAGTTCCCTATAGTCTACGCAGGGTCTCAGAGATCCATCTTTCTTCTTTACAAAGAAGATGGGTGCACCTGGAGGAGATGAAGAGGGGCGTATGAAGCCCTTGGCTAGATTTTCGTCTATGTAATCCTTTAAAGCCTTAAGCTCGGGCCCCGCCAGGGGGTAGATCTTACCAAAAGGTATCTCTGCTCCAGGCAATAATTCAATTGGACAATCATATGGACGGTGAGGGGAAGCTGGTCAGCGTTCTTCTTGTCACATAAATCCACATAGTCCTGGTATACAGCTGGTAGTTCAGGGACTGACATGGTTCCTTTAGGAACAGAGCAAGCTGAAACTTTTGGACTCATCTGTTTCTCTGGAAAGTGTAATTCCTTGGTCTCCCAGTTAATGGTAGGATTCTGAGCCTGCAGCCATGGTAGCCCTAGAATAATGGGAAAATGGGGAGAAGAGATAAGCATAAAGGACAGTTTCTCTTGATGATCTTTACCCATAAGAACCCTCAAAGGCTCTGTTTCCTGATCCACTGGTCCAGAGGTCAGCAGGGAGCCATCCACAGTTTCCATCTGTACTGGAGTAGCCTTCTTCACTGAACGTATCCCCTGTTTCAGAGCAAAGGAGACATCCATAAAATTTCCACTTGCCCCTGAGTCGATCATAGCAGAGCTAGACACCCAAGCTGAGTCAACCCAGAGTTTGATGGAAAGAAAGCAATGAGAATTGTTTTTCTTACAACTCAGCTGGGACACCGCTGAGGAAACTTGAAAAATTGCAGCGTTTACACAGTCAACGTCCTCAGAAGTAACGGAGTTTAAGTCCGAGAAATCAAGATCTGTTGCTGCAGATCTCTCTGGAGCCTGAGGCTCGGACCTGACAGATCCCCTCTCGCAACACTCACAGTGAATGAGTGCTGCAGTAGTCTTACGAGAAGGCTGGGGCAGTTTATAATGAAGTGCCCTGACTTACCACAATAGAAACATAGATTCTCCTTAAAACGATGTTCCTTGCGTGCATCACTAACCCGTCGTTGTAAAGAGTCTACCTGCATGGGTTCAGGTTCAGGTTCCCGTGTGATCCTACTCAAAGGTTCCTTAGCTGGAGAGGAAGGCAGGAAAAGGTTAGTGCGATTGCCCTCGAACCATCTCTCTTGCCTGCGTTCAGTCAGACGAGTATCAATACGGATACAGTAGTTAATAAAGTCACCTAACGCAGTGGGAGGGTCGGCACGAGCAAGTTCATCCTTAATCAGTGGAGATAACCCTTTTCGAAAAATAGATTTTTTGGCGGAACTGTCCCAGGTGGTATCAAGGGCCCATCTCCTGAAATCCAAGGCATATTCAGCTACCGAGTGCTTACCTTGGCGTAAAGCTAACATGGCTGCTTCAGCTGTTGCACCTCGATTGGGGTCATCAAACACCTGCCCCATGGCTGAAATGAAAGCATCCAGATGATCCAAACATTCATCCTCAGTCTCAATCAGAGGGTTTGCCCACATCAAAGCCTTGTTGGTAAGCAACATAATTATAGTAAGCACTTTAGATCGTTCAGTGGGAAATTGTGAAGCATGTGCAGAAAAAAAAAGATTGCATCGATTAATAAATCCCTGAATTTCTCACGTTCACCGCCAAAACGAAAAGGGGGCAACTTGGGAATCCCAGAACTCGGGGCTACGGCAGGAGCCTGGACTCGCTCCTCTAGAACTTCAATCCTGGCTCGCAAATCCTGGGCAGTCTGTCCAAACACTTGCAAATTGTGATTAGTGAGGTCCTGTAGGTTTGTAAAACGGGTCTTTATAGTCTGCAGATCTGCAAGAATATTATCAGTCACTCCGCAAAGTTCCTTTATGCGGGCCTCCATTTTCCAGATCTTTTAAGACAGGAGTACTGTGGTAACACTGCAGAAAAAAAAAACTTAAGGGAATTGCTCACCTGGAATGGTTGTGAGAAGTCACAACCACTGTCATCACAGAAAGTACAACCGGACATCTGATATCCACAGTTACAGCAGACACAGCCTTTCCAGACCCAGCAGACACTAACGTTTGGCTTCAGAATCTTGTAATGTAAGGAGTACAGTTCATATAGTGTCTTGTGCTTGGGTGCGATGAAAACACAGGAGTCACAGGTTTGATATAGAAGGTCTTGTATTACTTCATACAAGTGGCAATAATAGTCACACAGTTTGCAGATACAAAAGCAGGAGACACAGCAGGCCAGAGTAACTTAAGCTCAGCAATCACTCTCCACAACAGGTTCAGGATCTCTTCTCTGTTACCGTAAGTCCATGCAAACGTGGATTTATCAAATAGCAAGGTTCCAAAGTCCACGAGTGTTCCAAAGTTCCACAATAGGAAACAACTGGAGTACAAGGTCCAAGGCTTCCAGGAGTCAGGTCACAGGTTCACTGCAAGCTTGATTCTGAAGCACTGATTGCTCAGCTGTGGCTGCTCAAGAAGCAAGAGGAGAGAATCAGGGCGGGAACATGCAAGCTGGAAACTCCATATTGACTGAGGGCAAGATAGCTGCAGCAAGACAGAAAGTAAAATGGCTGACGGAAAAACTGAGTTTCAGGAACATGTACACAGAACCTTACACCCTTATCCCAACCCTAACCCCAAAACACCCCTAACACTTATCCTAACTCTAACCCTAACCACAAACCTAACCCTAATCCCAACCCTAACCCTAATTCCAACCCTAACTCAAATTCCAACCCTAACCCAAATTCTAACCCTAACCCAAATTCTAACCGTAACCCTAATTCTAACCCTAACCCTAAGGCTGGGTTCATATTGCGTTTTACCAGCCCGTTCAACATGTAGCGTTGACCGGCTGGTAACGGTATAGCATAATGCGATCGCGTTATGCTATACCTGCTAGCGCAGATGAATCATCAGATGATTCATCTGTGCTAGCGGTGACGGAGCCCAGACGCTGCAGTCCGTGTCCGAGGCTCCGTCACTGAATGACGGCACGTCGCGAACGCATGCCGCTTTACGACATGTGTTGCGATGCGCACACAAATGGGGTGAATGGCAGCTTAACGGACTGCGTTACACCACGTTTTACCCCGGTGAAACGCAGTCCATCTAACGGACTGCCATAATGCAATATGAACCCAGCCTAACCCTGAGGCCCCGTGCACACGTTGCGGATTCACTTGCGGATTTTTCTAAAATCCGCAGGTAAAATAACCTGCCTTTTACCTGCGAATTTAGCGCAGATTTGCTGCGGTTTTTCCCTGCGGATTTACAACTATAATGGAATAGGTGTAAAACCGCTGCGGAATTCGCACAAAGAATTGACATGCTGCGGATTTAAAACCGCAGCAAATCCGCGCTGAAAAATCCCAGCATGTGCACAGCATTTTTTTTTTACCATTTATTTGCATTGTACTGTACATGGTTTCTGGATGTGGTGCGGAATCCGCACCGCAAAAATCTCCGCTGCGGATCAGCAGCAAAATTCGCTGCGGATCCGCAGCAAAATCCGGTGCTGATCAGCAGTAAAAACCGCTGCGGATCCCCAGCAAAATCAGCTGCGGATCACCAGCGAAATCAGCTGCGGATCAGCAGCGAAATCCACTGCGGATACGCAGCAAAATCCGGTGCTGATTAGCAGCGAAATCCGCTGCGGATCCCCAGCGAAATCCGCTGCGGATATGCAGCGAAATCCTCTGCGGATCAGCAGCGAAATCCGCAACGTGTGGACAGGGCCTAAAAGGAAAAAAAAAAATCTTTATTTTATTTTTTGTCCCTACCTATGACAGGGGGGGTTCATTTACTTTTATTTTGATCACTGTGAGAGTTTATCACAGTGCTCAAAATAAATTGTACTTTGAAAGGCGCACTGCGCATGCGCCGGCCGGCGGGCGCACTGCGCATACGCCCGCTATTTTCCAAGATGAAAATACCCAAAAAAAATATATGGAAAACAGAGCCAAATATAGAAAAATACAAATGCAATTTTTATTAATGAATCACAAAAAAGTTTAAAAAAAGTACACTAACATGATACAGAATATAAATGACAAGAGAGAAGGCAAAAAAACCTAGATACCGCTGTTAAGTAAGAATGAATGTCCAAAGTCATATAACACAGAGTACTACAAATGAAATTAGAACAAATATGTATCAGGATACTGTGATATATTCATTCAAAAACTGTCCATCAAAAATAAAAAATATAAACAGCAAAATTGCATGATCACATCGATGGACAGTGTTGATAAATTACCACAGTACCCTGAAGTGGTGCAAAAATTGGACATGCATAAAAGAAGCCAAAAACCATATAGTAGCATACAAAAATCATGAAAAACAGTTATACATGAGAATGTGCATATACATATATCTTAGGACCAGGCAAAAGCCTATAAATCAAATCAATATATATATATATATATATATATATAAATAAAAAATTGCACATATATGTGCTGCGGTAATAATTGGAAAGAACTATGGCATACAGTTGTATATAAGCATTAATCAATGGGCTAGGTGAGTATGTCAATCAGCAGGGTATATGCAAGTGCTACCCATTACCATAGATTAAATGTTAAATGGAGTTCATCCAATCGGGTCATATATAAATGTATATCACAAAAAACTATACATGTAAAATGCTGCTATTATCATAATCTCAGGCTAAAGTGTATATGTATATTAGCACACACAGGCATCAGTCCGTAATCCTAGTAGGTAAACCAATTATCTGGGAGTATGTAGATACTGCTATCATTATTACAGGCGAAATATTCCTCCCATATGGCCATATATGCCTCAGTGGTGTGTAAAAACAATAGCCAGCATAAATAGTTGGTCAGAGATATATGCATGATAAGGCATCCAAACTTACTGAACAACGGGCAGGAGAGCCCCAACGCGCGTTTCGCTAAGTTGCTTCCTCGGGGGGCGTGTATTTTCCAAGATGGCGGCGCCCATGAAGAGTCCCGGGCGGACGCCGGGACGGATCAAGAGGCCGCAGAAGAACCAGAGGAGGTGAGGACAGGCGTGGGGGGTGATCGGAGGGTGGGGGGGAGCGGAGCACACCGGAGGGGAGATGATCGGAGCGGCCTGCAGATGATAGTAACGGCGGTGACCGTTTGCCGCCATGAATCGGCGGCGGCGGCCGATCACCACCGTTACTCAGTGTGGGGAGGGTGGGAACACAGTGTCCAGCCATGGCCGATGCTATTGCAGCATCGGCCATGGCTGGATTGTAATATTTCACCACTTTTCAGTGGTGAAATATTACTAATCGCTCTGATTGGCTGTTTCACTTTTAACAGCCAATCAGAGCGATCGTAACCACGTGGGGGTTAAGCCACCCCCACTGTGGTGATGCGCAAGGGGTCCTGTGCCTGCGGGTCGAGTGACCTTTCAGTGATTTCGGTCACCCGACCCGCAGGAACATGATTTATAGCATGACGCCTACGTTGGCGTCATGGGTCGGGATGGCACAGGTTTTCATGATGCCAACGTAGGCGTCATGGGTCGGGAAGGGGTTAACACTTATAAATGCTCTGGAACTGCACGCATAAAATATGAACAATGTCCGAAGAGAGTGAAGCATATGATGGCCTCCTTCACCTCCTTACACTTGCACACTAAAATCAGTGGTACATTATAAGATTCATTACCTGACTACTAAACACATAAATCTGGGAAGGTTGCATCAAGAATTTGTCAGTGTTGTCATATATCCCCTTAACGACTGCCGATACGCCTTTTAACGGTGGTGGTTAAGGGTACTTAAACCACAGCACCGTGAATTCACGGCGCTGTGGAAAAAGTATATAGCGCCC
This sequence comes from Oophaga sylvatica, assembly GCA_033576555.1. Lineage (NCBI taxonomy): Eukaryota > Metazoa > Chordata > Amphibia > Anura > Dendrobatidae > Oophaga > Oophaga sylvatica. The sequence goes on along the minus strand of JARQOD010000002.1, from coordinate 245,608,856 downwards.
CCCAGAGTCGGATTTTCTCCGGGGTCTCGGCTACCAGGGGTCTGCAAACACAACATGATGCACTCAGAACATTCCATCAAGGTCTGCATTACAAAATGGTGCTCTGTTATGAGGAGTGCAGGTAATAAAGGCAATACACCAGAGCAGTTGGAATCTATGAGATTGCAGTACCCTGACTAACCACCACAACTAGAGGCAGCCGTGGAGCGTTCCTACGTTGGTCCTAGACGCCTCGTCACAGCCTGAGAAACTAACTACACCTAAAGATAGAAATAGGAAAGCTATCTGCCCCGGAGCAGAACCCCAAAGATAATAGAAAGCCCCCAAACATGTAATGGCTGTTAGACAAGATGAAATACTGACACAGAAAGAAAATAGTATGAGCAAACGCTGGGGCCCAAACTATCTAAATAGAAAAGGATAGGAAGGGTACTTACTGCAATCCCAGAAAACCCTGAAAAGCACCAACTCTACTAATTTCAAAAATACCTGAGATCACACGACCTCTTCCACCTAAATTAGCTCTCTGGTGTAACAAAATCAAAACAGCAGCCACTGAAAAAACTGGAAAAAGCAAAAGTACAAACATCAGTGGCTGAACTAAACTGAGAGGGCAAAAGCCCCCGGAGGGGACCCTGAAGGCCCCCACAGAAGTGCAGGACAAAATGTAAAAATATAGCACAAAAACAAAAAGAAGAAAATGTCTTATCTGTTAGCAGGAGATGCAGACACGACACAGCAGGCTACACGGGAAACAGGAATGAAGGATTCAGACCAGAACAATTGATCACCGGCAACCCTGATGGGAAGGTGACTCCCTTATATAAGACCAGTCAGTAACACCTGATTCCCAGTCCTCACAATCTTCACTGGACAGACCAGCACCGCTTGTAACCACCAGAGGAAGCCTCTGCTCAGAAGTCATCTCAAACCCATTCACAACAGTGCTCCTTCCCTTTCAAGCTCTCCCATGCGCAAAAACAGTGCTTCCCCCACATATGGGTTATCAGCATACTCAGGAAAAATTGCACAACTTTTGTGGTCCAATTTCTCCTGTTACCCTTGGGAAAATAAAAAATAGCGGGCTAAAAAAATCATTTTTGAGGAAAAAAATTATTTTTTATTTTCACAGCTCTACGTTATAAACTTCTGTGAAGCACTTGGAGGTTCAAAGTGCTCACCACCCATCTAGATAAGTTCCTTAGGGGGTCTAGTTTCCAAAATGGGGTCACTTGTGGGGGTTTCCACTATTTAGGCACATCAGGGGCTCTCCAAACGCGACATGGCGTCCAGCCAATTCTGCATTGAAAAGGCACTCCTTCCCTTGCGACCTCTGCCGTGCGCCCAAACAGTGGTTTACCCCCACAACATACGGGGGTAACGGAGTATTCAGGAGAAATTGCACAACAAATTTTGTTGTTCGTTTTCTCTTTTAAGTCTTGTGAAAATAAAAAAATTAGTTCTGAAGTAAATTTTTTGCAAAAAAAGTTAAATGTTAATTTTTTCCTTCCACATTGCTTCAGTTCCTGTGAAGCACGTAAAGGGTTAATAAATCTCTTGAATGTGGTTTTGAGCACCTTGAGGGTGCAGTTTTTAGAATGGTGTCACTTTTGGGTATTTTCTATCACATAGACTCCTCAAAGTGACTTCCAATGTGATGTGGTCCCTAAAAAAAATGGTGTTGTAAAAATGGAAATCGCTGGTCAACTTTTAATCCTTATAACTTCGAAATGAAAAAAAATTTTGTTTCCAAAATTGTGCTCATGTAAAGTAGACATGTGGGAAATGTTATTTATTAAGAAATTTGTGTGACATATCTCTCCGATTTAAGAGCATAAAAATTTAAAGTTTGAAAATTGCTAAATTTTCAAAATTTTCACCATATTTCTGTTTTTTTCATAAACGCAATTCATATAAAAAAAATTTACCACTAACGTGAAGTACAATATGTCACGAAAAAACAATCTCAGAATCAGTAGGATTCGTTAAAGCGTTCCAGAGTTATAACCTCATAAAGTGACAGTGGTCAGAATTGTAAAAATTGGCCCGGTCATTAAGCTGCAAATTGGCTCTGTCACTAAGGGGATATATGGTGAGCTTTTGATGCTGCACAAAAAATGGAGCGTCTTACAGTTTTATCTCCATTGATTTTTGTTCACATTGCGTAAACTGACTTGTGGTGCATTTTTAAATCCGCAAATGTCAATTTCTCTTGTGGGTTCGCTGAGTTTTATATGCAGGTTTTCTCCATAGAATTGTATTAGATGTGGAAGCTCCACAGGTAAAAAAAAAAATGCACAATCCTTTTTAGAGCGTTTGCGCTGTGTAAATGCACTAAAAATGCTTGTTTTTCAAATGTCGTCCACACAAGACTGTATCAAAAAGAAGTTTTGACAAAGCCAAATACCAAGAAATATGAAAAACAAACCAGCCTTATTTAAAGCATGACATACCAAGAAGAGAAAAAAAACACAGCATTAAAATGGTGACAAACACATGTAAAAAATGCATTCAAAAACACAATTAAATAAAACGCAAGTAATCTAATTTACCTAATAGAAAATCTGCAACATCAAAAAGTCACCAACAATTCATTGTGCCAACATAGCCTAAAACCAACTTCTTTTTTTTATTGACAAGTTCTCATCAAAGCATAGAAATAGGCAACAAATTGGATTCATATTTCATCTGAACAAAGTGAATAATATCCCATGGAACGATGAAACAGCAGACACATTTCTTGGACTGCCTTCTCACAGTTTTGGACAAAATAAAGCATGCAAAAATACATTTTTCATGTGTTTTTTTCTGCTATTATTTCAGCCATTCTTGCTGCATTTTTTATGCTTTTTTGTCTTGTTTATGACATTACAAGTCACAGATGATGAAATTCCAAACTTTTTAGAATTTCAAGACTTGTAATGTTCAAAATGCACTAAACAGCACCATGAAAAAGGCAACACATAACATAATAGGGGATGAAAAAATAGTAGAGGTCTATGGAGAAAGATGCCACAACCGCCAGGAAAAAAATTATGCATGCAGGGATTTAAAAAAAAAAAAGTTGAAAAAAGGAACCAATAGCGCAGTTTATATATTGAGTTTAATATTTGTCTATTGACTCAGCAAAATTGTGGCAAAAAACACGAAAAAAACCAGCACCAACAGCTCAGCATTTTTTAAAGAAAGCTGCATGTGTGAAGATACAGTATCCTTAGTCCCCCATAAACATAGTTCAACCTTCAAGAAGAAACTGAAGACCCACCTGTTCCGACAAGCCTACAGCCTGCAATGATCCTCAGTCTACTGAACCATCGCACAACCAGCTCTACCCTCTCCTAGTGTATCCTTACCCATCTCTGTAGACTGTGAGCCCTCGCAGGCAGGGTCCTCTCTCCTTCTGTACTTGTGTGTCCCTTGTCTCGCACATGTTTATTGTACTTGTCTATATTTCCCTTTTCACATGTAAAGCGCCATGGAATAAATGGCGCTATATAAATGTATGATAATAATAATAAACATGAAATTTCCTGTCATAGAGTTTTAATAAAAACTCATTTCTAAATCACTGTTCTTCAGCTTGTTGTTCACTAACAAGTTTGATTTTGAGTAACACATTCGATTAGCAATGTTAATGATAAGGGCAAGTGGAACATATGTTCAATTATTTCTGTAACCATTCATTGTCGTTTTCTAATGCTTACATGCGTAGAAACTCAGAAGCAGAAAAGACATCAGAGTAACCATAAACCACAAGAAAAATGTGTTTAAAGGGATCATAAACAAATTTTATTTATACAAGATCAATAAAATATCATACATTTATATTATGAAGAATTAAAGCAGGTAACAAGGAAGGACATTCCATGACAAACAGCATGGCAGTCACTAAACCTAAGGCTGGAGTCACACACAACGTATAAAAATACGGTCCGTTTTTCACGGACCAGAATCGCACAAATGTTTCATGAACAGTAATCCGTAAGTCATCTGATTGTAATGCGAGGAAGTGATTTTCTCGCCGGCTTGCAAAATGGACATATAATGGATCCCAATTACAGGTTTTAAAACACAAACGAAAGAATAGATATATACACATAAAATACATATATATATATACACATGTCATTGAGACATATCTAATATATAAAGCTGAATGTATGTATGTGTGTATGTATGTGGGTATGTTTGTCCGGGATTGGAATCCGCACCGTCGCACTTACGGGCATGAAATTTTGCACGCCCGCACGTCTCGACCCCGAAAGCGTCCTAGGCTATGTTTTGAATCGAAATTTTAACCCCGCGCGTTCCAAATCGCCAAACAATTTTGGCCCTATCTACATAATGGGGAGAAAGCTGAATGCTTGTGTGTATGTCCGGCATAGGAATCTGCATTTACGGGCATGAAATTTTGCACACCCGCACGTCTCGACCCCGGGAGCGTCATAGGCTAGGTTTTGAATGGAAATTTTAACCCCACGCATTCCAAATCGGCAAATAATTTTGGCCCTATCTACATAATGGGGAGAAAGCTGAATGCTTGTGTGTATGTCCGGCATAGGAATCTGCATTTACGGGCATGAAATTTTGCACACCCGCACGTCTCGACCCCGGGAGCGTCATAGGCTAGGTTTTGAGTCGAAATTTTAACCCCGCGCATTCCAAATCGGCAAATAATTTTGGCCCGGGATAGGAATCTGCACCGTTGTACTTACGGGCATGAAATTTTGCATGCCCGCACATCTCAACCCCAGGAGCATCATAGGCTATGTGTTGAATGGAAATTTTAACCCCCGCACGTTCCAAATCGCCAAACAATTTTGGCCCTATCTACATAATGGGGAGAAAGCTGAATGCTTGTGTGTATGTCCGGCATAGGAATCTGCATTTACGGGCATGAAATTTTGCACACCCGCACGTCTCGACCCCGGGAGCATCATAGGCTAGGTTTTGAGTCGAAATTTTAACCCCGCGCATTCCAAATCGGCAAATAATTTTGGCCCGGGATAGGAATCTGCACCGTTGTACTTACGGGCATGAAATTTTGCATGCCCGCACATCTCAACCCCAGGAGCATCATAGGCTATGTGTTGAATGGAAATTTTAACCCCCGCACGTTTTGGTGTGTGATTTTTATGTGCAGAATAAATTTTTGTTAACATAGTCTATTTTGTTACAGCTAACAGCAGTTATTAATTAACCCGGGCGAAGCCGGGTACTACAGCTAGTCTAATATATAAAGCTGAATGTATGTATGTGTGTATGTATGTGGGTATGTTTGTCCGGGATTGGAATCCGCACCGTCGCACTTACGGGCATGAAATTTTGCACGCCCGCACGTCTCGACCCGAAAGCGTCCTAGGCTATGTTTTGAATCGAAATTTTAACCCCGCGCGTTCCAAATCGCCAAACAATTTTGGCCCTATCTACATAATGGGGAGAAAGCTGAATGCTTGTGTGTATGTCCGGCATAGGAATCTGCATTTACGGGCATGAAATTTTGCACACCCGCACGTCTCGACCCCGGGAGCGTCATAGGCTAGGTTTTGAATGGAAATTTTAACCCCACGCATTCCAAATCGGCAAATAATTTTGGCCCTATCTACATAATGGGGAGAAAGCTGAATGCTTGTGTGTATGTCCGGCATAGGAATCTGCATTTACGGGCATGAAATTTTGCACACCCGCACGTCTCGACCCCGGGAGCGTCATAGGCTAGGTTTTGAGTCGAAATTTTAACCCCGCGCATTCCAAATCGGCAAATAATTTTGGCCCGGGATAGGAATCTGCACCGTTGTACTTACGGGCATGAAATTTTGCATGCCCGCACATCTCAACCCCAGGAGCATCATAGGCTATGTGTTGAATGGAAATTTTAACCCCCGCACGTTCCAAATCGCCAAACAATTTTGGCCCTATCTACATAATGGGGAGAAAGCTGAATGCTTGTGTGTATGTCCGGCATAGGAATCTGCATTTACGGGCATGAAATTTTGCACACCCGCATGTCTCGACCCCGGGAGCGTCATAGGCTAGGTTTTGAGTCGAAATTTTAACCCCGCGCATTCCAAATCGGCAAATAATTTTGGCCCGGGATAGGAATCTGCACCGTTGTACTTACGGGCATGAAATTTTGCATGCCCGCACATCTCAACCCCAGGAGCATCATAGGCTATGTGTTGAATGGAAATTTTAACCCCCGCACGTTCCAAATCGCCAAACAATTTTGGCCCTATCTACATAATGGGGAGAAAGCTGAATGCTTGTGTGTATGTCCGGCATAGGAATCTGCATTTACGGGCATGAAATTTTGCACACCCGCACGTCTCGACCCCGGGAGCATCATAGGCTAGGTTTTGAGTCGAAATTTTAACCCCGCGCATTCCAAATCGGCAAATAATTTTGGCCCGGGATAGGAATCTGCACCGTTGTACTTACGGGCATGAAATTTTGCATGCCCGCACATCTCAACCCCAGGAGCATCATAGGCTATGTGTTGAATGGAAATTTTAACCCCCGCACGTTTTGGTGTGTGATTTTTATGTGCAGAATAAATTTTTGTTAACATAGTCTATTTTGTTACAGCTAACAGCAGTTATTAATTAACCCGGGCGAAGCCGGGTACTACAGCTAGTCTAATATATAAAGCTGAATGTATGTATGTGGGTATGTTTGTCCGGGATTGGAATCCGCACCGTCGCACTTACGGGCATGAAATTTTGCACGCCCGCACGTCTCGACCCCGAAAGCGTCCTAGGCTATGTTTTGAATCGAAATTTTAACCCCGCGCGTTCGAAATCGCCAAACAATTTTGGCCCTATCTACATAATGGGGAGAAAGCTGAATGCTTGTGTGTATGTCCGGCATAGGAATCTGCATTTACGGGCATGAAATTTTGCACACCCGCACGTCTCGACCCGGGAGCGTCATAGGCTAGGTTTTGAGTCGAAATTTTAACCCCGCGCATTCCAAATCGGCAAATAATTTTGGCCCGGGATAGGAATCTGCACCGTTGTACTTACGGGCATGACATTTTGCATGCCCGCACATCTCAACCCCAGGAGCATCATAGGCTATGTGTTGAATGGAAATTTTAACCCCCGCACGTTTTGGTGTGTGATTTTTATGTGCAGAATAAATTTTTGTTAACATAGTCTATTTTGTTACAGCTAACAGCAGTTATTAATTAACCCGGGCGAAGCCGGGTACTTCAGCTAGTTATATATATATATATATTTATAGTTCAAAGAGTTCTACATAGCATAATAGCCGCTATATCAATTGCCGACTTCTGTAAAATAATTACAGAACCCAACATATGACACATGGTTTACATATAGTAAACCATGTCATATCAAAACGATTTATATATGTCAGTGTTTAATAAATTTATTAGTTTGTGTTCTGAAAAATTTGGAAGTCTAGGGGTTAAATTTAAGGTTATAATCGCGGAAAAAAATTGCGTGGGCTCCGCGCTATTTTCTCCATTAGAGAGTGAAGGCCAGTGACTAAGGACAGATATTAATAGCCTAGAGAGGGACCAATGTGATAGGCCACCCCCTGGCTACAAACATCTGGCCCCAGCCACCCCAGAAAAGGCGCATCTATAAGATGCGCCTTTTCTGGCACTTGGCCTCTCTCTTCCAAATTGCCTTCAGTGGTGACTCATGGGTTAATAAGGGGTTAATGTCACCTTGCTATTAAAAGGTGACATTAATCTGGGTTAATAATGGAGAGTTTTAAGGGCATAATATGGTGACAATCGCAGCATGCTGCAATTTTCTCAGCCCGTATAATACGGCCGAGAAAAAAAATCAGCTGATGGGAGCTACCCCATAGATTAACATTGGTCCGAGTGCTATTCGATTTTTTCTCACATAGCACTCGTCTGTGTTTCTCGCTAGTGTGACTCCGGCCTTAGCTAGAGTAAAAAAGCATCCAATATGAGATCATAAAGTGTCTAGTGATTAGATCTGCACAAATGTTAAATATACAATTAGTGCATGTGCTGAAAATAAAATGCCAGAAAGACAAATGCATGTCCATGTAAATTTTGCATATACCTTCATAAACGGTACAGCATGGCCCATAAAGGGTCTCTAAAGATGCAAATTGTCACTTACCCATATCAATGTATAAATGCGGTTCCCTGCTAATCCTGGACACACGGTTCGCCACAGCTTTCTCAAGGGGAAGTGCCTGCATCTTATGAACCATGGGGTTTACATATGAGGTGTGTCAGGTGAAGCCATTAGATCGACGCATGCCCAGTGTGATCGCGCTGCCACTGCACAGCTCACCATTGACATCATTGAGTCGCACGCAGGCGTGATGAAAACATCACCTATAGACGTCATTGACATGCGTGCGACTCGTCATTAGATGGCCGGAACTAAGCACCTCGGCATACAACACACTAAGCATGCGCACAAGGCGGCAAACATATTCCGAAGCACAGCTGGAGGTGGCCATGTTTGGTGAGTCAAATTGTTTAAATCAATACAAAAGTAGATTAAAGGAGAGTGGGAGACAATATAAAGAAAGGGAAATCAATTGTCACGGGTGTGTCGCGGCGGAGATCGTCGCGATTGCACACCCTGACTTCGCACAGCTGAGTTTCTGGTGCTGGGTGTTTTTCGGCACTGAGGGAGTTAATTCTTTCTCTCTCGGTGCTGGACTGACCAGCCTCGCCCAGCTGCGATTGATGTTTTGTTAATTAGCTTCCTTCATATACCTGCTGGTCTGCTGGGGAAGTTGCCGGTGAAAGCATTCATTCAGACCAGCAGAGCGGATCGTTTCTGAGAAGACTTAAGCTAAGAGTGCCTGTTGTGGTTTTTCCTCTCCTCGCTTATTGTTTATCTCCTTTACCTTTTGTGTTCCTCTGTAGTGGAAGTTTTGTATGCAAGACAGTGTTTTCTTTACCCCTTGTCTGTTTCGTTTGTCTTAGACTGTGTGTAAGCTGTGACCTGCCCATTCCCTGTGGTGGTAATCAGGGTCCTTCTCAGGACTAGATTACAGTGGTCAGGGATCTACAGGAGACAGGGTTACGCTGGCGGCCTGGACCTCTGTACCATTAACAGTACCTCCAGGTAGAGGGACTAGTCAGGACCCCAGTTCAGGGTCAGCATAGACCCCGGTCCACCTCTATCCTGAGACAGCGTGACACGTACACAGTATAGACCCACAATACATAGGATATGTTGTCAGGTAAGACAATGCTGGCAGATACTATGTATACATGTTGATATTTTCTATTATATGTAATATAGAGTGTTGTCACATTAGATATAGGTTACTATCATAGAATATATCTGTTATACGTCGTGACATTTTCACCGGCCACTTTAAAAGATTCTCCCCAGCTACCATGGATCCAGTAGCCCAGTTAGCTCAGCAGTTACAGAGTTTGTCCATGGAGCTGACGGACGTTAAGTCCAAGGTTTTGTACCCCCGGGAGCAAACCAGATCTGAACCTAAAGTAGCTCTCCCGGACAGGTTCACTGGTGGGCGGGACAAATTTTTTACCTTCCGGGAGGCATGTAAATTATATTTTAGGCTACGGCCTCGGTCTTCGGGGAGTAAAGATCAGAGGGTGGGAATTGTCATCTCGCTCTTACAAGGGGACCCTCAATCCTGGGCGTTCTCTCTTCCTCCGGACTCCTCGGCTCTCCAGTCAGTAGATCGATTTTTTACAGCCCTGGGTCTGGTATATGATGATCCGGATCGGGTCTCCCTTGCTGAAATGAAGTTACGTAAGATACAGCAGGGAGATCGTCCGGCGGAGGAATTTTCTTCTGAGTTCCGTAGATGGGCCACAGATACTCAGTGGAATGACCCAGCTCTTAGGAGCCAGTTTTGTCAAGGATTATCTGACAAATTAAAAGATGTGTTGGCTCAGTATGATTCTCCCCCGTCACTGGAGGCCGCTATGGCCCTTGCTATTCGCATTGATAGACGGCTTCGGGAGAGGTGCGAGGTAACTCCGCCCCCTGTGATGACTCCACCTCCTTCTAAAGTCCCTAATATTGAGGTTCCCTGGTTTGTTCTGAGGAGCCTATGCAGTTGGAGGGACATCGTTTCGAGGGAGGGGATCGGCGGTGCGCCGCAAGACAGGAAAGTGTTACTTCTGCGGGAGAAAGGGACATTTTGTTGGGGGGTGTCCATCCCGTACTTTGCTGAGCAAGGAGTCGCCGGAAAACTGTTGATCCCAGGTTGTGTGGTGGACGACAATCTGGGAGTATGTATTTCGTCCCCAAGTCCGTCTCAGTTTCTCGTACCAGCGGAGGTGGTGGTAGGTACGAGAACTGAGAGGATTTCTGTTCTTCTGGATAGTGGGGCCGCGGCTAATCTGGTGGACGCTCGGTTTGCCCAGGTGCAAGGTATGCAACTGAGTGTATTGGCCAAACCTATCCCTATATTCTCTATTGACGCCAGGCCTCTCGGTCAAGGTAGCTTTGTTCAAGCCGTACATAACATAGACCTTCGAGTGGGGGCAATACATAAAGAACTATTGTCTTGTTATGTGTTGGAGGGCCTTCCCACTCCTATTGTGTTGGGACTTCCTTGGTTAACTAAACATAACCCAGTTATTAATTGGCAATCCAGAGAGATAAGCCAGTGGGGTGAATTTTGCAATAGTAACTGCATGAACACGGTCATCGGTGCGGTCGTGCCTAGAACCTTACCTCCTTTTCTGGAGGACTTTGAGGATGTGTTTTCAGAGGAAGGGTGTCAAGAATTACCTCCTCATCGCGCATATGACTGTGCTATAAAATTGCTTCCTGATGCTAAGTTACCAAAATCTAGGTTATATAACCTTTCTGGTCCTGAGAGGCAAGCTATGAAGGATTATATTTCGGAAAGTCTGGCCAAGGGGCATATTAGACCTTCATCTTCTCCAGTGGCCGCGGGGTTCTTCTTTGTGAAGAAAAAAGATGGAGGCCTACGCCCTTGCCTGGATTTCCGTGAGCTTAATCGGATTACGGTCCGAGATCCGTATCCGCTCCCACTTATTCCTGATCTCTTCAATCAGATTGTGGGCGCCAAATGGTTCTCTAAGTTGGATCTCAGGGGGGCGTATAATTTGATTAGGATAAAGGAGGGGGATGAGTGGAAGACGGCGTTTAACACTCCGGAGGGACATTATGAGAACCTTGTCATGCCTTTCGGTCTGACTACTGCCCCGGCGGTGTTTCAACATTTTGTTAATGACATCTTTCGCCACCTAGTGGGACAGTTTGTTGTCATTTATCTAGATGACATCTTAATTTACTCGCCGGATCTTGTGTCTCATCAGGAGCATGTGAGACAAGTGTTGCAGATCTTGCGAGACAATAAACTGTACGCCAAATGGGAGAAGTGTGTATTCGCCGTACAAGAACTTCAGTTTTTAGGATTCCTGGTGTCAGCTTCCGGTTTCCGTATGGACCCTGGGAAAGTGAAGGCTGTGCTTGAATGGGATCGGCCAGAGGATCTTAAAGCACTGCAGCGTTTCCTGGGGTTTGCTAACTACTACCGGAAATTTATTCGTAATTTCTCATCCGTTGTCAAACCTCTCACTGACATGACAAAAAAAGGGACGGATTTTTCTAGGTGGTCTGACAAAGCTTGTCAAGCATTTTCCTCCTTGAAAAAATGTTTTGCTTCAGCACCCATACTCATCCAACCTGATGCATCACAACCGTTCATTGTGGAGGTTGACGCATCTGACGTAGTAGTGGGTGCGGTATTATCTCAAGGTCCGTCCCCTGGTAAATGGCATCCGTGCGCTTTCTTCTCTAAAAAATTGTCGTCCGCCGAGAGGAATTATGATGTCGGCAATAGGGAACTCTTGGCCATTAAGTTGGCTTTTGAAGAGTGGCGTCACTTTTTGGAGGGGGCAGTCCATCCGGTCACCGTCATTACTGATCACAAGAACTTGCTGTATTTAGAGCCTGCAAAACGTCTGAATTCCAGAAAAGCTAGATGGTCGTTGTTTTTTACCAGGTTTAATTTTGTCGTCACATATCGTCCTGGGTCAAAAAATGTAAAGGCTGATGCCTTATCTCGTAGTTTCCCGGGGGCCGGGAAGAAGGATGACCCGGTTCCTATTCTTCAGGAGGGAGTTGTGGTGTCGGCGGTTTGCTCTGAGCTTGAGGAGGAGGTATTGGAGGCTCAGGGGGACGCCCCTGTAGGACCTCCAGGGAGACTGTTTGTTCCAGATCAATTAAGACAAAAGGTTATCGAGGCACATCATAATTCTGCTTTGGCAGGACACCCAGGAGTAAAGCAACTGTAGATCTCGTTTCTCGCCGGTTTTGGTGGCCTAACTTAAATAAAGAGGTGGTAACTTTTGTCGCGTCCTGTGGGGTATGTGCGCGCTCTAAGACCCCACATACCCATCCATCTGGGGCCCTTTTACCGTTGAAAATCCCGGAGCGTCCATGGACCCATCTGTCTATGGACTTCATTACGGACCTCCCTCCGTCTTCAGGTAAAACTGTCATACTAGTTGTAGTTGACAGGTTCAGCAAAATGGCACATTTTATTGCTCTTCCTGCTCTTCCTAATGCTAAAACTCTGGCGCAGTTGTTCATTGGGGAGATTGTGAGACTTCACGGGTTGCCTTCCGATGTGGTGTCGGATCGGGGGTCTCAGTTTGTGTCCAAATTCTGGAAGGCATTTTGTTCTCGTCGGGGGATGCAGTTGTCATTTTCTTCGGCTTTTCATCCGCAGACTAATGGTCAGACAGAGCTCTGAATCAGAGCTTAGAGACATATCTTCGGTGTTTTGTCTCAGAGAACCAAGAGGACTGGTCTTCTTTCTTGCCTCTGGCAGAGTTCGCTCTTAACAATAGGCGGAGCGAGTCCACTGGTAAGTCCCCGTTTTTTGGGGCATATGGTTTTCACCCCCAGTTTTGTACTTTCAATGGGGGGGCTCTTCTGGGGTTCCTGAGGAGGAACGATTTTCGTCGTCACTTGCTTCAGTGTGGAGAGGAGTGCTTAATAATCTGAGCACCATGGGGAACCGATACAAACGTATGGCTGATAGGAGAGAGTGTCTGGTCCGGACCTAAGTGTGAACGATCTGGTATGGTTGTCTACCAAGAATATAAAACTTAAGGTTCCCTCCTGGAAACTCGGTCCCAGATTCATCGGGCCATACAGGATCAGTTCAATAATTAATCCGGTGGCTTTCCATCTTGACCTCCCTCCTACGTTTAAAATCCACAATGTGTTCCACAAATCGTTGCTTAAGAGGTACGTGGCACCAGTTATACCGTCACCTCTACCTCCTCCTCCAGTGGTGGTCAATGGTAACTTGGAGTTTCAGGTATCGAAGATCATTGACTCACGTCGGAATCGCCGGTCCCTTCAGTACCTTGTTCATTGGAGGGGGTATGGTCCTGAGGAGAGGATGTGGGTTTCTGCGTCGGATATTAACGCAGACCGATTGATTCGGGCCTTCCACACTACTCACCCAGATAGACCAGGCCCTGAGGGTCCAGAGGCCCCTCGTAGAAGAGGGGGTACTGTCACGGGTGTGTCGCGGCGGAGATCATCGCGATTGCACACCCTGACTTCGCACAGCTGAGTTTCTGGTGCTGGGTGTTTTTCGGCACTGAGGGAGTTAATTCTTTCTCTCTCGGTGCTGGACTGACCAGCCTCGCCCAGCTGCGATTGATGTTTTGTTAATTAGCTTCCTTCATATACCTGCTGGTCTGCTGGGGAAGTTGCCGGTGAAAGCATTCATTCAGACCAGCAGAGCGGATCGTTTCTGAGAAGACTTAAGCTAAGAGTGCCTGTTGTGGTTTTTCCTCTCCTCGCTTATTGTTTATCTCCTTTACCTTTTGTGTTCCTCTGTAGTGGAAGTTTTGTATGCAAGACAGTGTTTTCTTTACCCCTTGTCTGTTTCGTTTGTCTTAGACTGTGTGTAAGCTGTGACCTGCCCATTCCCTGTGGTGGTAATCAGGGTCCTTCTCAAGACTAGATTACAGTGGTCAGGGATCTACAGGAGACAGGGTTACGCTGGCGGCCTGGACCTCTGTACCATTAACAGTACCTCCAGGTAGAGGGACTAGTCAGGACCCCAGTTCAGGGTCAGCATAGACCCCGGTCCACCTCTATCCTGAGACAGCGTGACACGTACACAGTATAGACCCACAATACATAGAATATGTTGTCAGGTAAGACAATGCTGGCAGATACTATGTATACATGTTGATATTTTCTATTATATGTAATATAGAGTGTTGTCACATTAGATATAGGTTACTATCATAGAATATATCTGTTATATGTCGTGACATCAATATCCCTAATATAAGAGTAAAGAACAAGGTGAATAGGTAAATAGAAGTGAAGGTGAAAAAAAATATATATATATATCAAAAGTGAACAATTGATTAAATGACGGATTATAAATATACATTATAAATATTATAGAAGGTGCAAAGGGTAAAAACAATTTTTATATAAAACCCATATTAAATGGTTAAAAATGCGCCACTAAGGAAACAAGTGATATAAAAAGACAAAAAGACATCATAATTAAATAAAATGAGTGAAATATGGAATAAAAAGATATAAGACAGAAACAATAAAAACAATTATATATGCAACCCCCCCACCTCCTCCCAAGCAATCTGGAATACACTATATTTGTTGAAGAGATAGAATCATCAAAAGTCCACATTCAGATATTAAGTATGTAGTCCAAATGATTCTCCAGTGTTCCGTACCAACATGGTCTATAGCGAAGACGGTATACGAGTCACGCAATTGCTACCAATGAAATCAGTCCGCATTATATCAGATACTTCAAAAGGCGCCTCCTGACGAAGAACGGCAAAACGCGCATAGAGGTGGCAGACTGGGGTCCAGGTCTCCATTTTCTTTATGGATATACCTCTTGCACATTTGCACTATTGGCTCTTTTTTATCGCATAATGCTTCTATACATATTAGCTTCCCTGCAATTGCAAACAATATTTAGGAAGCCACAATTGTAGTTCAGTTAGTAATTTCTATACTTCTTTTGGTCATAGAGACTCCTTTTCTTACATGGTCATGGCTTTTGTCTATATACTGATGATTAGCTAATATACTTTGAGCACTTTTTGTACTTATTAATTTAATGTACTCAGGCTTCTCCTCTATAAGAGAATTATTATTATCTTGATGAATTTAAACGCTATGGTTTTATATGGTGTTTTATATATTTATAGACTAATATTGATATACCTGCCATATTTTCCCCTTTTAGTCCTGCTTGGTTTGCGGTACTTTATTATTATTATTGATTCCTTTTGGTGTAATTAATAAAATATTTGATTGTTTAAAATAATTCATGATCTCATTTTGTCATTTGACATTTCTTGAGGTTTTTTGTGTGATATTGTATGAGGATTTGTATGTGGATTTGTAAGCTAAATAAAGATTTATTATTAAAAAAAATGATGTAATTTCCTTGTCCAACCTCCACAGGATAGGATTACTGTTATGAGCTCGGTTGCAACAACTTTATTGGATAATGGATTGCAACCGAACCCGGGGTCCGCGATGCAGTTAGAGTCACTGCTGCCAAACACCCCTTGGGTATGAAGATAACAACTGACAACTAAAGAATAAAATTAGATCTCGCCTGTGTTACTTCACACAAGGAGAGAGATATTTGCACTATCTCCGTTAAATTCACAGGAGATGTGCTGTAGGCTGGTGTAGACGTAGCCCTGTTGACTGCACAGAAGCCACTTGCCAGACGACTAGGTAGTGCATGCGACTTCCGCCAGGTGTACGTGTTGTCAGCCGGTGTGAGACCGAACTGAGCAACTGACTCTTCAGCTGGCGGCGATGTCCATGTGCTGTCAGCTGGTGTGCGACCGGACTGAGCAACTCTCTGTACAGCTGGCAGGCGATGCCCAGGTTACGCGCCCCACAGTCTGCTCAGGGTGTATAGCTACCCTCTTGTTGTAGCAAGACTGCGCCACATTGGCTACCTGCCTGGCATAAGCTAATCCTGCCTGAAGGACCTGTCCTAATTAGCCGAGCGAACTCTGGCATCGGCAGGTCCCGGAGAGCAAAGCTAGAGAGCACGTAGAGCCCAGATTCTGGTACGTCCACACATGAGCACTGCCTATTTTAATATGATCTGACCGTGCCGCGGACAGACAAGCTATTTAAGAGCTAAGCTCCGCCCCCAGCCATCTCATCAATCGCATCACCGATGACGTCATTCGTGACCAATCAGGCGATGCCAGGTCAAAGGATCAGCTGATATTAACCATCAATCACGGTTCGCCATGTCACGGACATGCTCAGTGCAGTCATTTCTGGACTTAGGCTTAAAATAGCCTTTTCTTGTTCTGCACCCTAAGTTTGAGGCTGCTATGGACAAAGACTCTAGCAACAGCCTGTGATACTCAGGTATTAGCTAGGCGTTGGGATCGACGGCAAAGCTGAGCAGCATCTGCCTCGGCTGGACCTAGATGGGAGACCACAGACTCCTTAGATCCAGGTTTGGATCCCACTGTCGCCCGATGCCTAACAACTGCATTGTTGATGTGCTTCAACCAAGATTGGCAATATTCTCCGCCCACACACTCTTCTGACATCATTATTTCTTTTGACAATTCTGCTGCGTTTTTTGGCAGCAAATCTGCAACAAATCCGCAGCAAATCCGCAAACCTTTTTACACCTGCGTTTTTGCTGCAGATTTGACTGACTCAATGGAAGTCAATGGGTTAAAAACGCTGCAGATCCGCAAAAAGAATTGACATGCTGCGGAAAATAAAACGCTGCAAATAAGGACTGAAATTTCCAGATCGTGTGCACAACACTTCAGGATTGTCATTAATTAACCTTGCTTTAGTTTTCTCTTGCAATTTTTGGAGCATTTCTGCTTGGAAAAAAAACACTGTGGAAGCACAACAAATCCGCATCATGTGCACATAGTCTTATACTCATTTGGTAACTACCTTGATGCACAATTTAGATTAATGTTCTACCTTCTGATCCATGTGTGTTCCTTTCCTCTGATTAACCTAACTGATTTGACCATGTGAAATCCCAGCTCTGGCACCGGCACTCGGGAGTGGAGCGAGCAGCTGCATGTAGTTCTATGCAGCCGCTCGCTCCACTCCCGAGTGCCGGCGCCAGAGCTGGGATTTCACATGCGAGTGTCGGACGATTTACTCGCATGTGTGATCCCGGCCTTTGACTTCCTGACACTTGTTATGCCCTTTTTCTCTGATTTAATCTTTTGTACTCTAAGGCCAGAGTCACACTAGCGATGAATACGGATGAGTGCTATGAGATAAAACATCGCAGAGCACTAGGACCAGTATTCATCTATGGGGCGGCTCCCAGCAGTGTATTTTTTCTCAGCCGTTTAAAACGTAGGAGTGAAATCGCAGCATGCTGTGATTGTCACCGGCACTCGGCCGAGTCTTGGCGTACTCGCACCCATATAAGTCCATGGGTGCGAGTGACACAGCGCACATCACTCGGATATCATCCTAGTGATGTGCGATATACACTGACCCGGCAATGGAGGAGATGGAGAAATTCATTTCTCTGCCTCCTCCACAGCTGTGCTCCGATCCGCTCTGTGCGAGAGGCTCGAAGCACAGTCGCATGACACTCGGCTCCTCCACGCAGCAGAGCAGGAGCCGAGGGTCATTAGCAAATCGCATCCGATGCTCTTGCATCGGATGTCATACGCTAGTGTGACTCCAGCCTAACTACAACTATCTAAGCTGTTGGATCCCACTTTGTCCTTTTTCCCATCTCTCTTGTATTGATCCAGCTTTTTAAGTATTCCCTCAGATCGATCCACATGTTCAGTTTCAACTCTAGTCCCCCAGCTATGATGACTGATTCGTATATAGCGATCAAAGTATGAAAATGTGGGAGTTCCTGAACCCTGTTTATTGGATTGTCTAATGCTAAGCTTGACTTTGTAAGCCTAATTTAAATTGACAATTTCTTGCACTTCAAAAAAGACTGGTCCTGGGACATTTATCAATCGACAAAAAGGAAGTGCTGTGGTGCTTTTCTTGAGGCTGTACCTCTTCATTTCCTGGTGCCTTTCCAATTGTATTCAATATCATATATCGTCGTAATCTATTGCCCTAAAATTAAATAATCATCTATTAATATAGTCATGTTTTTCATCTTCCCTCTTTAAACTATATGGTTTTATGTACCAGCATAATAAAAATGAAATCTGGTCTTTAGAAGATTTTTCTCCACTCAACTGGGTTTTTAATTTTGTTCATCTCTGTGGGCGTGTACTTTCATCACATTATGACATTGTCCAATTATAATGTGGAGTGGGTCAGTAGCCATGGATGAAGAACTTGTCTGGAACATTTCAGCATGTTGAGTGAAACTGTGGGTCCTGGCTGGGTGTGAGGACTTGTGTGGTGAAGGCCTTACACCTGTGCAGGCCGCATGTTGTCGGTGTTGTGGGCTTGCCAGGACCAGATGTTTCACAGTTCAATAAGGGAGACCCCCTTTCCAAAATAAACTATTGAACGGCACTTGGTAAAGTTATACTGTATACAAGGGATAGTGGGTACAAACTGTTATGGACGTTTCCTTTACCGTATGAAACATTATTCACCACATAGCATCCTTCTTATGTAGCATACTCCAGGGTTTTCAGGCACACTGTTTCCTCCTACTTTGCCACAACCCAGTTTTAACACTACTGTCCTGATTCACAAGCCTTCTTTATTTGCTCAGCTGTGCCGTATATCTCTTCCACTACTGGCGCCCTGTAACTAGTCCCTGTCTCACAGTCTTGCTAAGGGCCGTTACCTTCTGTGTTATAAATGCCAGGTCTCATGGCTAGGCATCCTCTCCTAGGACCCGTCTCCAAAGGACCACTCTGACTCTTTCAGTCACATTTCTTTAGGAACACACTATCCATCGCCTTTGGTATCCCATAACCCAGGATCACCCTTTTGTTGCAGCTCTGCTCACTTCACATTCCAAACCCTATGTCCCTAACCAACAGGAATCAGTAACTTTTCCTAACACAAAAACCTCCCATTATTGGTTAGTCTCAAACATCAACTCATAACTTGCCCTATTTTCAACTATTTACATGTCTATACCTAACACTACCTATCTTATAACACTATGCCCTACACTATACATTACATTACTATACATTATAACACTATTCACATCACAATAGAACACATAACGCGATTGGTGTCTTCGGGGATAGGAACACAACAGCATAGTCCACCACCCTTACACAATCATAAAAAGGCAGTGTGATAAGGTCCAAAAAATGGACGTCCACAGTTTTGACCTAAATGAAATGCACATGGAGAAAGTCAGAACTGTGCCAGCATGATAGGTACTCATCCTGAGCTTCTCCAGTGATCCTCTTCACTCTTCCTGCTGTTCCGACTCTGTGATTAAACAGACAAAGAAACTACAATTAATAAACACATGAACTCCGCTATTGCTATACTAGATGAAACATAAAGTACTTACCTATATTTTTTTTATCAAAAAAGTCATCAAACCACTTCAAGGTGTATCTTAAACATGGATGGTACCTATCAGTTATATTGCCAAGCTAGGCCTTATCTGAACTGGAGAAATGAAAGGAAACTAGGCATACTGTAGCTCACAATTAAAACCTTTTGCTTGTTTGATCACTTTTTCTATGTACTGCAGTACTTTAATATTGCAGTATACAGAGAAAAAAAAGATACTCACCGAGGCCCACCCTGTAGCAAGGCTTCACAGTAGGAGTAAGATGGCAGCCATGGGGGGCCTTCAGTAGACCCTTGGCTGACATGGCAACCAATCAGCAACTGCGATTAACCCAACATGCTCACATTACTTCAATGCCATTGTCAGAGATTGACAGAAACATTTTAATCACCATTTGAAGTTTTCTGCTAATTACATTTTGGTGAACAGGGGCTGGACTATATTTTGGGTCTTCTCCTCCATATCCGAGATTCGCCAGCCTCTCCACTTGCCTCCCATCTGTGAATAACCTGGGTTCTCTGTTTGAAATCTTAACAGTGACCTGTCAAAGACCGTAGCCAGCCAGAGGGGCTGCCCAGGGCCTTTCGCACATGACCAAACTAATGATAACTTTCTCCTGGCACTTCCTTGTTAGTAAAGTGCTGAGAGTGGAGGCGAACAACAATAGATGATTGGGCTCTCATGACCCCTCAAGGGCTTAGCGCACTTATCCACACATTTTGCCTGAACAGGTCAAAATTTGAAATAAAAAGTTTTCAAAAGTGTGTAAAAAATAAAAAAAAACCATTAAAATTCTAATCTCAAAAATTATGAAATTCTTTAACCCATATATGCAAATTGCCTCTTCAGAAAAAAAGAGGACTTGAATTCTACAGCGCCACCTATTGGAAGTAGCGATCCTACAAGTCATAATCAACCCTTTAACGAGTCTTGGAATATGACTTAGGATAAAAGCCAAATCAGTATCTCAATTTGCAGACACGGTTTAACCCATATAATAAGTGCATTATTGAAAGAAAACTCAAAATGCTAAAACTACTGTTTTTGCTTTTCATATTTCAATTCCAAAGTAATAAAAAGCAATGAAAAATATAAAATTTCTGTATATACCCCAAAATGTTTCCCTTAAAAAGTCCATCACAAAAAAAGCAATCCCTCATACAGCTTCATCAATGGCAAAAAAAAATCTAATCTAATCAGACTGACCTGAATAATCATGATGCCAGGTCATTACTGGTCATACTACATAATGAATGCCATAAAAACAAAACACAAGAAACAAAGGCTGAATTGCATTTTTTCACCATTTCACTATATTTAGAATTGTTTCCTGTTTTTTAGTACATTATATGGTAAAATGAATTGTGTAATTTAAAACTACAACTTGTCCATCTAAAAATAAGTCTTAATACAGCTATGTAAGTACTCATAACCTGTCATTTTACATTTTTCAACAAAGGCATCCAGGCTTTTTTGTACTTTTGTAGTGAATCAACCACTTCAACATCATGTGGCAGAGAGTTCCATACTCTCACTGCTCATATAGTAAAGAATCTGTCTCTCTGATTATGATAAAACCTTCTTTCTATAGGCGTAGAGTATGCCCCCTTGTCACTGTCGCAAGCATAGGTGTAAATTTGGCTGCACTAATGCACTAGGAGCACAAGTGTGACTAAGTGTGATTTGCATAGAGGTAAAATTATGTTCTTTTCATGAGCATCTATGCCTCTTAATAGAGCAAATGCCTGACAATGGTCACTAAAGTTGAGTTTGATGTTCATCCATATGCCCAAGTCTTTTCCAGGGACAGTTTTACCCAGTCTTTTACATTTTAGTACATAATTGTACATTTTGTTTCCTCTGCCCAGGTGAATGACCTTATATATATCTACATTAAACTTCAATTTCTTAGGCCAAGCCTCCAGCTTATATAAGTCCCTATGTAACATTAAATTATCCTCCTCTGTGATAATTACCTTGCAGAGGTTAGCATCCTCTGCAAATATTGAAATTCTACTCTGTATGTTTTCTACAAGGTCATTAATAGAGATGGGCGGACACCTGGATGTTCAGGCTTCGCGGGTTTGGCCAAACAGTTACAAAAAGTTCAGATTCGAGTACCAGAACAGTACCAGGACCCGAACCTGAACCCGGACCCCATTCATTTGAATGGAGGCACGAACATCCAGTGTTTACCACGCTGTCATCTGCATGACAGCGAGGCCAACACTGCTTCTAATCGGTTCTGAAATCAACACCGCCGATCAGACAGCTACGGTTCCCACACTGTCAAAAGACAGCATGAGCCAGTAGCTGTGATCAGAGGTATAAAGTTTACCTGTGTACACTGGTGTAATCTGATGGGAGTACTGTTCCCATTAACTGCTGCCTGCTGCCACTAATAATAGTGAGAGCAGGAGCGGCTGATGGAAGTATTCATCAGCCGGTGCCTGCCCTGTAAATAAATAATTTTAAAAAAACGGCATTGGTACCCCTGTATTTTTGATAACCAGCCAGGCAAAACTCAAGCTGGGGGCTGAAGCCTCAGCTGTCAGCTTCAGCAAGGCTGATTATCAAGAATAGAGGGGTCACCACTCTGATTTTAATGATTTAAATAAATAATTAAAAAAACAGATTGGGTTCCCTCCCATTGTTGACAACCAGCCTTGATAAAGCAGACAGCTGGAGGCTGGTATTTTCAGGCTGGTAAGGGACCATGGATATTAGCCCTAGCCTAAAAATAGCAGCCTGCAGCCGCCCAGAAAAGGCGTATCTATTAGATGCGCCAATTCTGGCACTTTACCCAGCTCTTCCTACCTGCCCTGTAATGATGACAAGTGGGATTCATATTTGTGGGGTTGATGCACCTTTGTATTGTCATGTGATATCAAGCCCACAGCTTAGTAATGGAAAGGCGTCTATAAGACACCTATCCGTTACTAATTCTATAGCAGTATTGTTAATAAAGACACAGCCAGAATAAAGTGTTTAGTTGAAAATAAAACAAAACACACTTTTCCATTTTTATTTAAAAATAGAAAACAGAGTTATACTCACCTAATGCCCATTCAATTGAATCCTTCATCTCCTGTAGTAAAACAAAAATAAAAATCAACAATATCCCTCACCTGTCAGACATTCTTTCCCATGCCATAATCCATGTCTGGGAGATAAACAGTTTTCAACCTGGACGGCGCAAAGATGCGACTGTTCAGGCTAAGAACCACTGGGGAATAAGCTTCTGAATGTGCAGCATCAGTGACTAGCGATGACATCATCGAGATTACTGCCTGTCACTGAGGCTGCATTCCCAGCAAGGCCCCTGGTTACTTCAATGAGATCCCCGCTAGAACCATGAGAAAGTCTCATGGTGCAGTGTTGAGCTCAAAGAGTTCACCACAGTTTACTGTCAGAGAAAAAAATGAACTTTTTTGAATTTACCAAATGGCTGTAATGAAACAAAGAGTGAAAAATTTAAAGGGGTCTGAATACTTTCCGTACCTACTGTAAATAATTTAAAAAATAACATGGGTTCCCCTGCTTTTTTTGATAATCAGCCAGGCAAAACTCACAGCTGGGGGTTGTAACCCTCAGCTGTCAGCGTTAGCAACAGAATAGAGGGGTCCCCACGCCTTTTTTTAATTATTTAAATAAATAATCTAAAAAAACTATGTGGGGACCCCCACTCTTTTGACAACCAGTCAATCTAAAGCAGATCGCTAGGGGCTGGTATTTTCAGGCTGGTAAGGGGCCAAGGATATTGGTACCCCCAGCCTAAAAATAGCAGCCTGCAGCCACCCAGAACAGGCATATCTATTAAATGTGCCAATTCTGGTGCTTTTCCCAGCTCTTTCCACTTGCCCTGTAGTGGTGGTAAGAGGGAAATATTTGTAGGGTTGATGTCACCTTTGTATTGTCAGGTGACATCAAGCCCACAGATTAGTAATGAAGAAGCATCTATAAGACGCCTATCCATTACTAATCCTTTAGTTGTATTGTAAATAAACACACAGCAAGTATAAAGACTTTTAATTGAAAGAATGACACAGACTCCTTTAATGATTCAAAATTAAACCACACTCACGTCAATGCTCATTCCTATGAATCTCTTTTCTCCTGTAATAAAACAAAAATAAAAAACAACACTATCCCTCACCTATCCCACGCTGTAATCCATGTCTGGGAGATAAACAATTGCCAAGATGCTACCGTCCATGCTGAGAACTACTGATGAATGAGCTGCTGCAAGCGCAGTATCATTTACTAGCGGTAACATCATCGAGGTTACTGCTGGTCACTTAGACTTCATTACCAGGCGGACAAATGAACTGCAATGACGTCGGTGAGATCACCGCTCGCACCATGAGAAAGTCTCACGGTGCAGAGGTGAGTTCACCACAGTTCACTGGGAGAATTTTATTGCGGTGTATTTGAACTGCAGTGTACTTGCCTCTGTACCATGCGACTTTTTCTCACTGTGCGAGCAGTGATATCACCAAGGTCACCACAGTTCATTTGCCCAGCTGGGAACGAAGCCTCAGTGACCAGCAGTAACCTCGATGACATTACTGCTGGCTAAGGGTTTCTGCCCTCAGCTGTCAGTTTTGCCTGGCTGGTTATCAAAAATAAAGGGGAAGCCAAGCCATTTTTTTTTAAATTATTTAGTTATAGAACAGGCACAGGCTGATGAATACTCCCATTAGCCGCTCCTGCTCTCACAGTTATTAGTGGAAGCAGGGGTTAGCTGATGGGAGCAGTAGTCCCATCAGCCGACACCAATGACCGGAGGTAAACTTTATACCTCCAATCATAGCTGAGGGCTCACGTTTTCATGACAGCATGGGAACCACGACTGTGTGACTGGGAGTGATGATTTTACTAAGGGAATCCAAGGGGTAACGTCTCTTCTTGTGGAAAGTAACATGTCAAGCCTGACATGTCAAGGTGAGGAGGCTTTTAAGCCTTGCAATGCTTCTCTGGGAAACTAAATGTTGCTCAGCGACAGCCTCGAAAGCTAAAATATCTGGAGAGGATCTGTATGGAGGAGCGGGTCAAAATCGCTGCTGCAGTGTGTACAAACTTGGTCAAGAACTACAGGAAACATCTGACATCTGTAATTGCAAGCTATGTACCAAAATATTAAGTTCTGTCTTTTCTATTGTATCAAATACTTATTTCATGCAATAAAATGCAAATTATTATGTAAAAATCATACAATGTGATTCTTCTCTGGATTTTTTTTAGATTCTGTCTCTCACAGTTGAAGTGAACCTACGATAAAAATTACAGACCTCTCCATTCTTTGTAGGTGGGAAAACTTGCAAAACAGGCAGTATATCAAATTCTTATTTTCCCCAGTGTGTATGTATGTTAGTATCCAGTAGAACCTCCTTTTGCAAACATCACAGTTTTTAAACCCTTTTTGTAGCCAGACAAGTCTTTCATTTCTTGTTATAGGGATTTTCATCCATTCTTCCAGTTCTGTGAGATTCCTGGGTCGTTTTGCATGCACTGCTATTTTGAGGTATAGACACAGATTTTCAATGAAGTTCAGATCAGGGGACTTTGATCGCCATTGTAAAACATTTTCTTTGTGCCTTTTGAGGTAGTCTGTTATAGATTTTGACTTGTGTTTAGGATCATTATCCATTTGTAGAAGCCATGCTCTTTTCAACTTCACCTCTTTTTCAAATGGTGTTACGTCTGCATCACAAATTTGTTGAAATTTCATTGAATCCATTCCTCTCTCTACCTGTGTAATGTTCCCTATGCCATTGGCTGCAATACAACCCCAAACCATGATTGATCCACCCCCATGCTTAAAGGTTGGCGAGATGTTCTTTTCCTAAAATGATGTGCCCTTTTTTCTCCTCACATACCTTTCACCATTATGACCAAAGAGTTCTATTTTAACCTCACTGGTCCACAGGACATGCTTTGAAAAATGCATCAAGCTTGTTTGGATGTTCTTTTGCATACTTCTGACTCTGAATTTTATGGTGAGTATACAGGAGAGTTTATCTTTTGATGACTCTTCCATGAAGGCCATATTTGTGCAGCTGTCTCTGAACAGTAGAACAATTTACTACAACTCCAGAGTCTGCTAAATCTTTCTGAAGGTCTTTTGCAGTCAATAGGGGTTTATGATTATTATGTCTAGCAAGTGAGACCCATTATCCACAAATAGCGAAAACATGGAACAGTTTTGAACCTTCCCAGGAGTTGCCAACGAAGGCCTCACTTGTCTCAATTGTCTCAATTAAGGTCAGTGTGTTCATGATTCCACCATAAGAAAGAGACTGGGCAAAAATGGCCTGCATGGCAGAGTTCCAAAACAAATCCACTGACGAGCAATAAGAACATAAAGGCTCGTCTCAGTTTTCCCAGAGAACATCTTGATGATACCCAAGACTTTTGGGAAAATACTCTGGACTAACGAGACAAAAGTTGAATTTTTGGAAGGTGTATGTCCCATTACATCTTGCGTAGGAGTAACACAACACTTCAGAAAAGGAACATCATACCAACAGTAAAATATAGTAATGGTAGTGTGATGGTCTGGGGCTCTTTTGCTGCTTTAGGATTTGGAAGACTTGCTGTGGTAAATGGAACCATGAATTCTGCTGTCTAACAAAAAATCCTAAAGACGAATGTCTGGCCATCTATTTGTGACCTTAAGCTGTAGTGTGCTTGAGCTACGCAGCAGGACAATGTTCCAAAACACACCAGCAAGTCTACCTTTAAATTGCTTAAGATAAACAAAATTAAGACTTTGGAGTGGCCTAGTCAAAGTCCTGACCTTAATCCTATTGAGATGCTGTGGCATGACCTTAAAAAGGCGGTGGCGATTCATGCTTGGAAACTCTCCAATGTGGCTGAATTATAACAATTCTGAAAAGGTGAGTGGGCCAAAATTCCTCCAGAGCGTTATAAGAGACTCATTGTCAGTTATCACAAATGCTTGATTGCAGCTGTTAAGGGTGGTCCAACCAGTTTTTAGGTTAAGAGGGCAATCACTTTTTCACACAGGACCCTGTAGGTTTGGATTTCTTTTTCCCTTAATAATAAAGATCTTCATTTAAAACTGCATTTTGTGTTCACTTGTGTTATCTTTGTCTAATATTTAAATTTGTTTGGTCATCTGAAACATTTAAGTGCGACAAACATGCAAAAGAATAGAAAATCAGGAAGGAGTCAAACACTTTTTCACACAACTGTATATATAATGTATATATATACTGTATATTGAGCCTGCAACATCAGAGAGATATTTGAGAGGTTTTTTTTATTTTTATGTTTAATTCCAAGTACAGGTAATTTTCTAGGAACATCAGACTTTCCACTGAATTACACTGCAGCATACCTCTCCCCACTTTGCCCTTGATAAGTTTATAAGAAATAATGAAACAAAATTAAATTATATTCTCTCAAATAAACATGTAAATAATAATTTGCTTGTATATTAATAAAAGGCAGCATGTGATTAATGATGCTTATAAATATTCACAACATTCACAGAATGTAAAGGAAGACCAGAAATTAGTATATATATATATATATATATATAAATAGCCATTGTAAAATAGACTTCACACTGACCTGAATGTCTCAAACAAGCAGAATTCGTTTGCGTAGTCATTTTTTTCTGTACATTAAAACAAAGGTTGCTGAAATTTACAAACACTCAGCAGAAATCAGAACTATGTTTAACACCTCTCACTGCTGCACGGGTTTGCAATGCATCATAATGTGTCCTTATCCCCTCCAGCAGCGAGTGAGCAATAGCACAAAAACAAGTAAAATGTCCCCGAAATGTTAGGAAAGTGGCAGAAATTCTGGCCACTTTGGAGCAGTTTTACATTTAAACAGCAGGTGCTCTCCAAGATGTGGTTATGGCAACAAAATAAATGATGGATAATTGCTTTTGTGACAACTTGCCAATTAAATTAGACTCAGCAGAATAACATAATGACAATTTGTTATGCTCTGGTGGGCACTAACATACCAATCGTAATTAAATGCTATCACTGAAATAGAATGCTCTTCGACGCAGGAATATATAACCCCAATTCCCTCTCAGTGAAACATTATAGGCTCAGACTTGATTTTCATTTCTGTGAGACAATTACATTAGTACACATCAGAATTTGTTTTTCATCTGCATGCATGTGCTTACAAGAGACTGGGGTTCGAGGTGATTCAGTATATTCCTCTGCTGTATGTCACTTCCATCCCATGCAGTGGGCAG
Organism: Oophaga sylvatica; assembly: GCA_033576555.1. Lineage (NCBI taxonomy): Eukaryota > Metazoa > Chordata > Amphibia > Anura > Dendrobatidae > Oophaga > Oophaga sylvatica. Next base: position 245,581,111 of record JARQOD010000002.1, on the reverse strand, counting down.
ATTTGTGTAGGCTGCAATTTAATACTTGCTCCAAATAGAAGACTCTGCCACTCATCCCCACCACTTTTCATTCATGGATCACGGGATGCTACTTGATAACGCACTAATATACAGTACAGACCAAAAGTTTGGACGCACCTTCTCATTCAATGATATTTCTGTATTTTCATGACTATGAAAATTGTAGAATCACACTGAAGGCATCAAAACTATGAATTAACACATGTGGAATTATACATTACACTTTACAAAAAAGTGTGAAACAACTTAAAATATGTCTTATATTCTAGGTTCTTCAAAGTAGCCACCTTTTGCTTTGATTACTGCTTTGCACGCAGAAAAGGTGAACGGATGGACTCTACATGCCTGGTTCCCACCGTGAAGCATGGAGGAGGTGGTGTGATGGTGTGGGGGTGCTGTGCTGGTGACACTGTTGGGGATTTATTCAAAATTGAAGTGGTGAACAGTCCAGCTCACCCCAAACCATTTCGATTGGGTTCAGGTCTGGTGACTGTGGAGGCCAGGTCGTCTGGTGTAGCACCCCAACACTCTCCTTCTTGGTCAAATAGCCCTTACACAGCCTGGAGCTGTGTTTGGGGTCATTGTCCTGTTGAAAAATAAATGATGGTCCAACTAAACGCAAACCGGATGGAATAGCATGCTGCTGCAAGATGCTGTAGTAGCCATTCTGGTTCACTATGCCTTCAATTTTGAATAAATCCCCAACACTGTCACCAGCACAGCACCCCCACATCATCACACCACCTCCTCCATGCTTCACGGTGAGAACCAGGCATGTAGAGTCCATCCGTTCACCTTTTCTGTGTGAAAAGCAGTAATCAAAGCAAAAGGTGGCTACTTTGAAGAACCTAGAATATAAGACATATTTTAAGTTGTTTCACACTTTTTTGTAAAGTGTAATGTATAATTCCATATGTGTTAATTCATAGTTTTGATGCCTTCAGTGTGATTCTACAATTTTCATAGACATGAAAATACAGAAAAATCTTTGAATGAGAAGGTGTGTCCAAACTTTTGGTCTGTACTGTATATTAGTGTGTTATATTATTCATTAAAATGATATCAACAGTACAATGAGAACATTACTCTTTGAAAAGAAATCCTATAATAGAGAAATATACTACAATGGGTACGGAAAGTATTCAGACCGCTTTAAATTTTTCACTCTTTGTTTCATTGCAGCCATTTGGTTAATTTAAAAAAAGTTCATTTTTTTCTCATTAATTTACACACTGCACCCTATCTTGACTGAAAATAAAACAGAAAAGTAGATATTTTTGCAAAGTTATTAAAAAAGAAAAACTGAAATATCACACGGTCACCCTTTTGAGCTAGTACAGCCATGAGTCTTCTTGGGAATGATGCAACAAGTTTTTCACACCTGGATTTGGGGATCCTCTGCCATTCTTCCTTGCAGATCCTCTCCAGTTCCGTCCGGTTGGATGGTGAACGTTGGTGGACAGCCATTTTCATGTCTCTCCAGAGATGCTCAAGTGGGTTTAGGTCAGGGCTCTGGCTGGGCCAGTCATGAATAGTCACAGAGTTGTTCTGAAGCCACTCCTTTGTTATTTTAGCTGTGTGCTTAGGGTCATTGTCTTGTTGGAAGGTGAATATTCGGCCAAATCTGAGGTCCAGAGCACTTTGGAAGAGGTTTTCATCCAATATATCTCTGTACTTGGCCTCATTCATGTTTCCTTCAATTGCAACCAATTGTCCTGTCCCTACAGTTGAAAAACACCCCCACAGCATGATGCTGCCACCACCATGTTTCACTGTTGGGATTGTATTGGGCAGATGGTGAGTAATGCCTGGTTTTCTCCACACATACCGCTTAGAATTATCACCAAAAAAGTTATATCTTCGTCTCATCAGACCAGAGAAACCTATTTCTCATAGTCTGGGAGTCCTTAATGTGTTTTTTTTAGCAAACTCTATGCGGGATTTCATGTGTCTTGCACTGAGGAGAGGCTTCCATCGGGCCACTCTGCCATAAAGGCCCGACTGGTGGAGGGCTGCAGTTAACTTTGTGGAACTTTCTCCTATCTCCCTATTGCATCTGTGGAGCTCAACCACAGTGATCTTGGGGTTCTTCTTTACCTCTCTCACCAAGGCTCTTCTCCCATGATTGCTCAGTTTGGCTGGACTGCAAGGTCTAAAAAGACTTCTGGTGGTTCCAAACTTTTTCCATTTAAGGATTATGGATGCCACTGTGCTCTTAGGAACCTTGAGTACTGCAGGAATTTTTTTGTAACCTTGACCAGATCTGTGCCTTGCCTCAATTTTATCTCTGAGCTCCTAGGCCAGTTCCTTTGACCTCATGATTATGCACCGGATTGCAGCCGATAACATCCACTTCCAGTTGGCACTGTGGGAGCCTGCAGTACTGTAGGAATCTTGAGTACTGCATTGGCTTTACACAAGTCTCTGCCACTTGTTCTACTGTAGGAATCTCGAGTGTAGCATCTGCTTTACCCAGAACTCTGGCACCTACACTACTGTAGGAATTTCAAGTGCAGCTTCATCTCTACTCAGGTTTCTAGCACTGATCTATGTTCACCTCACCCAGCCAGGCACACTGAGAACCTTCAGCTCTGCCGCAAATAAAACCAAATCGATTACTCCCAGCACTTTCCTGCAGGTTGAAATATAAACCATGGCCATGGGCCACTTGCAAGACCCGATCTGGAGGGAAACATCCATCCCACAACCTTCCTATAGATCTTTCCAAAAATAAAAGCCCATGTCAGGTTTTCTCAATCTGATTTAGGTCAAATAGCTTGACCCAGTCTACGCTTACTTTTATTTTGTGCTGTATCCACATCTGTGGCTGTGATTACAGCTTCCTCCAGCGTGTTCAGTATGTCTCCAGGCACATCCTGGGGACACAAAACAACACTCATATTTGACTCCCATCACTGCCTCACACCAAGCAAGAAAATACTAGTAAAATACATTTAGCAGTTATATGGGAAGTTATAGCTGTTAGTATTCCTGTAATGATGATGAGGAGTCCAACATACATTTTCCCCCCACTCCATAACCTCTGTTGTAGGACCAGTGTGATGCTCTCTCATGAAAGTCCCTTCCTGCTGTTGCCTATGTAGTCTCCAGACCAATTTCTAGCTATCAATGTGTCTAAGACAAAAGTGATACCCATACCTGAGGTGTATAGAACAAAGCTCAGTGCTGGGGGCTGCAACCCTCAGCTGACAGCTTTAGCAAGGTTGGTTATCAAGAAAAAATTTAAAAAATGGAGTGGGGACCCCCTATTTTTGTCAATCTGCCAAACTAAAGCAGACAACTGGTATTCTCAGTCTCGTAATGGGCATGGATATTGGCCACCCCAGCCTAAAAATAGCAGCCCTCAGCTATCCAGAAAAGACACGTCTACGAGATGTGTCAATTCTGGCATTTTACCCAGCTCTTCCCACTTGCCCTGTAGCGGTGGCAAGTGGGGTTCATATATGGGGTTGATGTCAACTTTGTATTGTCCAATGACATCAAGCCCATAAATTAGCAATGGAGAGGCATCTATAACACACCTATCCATTACTAATCCTATAGTTATATTGTAAATAAAGACACAGACAGAATAACGTATTTTATTTGAAATAAAAACAAAACACACTTTTTCGTTTTTATTTAAAAATAACAAACACAGTACTCACATAATGCCCAGTTATACTCAACTAATCACTCGACTACTGTAATAAAAAAAAAACTGCAATATCCCTCATCTGTCCCATGCCGTAATCTATGTCTGGGGATTACTAGTTGTCAGCCTGGAAGGTGCCAAGATGCAACTGTCCAGGCTGAAAACCAATGATGAATGAGTTGCTTCGAATGCAGGATCAGTGAGCAGCGGTGACATCATCGAGATCACCGCCAGTCACTGAGCCGGGCCAATGAACCAATGAACCGTGGTGACCTCCCTCCGGTAAAAAGTCTCACTATGTAGAGGTGAGTTTCACTGGAAAAGTTTAGCTGTGGTGAATTTGAACTGCGGTTCAGACATGGATTACGTAAGGGGCTATGTATGCCAGGATAGGGATAGTGGCCATGGATACCAGGATGGGGATGGTGGCCATGGATACCAGGATGGGATGGAGGCCAAGTATACCAGGATGGGGATTGTGGCCATGTATAACAGGATGGGGATGGAGGCCATGAATACCAGGATGGGGATTGTGGCCATGAATACCAGGATTGGGATGGTGGCCTTGGATACCAGGAAGGGGATGTTGGCTATGCATACCTGGATTGGGGGCCAAATACACCTTGGTGGGTAACATATATACTGGGATGGGGACATATATATAACAAGATGGGGGATATTAGTACAGAATTGGGAGATATTACCCCTATAACAGTGTCTGCAGCAGAAACCCCCACCTCTATAACAGTACATCATGACCACTTTTTTCCTTCAATTTTTTTTCCTCCTCTAAAACCTAGGTGTGTATTATGGTCCAGTGTGTCTAATAGCCCAAAAAATACGTTAATTGCAATAATAATTTTCTGGAAGAAATACATCGTTTTCTAGAACAATTTCAAGGGTGCCAACACTTTCAGCCATAACTGTAAATATAAACAGCTTGGATTGTATAGTGCTGTTAATAGTATTAGGCCGTTGTAAAGATATAACAGCAAAGCTTGAGATACACAAAGACTTTGCAGTAACTTTCTATTATGCTGTTTAAATTTGAAAAGGCCATGGGAATAAAGCTAAGGTTAATGAGCCGATCTAAAATAACACAAGCAGCCCAGCAATGCCACCCGTGTCAGAAAACAAACAGGATGTTGGTGGGTTTAAAACCAATGAAAAGGTCTTTCCCTTTTTACTTGCATCTGCCCTTAGTGATCAAGAGAATTTCATGCTGTGACTAACCTTCATGCATTTTTTAGTATTAGTAATATCTGGTCATAAAAGTTGCGAAATGCCAAGTAACTTGAATGGATATATATTTACTTCTTTTTTGGGAAGCATACTTCATTAAACTATGCATCTACGTCTATATATATATTATTTATATAAGTGAAGCTGAAGACTACTTAAAGGCATTTTAATTTTTATTTAATAATAATGTAGAGCAAGCAATTTTAATAATCTTTCAAATATATCTTACAAATGAAATTCAAAAGAAAACCTTTCAAATACCATCTAGAAGATGTCCCCTAAGCTGTTTTTGAAGCAAATCCATATTCTGTTCCACACACACAGAATGCTTTATACCAAAAAAGTCCTAATATTGTGCAAATAGGCACTTCCAATCAATTATTAATCACAAAAAGGTATATATAAACTACATATAACCCAAAAAAAATAGGAAGAGATCCCAATAATTACAAACGTATAAAGTTTATTGAATATATACAATTAGTAACATAAATAACAAAACTAGAAGTCTATAATCAAAACACCCATAAAAGGGATAGCACATGGATACAGTATATACTGCATGAACTAATTACCCACACCAGCCTCCCATGGTATAAATATAGTGATACCAAGAAAGAATTTCATTAAATAAATACTTTACCATGGAGTGCCGTGATATTGTGGTAAAAATATGCAGCGCTGCAACCAGCGTTCTCCCCCTCACCCCGACGCGCGTTTCGCGTTTCCCGCTTCTTCCGGGGGCGTGAAGAAGCGGGAAACGCGAAACGCGCGTCGGGGTGAGGGGGAGAACGCTGGTTGCAGCGCTGCATATTTTTACCACAATATCACGGCACTCCATGGTAAAGTATTTATTTAATGAAATTCTTTCTTGGTATCACTATATTTATACCATGGGAGGCTGGTGTGGGTAATTAGTTCATGCAGTATATACTGTATCCATGTGCTATCCCTTTTATGGGTGTTTTGATTATAGACTTCTAGTTTTGTTATTTATGTTACTAATTGTATATATTCAATAAACTTTATACGTTTGTAATTATTGGGATCTCTTCCTATTTTTTTTGGGTTATATGTAGTTTATATATACCCTTTTTGTGATTAACACACAGAATGCTGTCTGAGAGTGGGGCGGAGCCTGCACAGTGCATTCCTGGCTGAATTCTAAGGTCTAGGGGGTAAGGTTTCTCCTTGTGGAGAGTGACATACCAGCTCTGGCGTGTCGAGGTAAGGAGGCTTATTCGCCGTGCAATGCTCCTCTGGGAAATTTTAATATGCAAATTGCCTCTTCAAATAAAGAGGACTTGTACTCTATAGCGCCACCTATTGGAAGTAGCGATCCTACAAGTCACAATCAACCCTTTAACGAGTCTTGTAATATGACTTAGGCTGAATTCTAGGAACTTTATGTCAGTTCATCAGCAGTTTCCCTCAGTCATACAGTGCAGTGCATGAACTCTGTCAGCTGTTAGTTGTCTCCACACAGCTCCTCTGCCTGTCTGCTGATTCCTGTGTGTTCAGTAACATTGGGACTTCCCTCCAGTGTTTACCACACTGCTCCTTCTGCTTTGTCTGCTGATTCCACTGTGCTCAGTGACATCAGCACTTCCTCTCAGTGTTTACCACACTGCTCCTTCTGCCCTGTCTGCTGGTTCTTCTGTGCTCAGTGACATTGGCATTTCCCTCAGTGTTTACCACACTGCTCCTTCTGCCCTTTCAGCTGGTGCCTCTGTGCTCAGTGACATCGGCACTTCCCCTCAATGTTTACCACACTGCTCCTTCTGCTCTGTCAGCTGTTTTTTCTGTGCTCAGTGACACCTGCACTTCCCCTCAGTGTTTACCACACTGCTCCTTCTGCCCTGTCAGCTGGTTTCTCTGCTCAGTAACATCGGCACTTCCCCTCAATGTTTACCACACTGCTCCTTCTGCCCCATCAGCTGGTTCTTCTGTGCTCAGTGACATCAGCACTTCTCAGTGTTCTGTCAGCTGCTTGCTACTGTGCTGCCTGTGATTGATGAAAATTTCAGCAAATGTGCCTGAGGACCATAAAACACTGTGAAGTGCCGATGTCACTGAGCTCACAGGAACCAGCTGACAGGCAGAAAAGCAGGTAACCAGCTGCTGAACTGAAAAACAGTGCATGGGATTCAGACAGTAGCGCACATGCTGTGCAGGCTTCACCCCACTCTTAGATAGCCATAGTCTGGAGTCGGTGGAGTTGAATACGGGCTGTAAGCTAGCAGTAGCCAAAGACCTGTATCTCTGCCTAAAACCCTCTCACTCCTGGTGTCACATACAGGCCGAGCACAATCTCTTGTACAGGACACTGCAGGGAATAAAAGTAATATACAAAGTAACAAAAAGTCAGCTCTGGGTATAAAGATTATCCTCTGCTCTCCCTCACTGATATGAACGATAGGATGGCTCAGCAGATGGATGGGAAGAGATCTGATTGTAAAGAATCTCTGCACTATTAGGCTGGTGTCACACTCGCGTGTGTGATGCAAGAAATTTTTTTATCGAAAATGAAGACATTATGTTTTCGATAAAAAATTTTTTTTACAAACTCAAGGCACAGCCATGGGGGCTACATGTGCCCCCTCATGCGCAAATTTATTTTTGGGTGCCTGGGAGAGGGAAATATTTATCAATAATTCCCCGGATGACATTGAACTGGTCCAGGACTGGATCCGGTACATAGACGATGTGTGGTTTATCTGGGGCTGTACTCCCGAATAGCTTGATAATTTAATGCATTGTCTTAATTGCAATTCTTTGAATATTAAATTAACTCATAAATTTGACCGGAAATTAGAGTTTTTAGATCTACAAATCTCTACTCTCCCAATGGTAGGGTCATTACAGATGTGTTCCGTAAACCTACGGCTACAAACAGCCTTTTACATGCGTCATCTTCACATCATAGATCCACCATTGTTGGAATACCTATTGGCCAATTTATGAGGATTCGTAAAATTTGCACTGAAGAGAATGATTTTCATAACCAGGCTTTGGATCTCTCAAGACGCTTTTTAGAAAGGGGCTACAGTAAAAGGCAAATTAAAAAAGGTTATAAAAGAGCTCTCTTGAAATCACAAGAAGAGTTATTATATGAACATCCTAAAAAAATTCAACACATACAAAATTCTGATTTTAAAGAACCAGTCAGATTGATAACTCGCTTTAATAAACAATGGAATGATTTTTGTTATATCATTAAAAAACACTGGAATGTCCTTAAGACCGATCTTGTTTTGAATAAATTATTACCGTATCACCCTTCCATTGTGGCAAAGCGCTTCAATAACCATAAAGATCTACTTGTTCGTAGCCATTTTGATGCCTCCCCCTCTGGATCTTTTTGCTCTCCCAAAGGTTTTTTTCCCTGTGGTTTGTGCAAGGCCTGCGGTAATTTGGTGAGAAGCAAAGTTTTTCATAACTTTGACGGCACCCGGGAATATGAAATAAGAAAAGCTATGAATTGTGCATCCAAGGGTGTCATTTATCATGCCACCTGTCCCTGCAAAAAGATTTACTTCGGCCTCACCACAAGGGAACTATAAACCAGTACTGGGGAGCATGTAAGGGATATTGAGACCTGTGGACTTTGGGATTTCTATTAATATAATATTCAATATTTAATAGCTATCTTCATATTGCTAGATTTTTATTTTCATTATATTTATTATTTTTTATTTTATTATTTTCGTATTATCTTTATTTTTTATTTTACTTTATTTAGAATATCACTCACAATGTAATCATATATGTAATTGCATTTATATTGCATCTTGTCACTTGTATGGTCCTTGTTCATGTGATATTTATGCTATGGCATTGAACATTCAGACTTCTGTTTTTTCAAAGACGGACCTGTTTGCTATTCTTACCTTGCTCGGTCCTGTCTTTTTTCACTGATGGGAGGTGCGCTTCTGTGTTCTCAGTCTGCCTAGACTTCCGGTCCTGCGCACTTGGATTGCTTGCGTTCCACATTTGCGCTCCGGCACGGTGACCGGAAGTCAATTTTCTTCAGTGTGTCTGTCAGTAACGCAGATGCGCCGTCCACTACCCACCAATGAACTAATTAGTACACCTGTCTGAGCACGTATAAGAGAGCCCTCTGAACCATGTTAGTATACGCCCCCATTGAGGAAGCATTTGCAAAACTGCGCTCTCAGGGTGAGGACGCACACCAGTCAGACAGACATCACTACTTCAGGTAATTGGACACTTTAGTCTGTTTTGATGTATAATGTATTGCTGCGGTATATGCACTTTGCACTTTAAATTGACATTTCACAGCGCTCCTAGTTATTCCATCTGAGATACTCTTTGTGCGCTGGGCTGCATATATATGTATATACATAACAGACTTCTTTGCATTATGCAGGCTACTTAGTCTTAGTCTGTGGTATTTTAGGGAGGTTTATTGACCTGATATTACCTTGGCATTTATTAAAGTCATGTGTGCATTTATAAACATATTAATGACATACTATTAAACCCAAATTTTGGGTCTATATTTATGCACTCTGCACTTTACTTAAGTATGTCTTATTCGTGTTACGGCACCTTTAACACATGTCATACAGTCCATAGGTTTTCGTTCATTATTTTTTATCCTCCCAGAGCATAGCTGAACCCGTTATTCTTTATTTGCACATATGCATTTTGCATTTTACATTTTGTGGGTGATGCTATATAATTTATCACACCTGAGAGTGTTCAGCCTGAGTCATATTGTTGTCTCCTGGTTGCGTCTTTTTGTGGTTCCATTTTTTATTTTAATTTTTGCATATTTGAATAAAATTGACCTACATTTCTCTTTTGTCCTTGTTTCCATTTATATGATGGGGATTGTGTTTATCATTATCCTAACTACAGTCGTCAGGCTCCGGGCATCTGACCTAGGAAGGAACTCAAGATGGTGCATGCACCACCTGGTTGGACCAGGGCTAGACATAGCTAGCACCGCATAACAGGCTGAGCACAGCATAGTAGACACTCAGCCAAAACACCAGACTCCATCTTTAAAAGAAAAACCCAGGTTAGTTCACAGTCTCTGGGTACATGGAGGGACTTCAGGAACATAACACAGAAGATACAGTTCAGACAGGGTCAGGTACAGGAACAGATCCAGGATCAAGGATTCAGGTCTGAGAATGCAGCCTTCAGAGAGGCAGAAAACAAGACACAACAGAAATGGGCCTGGATATGCAGCCTCCATGGAAGGTGGAAAAACAGGACAGGACAAAGGACATCAGCTTTCCCAGAACTGATTGCAAGCAGAACAGGAGCTGAACATGCAAAAGCACATGGCAAGGTTCAGGAACTTAAAGCGAAGCTCTGGCAACGCCCAACAGGAAAGAGGAACTGTAAATAGGAGCTGCTCCTCAGCAATAGGCTGGGGACAGCAATTCAAGCTTACACACTGCCCTTAATAAAATCAGGGAAAGTGTGGCCACGAGCACCCTAAGCACAGACAGAAACCATTACAACACAGTCAGCAAAGGAACTGAGACTTAAGGCACCTGGCAGCGGCTGCAAGCCTAGACACACATGGAAAGTCATGCACCAGCTGCAGAGGACCTCACAACCTGTGGATAGCTTCCACAGCCAGGGACTGCACATGCGGAGAGTCATGCAGCGGAGCAGGGATTCTACAACACATGTACGGCTATGCAGCAGAGCCGGGAACTGAGCAGCATCCATACAGGTAACAGAAAACAATATCCCAGCTGGTTAGGGGGACAGAAGCAAAGGGTTAAAGCGGAGACATGCAGAGTAATGCCGGGGAAACAAGGTACAAACATACCGGCGTTACAAAAAGCTGAAGATGAAGGGGAATTTAACACTTCAGCAAAACAATGACCCTAAGCATACTTCCAAATCAACAAAAGAACGGCTTTGCCAGAATATCAATGTTTTAGAATTGCCCATCCAGGGCCCAGACCTGAATCCAATAGAGAATATGTGGGTTGAACAGAAGAGGACTGTATACAAGAGGTGCCCTTGCAATCTAGCAGACTTGGAATGCCATTTCTAGATGTGCCATGCTTATAGACTCCTATCCAAAAAGATTGAATACTGCCATTAATAGGGTACTGTGACAAAGAATTAGTTTAAATTAATATACGGTCATTTACGGTAATATAATGAATACTAATGCAACCACGTTATTTTAGTTTGAATTGTACAGATTGTGGGTTACATTAAAAATGGAAAAAGTTCAGAAATGATTCTTCTTGGTATGATTTTTTTACATGATAAAAATGTGATATTTTAATAGGGGTGTGTAGACTTTTATATCCACTATGTAAAAATATAGCTTTTCATAAAGAATACATATATATTTTCTCCTTGTCACTTTGTGCTCCTAGCACATTTCTTTGACTCATATTTCTGGCTTAGAATTAATAAAATGTCAGGGTGAAGGGTTCAGGCGTAGATTTTTTCAGTTATAGAATATCTGACATTGCTTTGTGAATAATGGCACCTTATGTTCTCAACTCTTAACTAGCATTGATTGATTATTTAAAAGCTAAAGGGGTGATTTGATATATTAGTATTTCATAAACCTCAGTATAGCTAAGGCAATTACGTAGTATTTAGTAAGTTATAGTGTTTTGCTCAAGAGCTTCGTGGCACATTCACAGCAAGATTTCATACTATGAATCATACCACATATTTCACAGCACAGTAGAAAAGAGGCCTATGGCCCACAGAGAGGTTATCTGACTGCCTGACGTTATGAAAATGGACATAAAACTGACCCTCAATTTGACACTAAGTTAATAAATCAAACACTTTGCTTATCAATACAAAATTAACTGATTTACATTAATTAGCTTGTGATTTATTAAATATGTAAGTTTGATGGCAATAGTGGTACATTTGTTGTATCACACCCATTTGAAAATACCCTATTAAAATTTCTGAAATAATATTTTAAGATTGTTTTTAATAATTCTAGTGATTTAATAAAGAGGATCCATAGTAAAGAGTGGCTGATAGGAATGTCTCTTGCACTGGAGGATCCAACCATAGTAAGGATGGGTGCTAAGAGTAGTGTTGAGCCACCCCCGTACTGTCCGAGTTCGGTTCGGTTTGCCGAACACCCGTGTGTTCGACGAACTGTTCGTCGAACTGTTCGTCGAACACCGTCGAACACAGTTAAAACCAATGGCAGGCAAGGAAAAACACATAGAAACACATAGAAAACACATAGAAAACACTTCAAAGGTGTCCAAAAGCTAACAAACTGTTCAGAAGACACAACTAACACATGGAAAAGTGACAAGTACATATAGTCATGCGAAAAGAAAAGAGTTGGAGGAGTAAAAGGAGGGGGAGACACAGATATAGGTATGTCATGCCCTTCTAAAACCAAAAAAGTGTGAAGCCGACACGGCCAGTCCATTCCTGCCCGTGCGACCTGCGTGTCGCCGGGTTTGTGCCAGAGCTGCGGTGGACCCTGACGGCCAACCCCCTCTCCCAATACTGGTGCCTGTCCACTGGTAGATCGAACGAGCCCCCCTGCGGTGGATGCAGGTCTAATCTTTTTAATTTAAATTGTCTCTCTAATTTGAATGAGTACACTTTAAATCCTTTTACAAGGATCTATTGGAGGGCAAGTCTCATGCCAGCAGCAGGTAATTCCAGCTCCAGTAGCGTCCACTTAAGCTGCTGCAGTTAAAAAGCTTTTATAAGGATCGAGATTGGCGGTCCACCGCAAGGCGTCCTACTGCCAGTCAAAGCCCCTGTGCCTTGAGTGCCTTCCCGATGTTCTTCACTGAGTGTCCCGGGGGCCCGAAGCATTTCCTTTGAAAAAATTAAGTGTCCAAAGTACAGGTGGTGTAGCTTGCTTAACAGCTGGGTTAAACTGCTGACTAGCAGACACTGCTACTAGGCCCAAAATTATTGTCTGGGCTAGATGCAGTTAAAAATTTGTAATTAGATACTCTCGTTGGATGCTGAGAAAGCATTCCATAGAGTCTCCTGGCACGCCATATATTATTATCTTAAAAAGTTTGTGGTAGGGGACCCTTTTATAGCCAAAATCATGGCCCTGTATCGCAATCCGTCAGCTAGGCTGAAGATAAATGGAACATTATCATCACCTTTCATAATCACCAATGGGACAAGGCAGGGATGTCCTCTGTCCCCTCTCTTATACATCCTAGTGATGGAGCACCTGCTCTCATCAATTCACGATCACCCCAATATTAGGGGGATTGAGGTGGGAGGCACCGAGTACAAGTGCTCTGCATTTGCTGATGAATGATGTCCTAGTATATATCACTCAACCACATATATCCATCACTGCTGTTATGGCTGAAATAGATCACTTTGGTACATGGTCAAATTTTAAAATCAATGCAGCGAAGTCTGAGGCCCTCGATGTTTCCCTCCCCAAATCCATACAGGATTCCATCCAGTCCAACTTTCCCTTTGCCTGGCCCTCACAGGGTATCAAATACTTAGGAATTCGTATTCATAGAGACCTCTCCCGTCTGTTTTTTCTTAATTTTGGGCCCTTTATTGAACAACTCCATAGAGATCTTACTTCTTGGATGGTGCTGGATTTTTCCAGGTTCGGCATAATAAATATGCTTAAAATGAACGTCCTACCTAAACTCTTATACCTCTTCCAAACCATTCCCGTGGTAATTCCCTCAAATTTTTGTAAAAGACTACGCATTAGCTTTTGCAGATTTATCTGGGCAAGTGGGCGTCCACGCATTCGGGGGGACGTTCTGATCAGACACAAACAAAAGGGGGGCCTTAGCCTTCCGGATTGTAGAAGGTATTACATGGCAGCAGTACACGCTAGAATCCTCGACTTCATCCATCATTCGGAGGGGAAATTGTGGGTCAAAATAGCTCAATCCATTTGTCCTAAAGCTCTTACCACCTCCCATGGTGCGCCCATTTAATTGTCCCCTCTCTTGGCCTCATGTCATATAGTACTTATGCCACTGCTTTGGCTTTGAGATCCCCCAAAAAAAGCTTATCCTCAATCGACCCCCAGGGCACCTTGCTCCCGATTTCAGATAATCCAGATTTCCCACCAGGACTATCTGCAAATAGATTTCTCGGTTCAAATAAATCCCATCCGATATTATTTTCTCATGTGATCTCCAATACTTCGCTGCTCCCCCTCAATGACTTGTTACAGGGAAGAGCCACTTCCCCGAAGGCAAATTTTAAATATAGCCAGTTACAACACTTCTATTCAACTGTGAAGAAGCACACACATCTTCATAGAGATCTCACAAACTTTGTAACATTGAGCCTATCATTGTCACCCCCTACACACTCCATCTCCCTACTGTATAATCTCCTCATTGCCCAGGTAACTGACAATAGGCCAGGATTATGCGGTGCATGGGAAAGGGAACTGGGGAAGTCCATCTGTGACTCACAATGGGATAAATGTTTCTTCCTAACACATAAAACCTCAATAGGGTCCAAAGCTCAGGAAACCTCCTTCAAAATTATCTCTAGATGGTACTGGGTACCAGCAGTCCTTCATAGACGGTATGCAGTGCTCTCAGATAGATGTTGGAGATGTGGGGAGGGGAAGGGACAATGTCACACATATGGTGGGCATGTTCTATAATAAATGCATTTTGGGCAAAGGTGGTTCCCATGATTGAGAAAATAACTGGTTGGACTATCCCTAATACGCCGAAGCCCTCCTTTTATCAATGTTACCAATAAGTAAACGTAGTTATAAAAGCTCATCAATAGGCTACCTAATACAGGTGGCTAAGAATGTCATTCCACGACACTGGAAAAGCAGAGACCCACCCACTATGGAGGAATGGTTTGCGCAGATCTCCCTCCTTAATAGGATGGAGCATATGATTGCCATCTCACCGACTGATGTTGATAGATACTGTGTGATTTGGAGGAATTGTATTGATTTAAAAAACTCGGACGCCTACCATCAAGGCCCCAACTAAAGTTATCCGTGATGTCGGCACAACAATGATCATAATCGCACTCTATTGATTGGTGGTCCGCTCCCTCTCTCTCTATCTTTCATATTGAAGAATACATGCTTGAAAATCTCCTCCTCATTCTTTACCAGTTTGCAAAGCTCACTTAATCATTTTATTTGGGGTAGGAAGAAAGCCAGAGTGGCTCAAAATGTTCTTTATAATCAAAAAATTTATGGTGGAGCTGGACTACCGAACATTTCGGCTTATTACTCTGCTAATCTGATCAAACAGAGCTGTTTTTGGTGGCCTCATAAAGACCCTCCAGCCTGGTACGATTTAGAACTCTTTTTAAACAACTACAAACCTCCCCATTTGTTAGTATTAGGTTTTCTCTTAAACAAGCAAATTCCTTATAGTTCCCACCTCATTCTCCAGCCCTCCATTGAGGCCTGGAAAAGGCTTGCTCAACAAAAAAAGGGTTGTGATAAAATCCATATCCTCAAGAATATTCCATTATCTCTTATCCATGAATCTAGGGGATTGGTCTTGGACCCTCTCTGGCTCAAATTGGGTATTAAGAAACTGGGAGATATCTACGATGGTTCTAAATTCTATCCTTATTCTTTTATAAAAGAACATTTCCATTCATCCTCATTTTTTCACTACATTTTTCTCAAGGAACAAATTAATGTCTTCCTGCAAGTGCGTCCTTGGATTTCTGAACCGGTTTTAAATTTACTTTGCAACTTAGATCATAAAAATTTTTTGAGTCTTAACTACGTTTACCAATGGTTTAACCACAGCACGCAGTTGGTCAAAACACAAAACATGGTTAAATGGGAGTCGGAACTTCATTTAACGCTTGACCACTCTTAATGCATGTACGCTTTCCTATGCATATTCTCTCTCTATGGCCCTTCAAGAATCATACCACAAACTCCTCACAAGGTGGTATTTTACTCCTGCTAGATTATCTAAAATGAACAAAATTAATTCACCTAATTGCTGGAGAAACTGTGGTCGTTATGGTAATCTACACATTTTCTGGCAATGCCCGAAAATCCGTCCCCTCTGGAAGAAAGTTTTGGGTCTTATTAATGCCATCTCTTCTAAACAAATTCTACTAACACCTCAATTGGCCCTTCTCACACGAAATACTTAAAAAATTGACCCATATTTGAGATTATTAATAGTCCACATCCTACTGGTAACCAAAAACAGCATTGCTCTCTACTGGAAAAAATCAGAGTCACCCTCTTTTCAAGACATTGTTGATAAAATCACACTTCATAAATCAATTGAATATAAACTAGCATTGGTTAATAACCAATGCGATAAATTCTTCAAAAAATGGTCCAAATGGATGGAATTGTTTCCCTAATATACGAAATGTACTTGTCTGTTTTCTTTCTTATTAGTTCATTTTATGTTATAAACTTTGTCACTAATGTACTATAGTCACAATTTCATATTGTTTCCTCCTTCACTGCCTTTCCTGCTTATTTCTTTCCCTTTCCTTGTATCTCCCTCTTTCCCTTCCTTATTCCCTATTTTTTCCCTTCCCATCCTTGAAAATTTGAATAAAATTATTGGAAAAGAAAAATACATGCTTGATCAGGATATTGATGGAAAACCCTCCCTGTACCCCCAAATGAATTGTCATTATGCATACATTTATAGTTATACTACCCCTTTTACTGTGTATATTGTATTTTCTTCTACTTTTTCACCACCAAAAAAAAAAAAAAGGAATTTGCAAAAAAAATTTTTTAATTAGATCTACAGGAGGTGGCTACTCCACTGACTAGCAGACACTGAAGCTTTGGAGCAGACCTCTGATTCCCCGGCTATAGTATGAGTAAACAGTTCAGTCTTGACAAGCCATAGTGCATGTAGTTTCTTACGGTTAAAAGGGGATGGGGGGAAGACCCAACCCACCTGTAATTGACGATGCCAATGTCACGTAAAATACAGCAAGGGGACTCCAAAAAGAGTCTCCATTTTTTCCAAAAATTTGGGGCACAGACACCACTTAAGTAGCATCAATTGCCCCAGAGTTGCTTAAAATGTTTGGTGAGGTGATATTAACAAATCCTCAAGCTCTTACTCTCCCCAGGATGACACAGGGGCAGAAAAGTCCTTGCGGATCCATGATTTGTTCATCTTTATGAACGTGAGTCTGTCTACATTGTCAGTGGACAGCCGTGTGCGCTTATCTGTCAGCACACCACCAGCAGCGCTGAACACACGTTCAGAGAGAACTATGGCTGCGGGGCATGACAAGATCTCCAAGGCGTGTGTGGCGAGCTCCGGCCATTTATCCAGATTGGAAGCCCAAAAAAGCAAGGGTCCAGTGACACAGTCATGGCTTCCATGTTCAGTTGGAGATACTCCTGTACCATCGTCTCTAGGCGTTGACTATGTGTCTGACTTCTTGTCTCCTGTGGCCTTGCAAAGGATGGGCTAAAAAAGTGGTGAAAGGATTCCGCAAAATTGCTGTTAACACCAGCAGATACTGTGTTTCTGTTACGGTTTGAGTGCTGAAGACTCGACAGTCCCACGGTTGGCAAGTTAGAACTGTGAGATTCACTACGTGCACCACTGGTGTTTTGTGGAAAAGCACATGTAAGATTCTGCAACAGTCTCTGCTGATACTCCTGCATGCGTGAATCCCTTTTTTATGGCAGGAATTATTTCAGCAAATTTACTTTTGTACCGGGGATCTAACAGTGTGGCTACCCAGTAGTCAGGATTATTTCGAATTCTGACAATTCGAGGGTCATGTTGCAGGTAGTGCAGCAAGAAGGCACTCATGTGTCTTGCGCATCCAGAAGCACCAAGTCCCTATTGTGTTGGTGGCGAGGTAAGAATCCTGCTTCCTTCCTCTGCCCTCTCCCCCCAACCTCACACAACAGAAATGTGATCAAGGTCTCCCTCATCTGATGAGTCTTCCATGCCCATCGCCAGTTCGTCCTCCACTTCTTCCTGGCCTCCAGCACCTTCCTCACTAGTTTGGCTGCTACCATGCGCCCTGGTTAATCCCTCTCCTCCACCCTCCCATGCAAGCCGCCTTGGTGCTGCTGACCGCCTGGACCTTGCAGATGTTAGCCCTTCCGCATACAACTCCTCCTCCTCTACTTCCTCCACCTCCTCTTGTTCCACCATCTGACTCCGAATTCTGTTTAACATGTGCTCCAGCATGTAAATCACCGGAATAGTCATGCTGATAATGGCATCGTCAGCACTAAACATCTTCGTGGCCATTTCAAAACTGTGCATAGGTCCCTGATCTGAGACCACTCCTCCAGCGTGAATTGACGCACCTCTGGATCTCGTTGGCCCAGGCTATAAGTCAGAACGTATTGCACCAGGGCTTGTCGGTGCTGCCACAGTCGCTGCAACATGTGCAGAGTTGAATTCCACCGTGTTGGCACATCGCATTTTAGCCGGTGAAGTGGCAGGCCCAACGACTTCTGTAGAGATGTAAGTCGCTGAGCTGTGGGATGCGAACGGCGGAAGTGCGCACATAGCGACCATGCCCTCTACAGAAGGCCATGTAGTCCGGGATAGTGGGCTAAAAATTGCTGGACAACCAGGTTCAACACATGAGCCATACAAGGCACGTGTGTGACATTGCCCCGGTGAAGGGCCGAACCCAGATTTGCTGCATTGTCGCACACGGCCTTCCCTGGTTGCAGGTCCAGTGGAGACAACCATTCATGAAACTGGTTCTCCTTAGCTGACTACAACTCCTCAGCTGTGTGACTCACATTTCCCAGACATTTCAACGTAAAAACTGCCTGATGACGTTGAGCCCTGCTGCCAGCATAGCAAGGAGGTGTGCAGGATCCCTTCTGCGCAGTTAGAAAGCCGTTGGCGTGACCTGACAGGCTTTGGGTGCAGGTGGAGGACCAAGAAGAGGTTGAGGAGGCAGAAGCAGTGGAGGAACTTTGAGATAAAGAGGATTGATGCACAACTCGTGGGGACGGCAAGACTTGGACAGCAGCCCCTTGTCCTGCTGTCACCATAGTTACCCAGTGCCCAGTCAGTGACATGTAACGCCCCTGTCCATGCCTACTCGTCCAAGTGTCTGTGGTGAAATGCACCCTGTCACACACTGAGTTTCTCAAAGAAGCGGTGATGTTGTGTGCGACATGCTGGTGGAGCGCATGCACACCTTTCTTTGAGAAGTAGTGCCGACTGGACATCTGGTACTGGGGTACTGCGACAGACATAAGGTCTTGAAAATCCTCTGTGTCCACCAGGCGGAAAGGCAGCATTTCTGTAGCCAAGAGCTTGCAGATGGTGAAATTCAACCTCTTAGCTTTCTCATGGCTAGGAGGAAATGGTCTTTTACTTGTCCACATCTGAGGGACCGAGGGCTGGCTGTTGTGTGTAGATGGGGTTGAGTAGGGTGTCCCCGGACAACTGACGGTCTGTGAGGAAGATGCAGGCGCAAAACTTAGGTTGCCTTGATCCAAAGTTGGTGCTCTCGATGTCGGAGAGCGCTCAACACCAGCTGGTGTTTCCACTTCCAAATGCAATGATGATGACCTGCCAATCAGACTGGCTGTTGCGGGTAAAGAGGTGCCAGGTCTGAGTCTCAAAACAGGTCTGACTGCTGTCCCCCCAGTCACAGAGGATGAAGAGGCCACGGTCGCGGATGCACAAGATGGGGCAGACGGTGGTTGGGCCGGCCCGCTAGGCCGCATTGTAGCACAGTGAGCTTGCCACTGCAACTTATGCTTCATATCCATGTGACGGTTCATGCATGAAGTACTCAAACTATGGATTTTTTGGCCTCTACTTAGCTTTTGGTCACAAATGTTACAGATAACACAAGTTGGGTCATCCTTATCGATCTGAAAAAATGCCCAGGCTATTCAAGGCTTAGACCCCATGCGACCTGAAGAGCCACCACGACTTGTGGTCAGAGGCAGAGTTGTGGTTGAGGATGCACTTTGTGACGTGCTTCCATTACTATGTCTCTGTCCAGGAAGGAGCAACCTGACCTCGTCATCACTAGAATCCTCCTCCACCTCCTCTGCTGACCTCATTGACTGGCTGACTGTGGGTTGACAGTAAGTGGGATCTGCAACCTCGTCATCATCACCCTGTGTGTTCTCACACACGTCGTCCTCAGAGCCAACCTCTTCCTGCCCTGACAAAGAACTCAAGTTGTCGCTGAAATCAGGTATTTGAGCCTAATCATCGTCTTCCTCATTGTCTCCACCAACAGGAGTTACAGTTTGGGAACGAGGGTCTACATTATGCTCAGAAACTTCTTCATCTGGTCCTGGATCCAACTCAGAAATATTCTGGGCATCAGTGCAGATCATTCCCTCGTCTGGATTCACAGAAGCTCTGGAGACGACCTCTGATTCCCAGGCTATAGTATGAGTAAACTGCTCTGCAGACTCAACCATCTGTTCTACCCCATACTCAGACTGGCAGCTGGAGACTTGGGAGCTGTGAGGAAGCAAGTGCGATTGGGGTGACACCTCTGAGGACTGGAGTATTTGTGATGTTGAAGTTGAGGTGGAGGAGAGTCGACTTAAAGGGGCACTTGATATCTGTTGAAGCACCTGCTGTTTTTGTGCCTCATCTGGAATTTGTAGCGATGGGCGTGGCCGTAAGAAAGGGATCGTATCACATTGTCCACTAAAAGAAGTAGACATCTTAGTTTGGCTGGAAGATGGTCTTTGTTATGCAGATGTTACTGTTGCTTTAACGCCTACCCCACGGTCACAACCTTTTTTTCCCTTCCCAACACGCCTATTCCCCTTTCCACCAGCAGCAGGCCTTTTGCCACTCATTTTGGTGGTTAACTAATTGACAACTCTGAAGTTGTTTGCACAAAAAACGATGGATGGAAACCCAGCAGAGCTGAGTGGCCAATTTGTGGTACTAGCCCAAAAGGATTGGCTGAGTTAGAAGCAGTTTATCAATTTATTAGATACACAGGTGGTGGAGCTTAGTATAGATGGCCTAATAGAATGAGTACCACACACTGCTACTATGCCCACAATTATTGTCCAGGCAAGATGCAGCTAAAAATTCTTTTTTATTTGAACGCTGGTGGAGCTTTGTATAGATGGCCTAATAGAATTAGTACCACACACTGCTACTATGCCCACAATTATTCTACAGGCAAGATGCAGCTAAAAATTCTTTTTTATTTGAACGTGGTGGAGCTTTGTATAGATGGCCTAATAGAATGAGTACCACACACTGCTACTATGCCCACAATTATTCTACAGGCAAGATGCAGCTAAAAATTCTGTTTTATTTGAACGTGGTGGAGCTTTGTATAGATGGCCTAATAGAATGAGTACCACACACTGATACTATGCCACAATTATTGTCTAGGCAAGATGCAGCTAAAAATTATTTTTATTTGAACGCTGGTGGAGCTTTGTATAGATGGCCTAATAGAATGAGTACCACACACTGATACTATGCCACAATTATTCTCAGGCAAGATGCAGCTAAAAATTTTTTTTATTTGAACGCTGGTGGAGCTTTGTATAGATGGCCTAATAGAATGAGTACCACACACTGATACTATGCCCACAATTATTCTACAGGCAAGATGCAGCTAAAAATTCTTTTTATTTGAACGCTGGTGGAGCTTTGTATAGATGGCCTAATAGAATGAGTACACACACTGTACTATGCCCACAATTATTCTACAGGCAAGATGCAGCTAAAAATTCTTTTTATTTGAACGCTGGTGGAGCTTTGTATAGATGGCCTAATAGAATGAGTACCACACACTGCTACTATGCCCACAATTATTCTACAGGCAAGATGCAGCTCAAAATTCTTTTATTTGAAGCTGGTGGAGCTTGTAAATGAATAGAATGAGTAACCACCACTCACAATTGCCCATACAATATTCTACAGGCAATATCGTCAAATTCTATTATTTAAGAGCAAGCTGCTGCAAAAAGTGTAGGAACTGCATGTAACCTAGCCCTCAAAAGGGTGCAATTACAAACTAGTCCCACTACTCCCTAACCTATCGTCTTTATTAAGGAAACTTCGCTCAAAATTAGGAACTGCTGACCAAACCAATAGCTGCAATTACAACAGCAGCCATGCCATCTAAACCTGATGCTGCAGCAAGTGAAATTGCCAAATTTGCTGCGGACAAAAGCGCTACGACAGCGTGCCCTCTAATCACTGAGCTGCACAGGAGAATGGTGCGACAATCTGGTCTAAGGCAAACTTGACATACAATGCCATGCAATGCCCTTGCTAGTGTGAAAAAAAAAAATTCGCTCCGTGTGTGCGCTGCTGATAGGCTGACAGACTGCTCCGCCCACTGGAAATGCGGGAAAGAGAAAAAAAATGGAGATCTTCATTATTTCTGCAGAGATCCATCCCATGTCCCTCCCCCCGCCCCGCTGTACACTCAAACTGTGTATTAACATTGATTCTCAGCATTACTGAGAAAAAATCCAGTTACGATTTTGGTGCATGAACAGTATCGAACATAACCTCGAAGAGCCAGATTTTTTCCAAATCGTTCGGGTTCGTCGAATGGCTCGAACACCGCCCAAAACAGCTCGAATTTGAAATTGGCGCACAGTTCGATTCGAACACCGCTCATCTCTTGCTAAGAGTGTCTTTTGTTCTAGTAGATCCAACAAAAGCAAGAAGTGGCTGCTTAGGGTGTCTCTTGCTCAGGAGGATCCAAGTATGTCAAAGTGTGAGTGCTAAGAGTATCTCTTACACTGGAGGATCCGCTTGTAGGAGTGGTGGAGGCGATGGTCTGATCCCTGACATTCAAAAGGGGTTGAATGTGTGTTTCTGAAAGTAGAACCCTCCAGGGCTGCAGTTTAGCCTGGGTAGGATTATCTGTAGCAGCCAGCCCAAATTGGAGAGGGGGGAACTGAGGGTTATTGCCAATTTCAGGAAGTGACAAGGGAGTGAGTTGTGAGCACTGACAAGCAACAGGCTCAGGTCAAGGTCTGCTAGGGACTGCGTGAGCCTAGAACCTTGGGGCAGTGGATTGCCAGAGAACGCCTGCGCACGAGTCCCCTTTTGCCAGCCTGGGAACCTCAAGATGGACTTTGGGGCCTGGAGGCACATTCTGCATGAAAAGCAGCAGGATAAATTGAACTCTAACTCTAAAGGCAGAGTGATATGGAATCCAGATATACTGCTAGAGAAGGAGAAGATTGCCTAGAGCTAAAGAAGATAGTAAAAGGGATGTTCTACCTATACAGAGTACCAGGGCTGAAGTTGTGTACAGTATCTGTGAGAAAGATGACAAAGCATTGGGCCTTATCCTCTACACCTGCCAGTAAATACTGTAAATACTTCCAGTCACCAAGTAAAAGTTTGGTTGTTTTTATGAACCTCGTGTCTCCTGGATTGATTGCTGCCCTGGTTCCAGAAAAGGGATTCCTGGAGCCAGAAGAGACCTGTGGCCCTGAAATATGTGTGATGCACCCCACACTCAGCAGTACACTGGGACTGGAACACGTGTTGGCTGTAGGATGTCAAAGCGAGTGGGAACAGAAGCTTGCCGAAGACTACCTCGCTTGGGCATCTTACACATTAATGGCAAAGAGTGAGTGCTAAGAATGTCTCTTGCTCTGGAGGATTCATCTATAATATGGAGTGGCTTCTAAGAGTCTTTCTTGCTCTGGAGGATTCAACCTTAAAGGGAACATGTCAGCAGGATCATGCTCAATAACCTATAGACAGTGTCAGGTTGGCACCGTTATACTGATTAAAATGATACCTTGGGTGATGAAATCCGTCTTGTGGTTGTTGTTTCATCTTTATTTTCAGTTTTGAGTTAATGATATGCTCGTGCTCAAGGATGGGCCTGTGGGGGGTCTTCATGTGGTGCTCTGATTAGGTATTCTTGTGTATGACTTCTGACAGATCACTGATCCCTCAGTGACATGCCCCTAGTTTACATAATGAATACTATATATATATATTTTTTTAAAAATCACCTTCTGAAGACACGCGCTGGCGGTGATGCCTGCACTGCAGAATGATCCCACCTATATGTACTTAATTATTTTTTTCATGGTATACATAAATTAAAAAAAAATCAGTCTGAAAATGCTGCCGGCTGTGCCTGTGCAGTAGCAGCTATTGACGATCCGATAACTGCTACTGCGCAGGCGCTAACGGCGCCAACTTGATAAAGAAAAAAAATTGCCTCCTCCAAAATGGCTGAGCAGCAGCAGCTATTGGTAATCTGATAGATGTTACTGCTCATGTGATGGCGGCGCCATCTTGTAGAAGGCAATTTTTTTTTCTCAAGCAAGATGTCGCCGCCAGCGCCTGTGCTGTAGCACTTATCGGATCGCCGATAGCTGCTGCTGCACAGGTGCAGCCGACGGCATTTTCAGACTGCTTTTTTAGTTATTTATGTATACCATCAAAAAAAAATAATTAAATACACATTATAGATGTGATCATGCTGCAGTGCAGGCACAGGTGCATGCCTACAGATGGTGATTTTAAAAAAAAATATATATCTATATACAGTTATATGAAAAAGTTTGGGCACCCCTATTAATCTTAAGCTTAATGTTTGATAAAAATTGGTGTTTTTGCAACAGCTATTTCAGTTTGATATATCTAATAACTATTGGACACAGTAATGTTTCTGCCTTGAAATGAGGTTTATTGTACTAACAGAAAATGTGCAATCTGCATCCAAACAAAATATAACTGTATAATATTCATTATTTGAGTTGATCGAAACAGGTCGGTCAGATTCAAAGTCGCCGACTTTCGCCAAAGTCGGGTTTCGCCGAGCGAAACCAGACCATAGCGTGAAGTCGGCCATGCGGACGGCAAAACGAGCGCCAAAGTCGGATTTCCCAGAATGCTTGCAGGCGCCTTTTTTCAGCCAATGAGCAAGGACGTACACTGTGGGCAACGAGATGACATGGGCAGCGTCCACCACCATCTTAGAGAAGGGCATTGCAGTGATTGGTTTGCTTTGGGGGGCATCATAGTGTCTATAAAAGCCCT
Source organism: Oophaga sylvatica (assembly GCA_033576555.1). NCBI lineage: Eukaryota > Metazoa > Chordata > Amphibia > Anura > Dendrobatidae > Oophaga > Oophaga sylvatica. Next base: position 245,556,235 of record JARQOD010000002.1, on the reverse strand, counting down.
GACCACCGACCTCCATTTTACTTCTGCCGATCTTAACAGTAGGGAGAGGTTGCTGACGCTGTTTATCAGTAGGGAGAGAGTTGGGGCTGGAAAGAGAAGTTCTTATGTGCTTGTGCTGATAGCAATTGTGCTGTACAGTTAGTGTGCAGTGACAGTGGAGGATTTTCTTGTGCGCAGCAGCGCTGGTTATTAGGCTGCCTGATAGCTGTATTGCTGTGTGTACACTGCTGTGCAGACTGCTTTTTACACAGCACTAATACTTTTATTCTTTTTTTCTGCACAGTTACCGACCATTAATTTTTTCCCACACCGTATACAGCTGTACGCTTCTGATACAGTACAATATCTGCTGTTTGTATTCCGGTCAAATCCATAATGAGTGAGCATCTGTGTGTGAGTCCGGAAATATATACGGAGATTTAAATTTTCCCCTACACCGTATACAGCTGTACGCTTCTGATACAGTACAGTTTTTCTACTTTTTGTATTCTGGTCAAATCCATACTGTTATGAATGTGCTAGAGATGATTTCTGAGTAGAGGCTCCCTCTGGTGGTTACAGACAGTACTGAACCTTTCAGCGAGGAATGGCAATCTGGGATCACTGACTGGTCTGATATAAGGGAGGTTCCCTCCCATGATGGTTGCTGGTGATCAATTGTTCTTGTCTCAATTGTGGTTCCTGGTTCATTTGGAAGTTTGCTGAGTCTTGCCTGCATCTTCTGCTATCAGATAAGATATTTTCTGCTTTTATTTTTGTGCTTGCTTTTTGCATTGTTCCCTGCACTTCTATGGAGGTCAGCCAGGTCCCCTTGTGCTCCTCTCAGTTTATCTGAAACCACTGTTATTTGTTAATTTGCTATTTCCTGTTTTTTCAGTGGCTGCGGCTTAGTTTTGTTACACCAGAGATCTGATTTAGGTGGTAGAGATCGTGTGATCTCAGGTGTTTTTGCAATCAGAAGAGTTGGTATTTTTTAGGGTTTTTTTTGGATTGCAGTGAGTATCCTTTCCTGTACTTTTCTGTCTAGACAGATTGGGCCCCAGCGCTTGCTCATTCTATTTTCTGTCTGTGTCTGTGCTTCTTCTTGTCTAACCGCCATTACATGTTTGGGGGCTTCCTATTTTCTTTGGGGATCTGCTCTGGGGCAGATAGCTTTCATCTTTCTGCCTTTAGGTGTAGTTATCTCTCAGGCTGTGACGAGGCGTCTAGGATCAACGTAGAAACGCTCCACAGCTACCTCTAGTTGTGTGGTTAGTTCAGGTTACTGCAATCCAATAGGTTCCAGCCTCTCTGGTGTATTGCCGTTTTTGCTTATTCTCCTCAGCTACCATAACACAACAGTATCACCGGCCCAAAACTGAAAATTATATGGTACTCACAGAAGGGAAAAATAGTGTGGAAAGAAAAAAAAAAGTTGTCAGAGTTGTCAGAGATTTTTTTTTTCCTGTTTGTTGCATTTTTTCCCTCTTTTTCTCTGGGTGCTGAGGAGGATTTATTTTTTTTTTCTCTCAATGGAGCTTGCACAGTTGTCTAGCCGTGTGGATCAGCTTGCCACTGAGGTTCGGAGTATTGCTACCTATCTTGCTGGGTTGCCGGTTGTGGAACCTAGGATTCCCATGCCAGATTTGTTTTTGGGGGATCGGGCTAAATTTCTGTATTTCAAAAATAAATGTAAGTTGTTTTTTGCCTTAAAGCCTAAGTCCTCAGGGAATGCAGCACAGCAGGTTCAAATTGTCATCTCTCTCCTGCGCGGCGATCCTCAGGATTGGGCTTTTTCCCTGACACCTGGGGATCCTGTTTTGAATGATATTGATGCATTTTTCTGGCTCTGGCGTTATTGCACGATGAACCTAATGTCACTGATCAAGCTGAAAAAACCTTGTTGGCATTAAATCAGGGTCTTGAAGACGCTGAGTTGTACTGTCAGAAATTCCGAAAGTGGGCAGTCCTGACCAAATGGAATGATGATGCTTTGGCAGCCCTTTTTCGGAAGGGGCTGTCAGAGAATGTAAAGGATGTTATGGTGGGATTCCCTGCTCCCTCTGGTCTCAATGATTCTATGTCATTGGCTATTAAAATTGACAGACGTTTGCGTGAGCGCAGAGGTATGTGTGAGATAGTGTTGCCTTGTGAGCCAGTTTCTGAGCCCATGCAGTGTGATAGAGTGACTTCTGGGGCACAGCGTCATGAGTTTCGAAAGCGCAATGGGTTATGTTTCTACTGTGGTGATGCCTCTCATGCTATTTCAGTCTGCCCTAAGCGGGGAAGACGTTTTGCACGCTCAGTTGTCTTGGGTAGTGTTCAGACTAAATTTCTGTTGACTGTTACCCTGATTTGCTCCCTGTCCACATTTTCTGCTCAGGCTTTTGTTGATTCAGGAGCAGCTATTAACCTGATGGATTTTGACTTTGCCAAACGTTGTGGGTTTCCCATGATACCCCTGCTGCAGTCTATTCCCCTACTGGGCATTGATTTTACCCCTTTGGAGGCGAATAAACCCCAGTTTTCTACTCAGGTGATAATGAGGGTTGAACCAGATCATCAGGAGAGTTGCAAATTTCTGGTGTTGTATAATCTGCATGACATTATTGTACTAGGTTTCCCTTGGTTACAGTCTCATAATCCTGTTTTGGATTGGAAATCTGTGTCTGTGACCAGTTGGGGCTGCCAATGTGTTAATGCCAACACTCCTGTTTTTTCTGCCTCTCCCCAGTCTCAGGATGTTCCTGACTTTTTGACTGATTTTTCGGATGTATTTAGTGAAAGTAAATCTGCATCCTTGCCCCCTCACAGGAGCTATGATTGCGCTATTGAATTAGTGCCTGGTGGTAAATTTCCTAAAGGTCGCCTTTTTAACTTGTCTGTACCTGAACACGATGCTATGCGATCTTATATCAAGGAGTTATTGGAGAAGGGTCATATCAGACCATCCTCTTCACTCTTGAGTGCCGGTTTTTTCTTTGTGGCCAAAAAGGATGGTTCATTGAGGCCGTGTATTGATTATCATCTCTTGAATAAGATCACTGTGAATTATCAATATCCGTTACCCTTGATTTCTGACCTGTTTTCCAGGGTGAAAAGTGCTAGTTGGTTTACCAAGCTTGACCTCAGGGGGCGTATAACCTTATTCGCATTAAGCACGGGGATGAATGGAAGACGGCATTTAATACCCCAGAGGGGCATTTTGAGTGCATAGTGATGCCCTTTGGGCTCACTAATGCTCCTTCCGTCTTCCAATCCTTCATGAATGATATTTTCAGGGATTTTGTGGATAAATTTCTGATTGTTTATTTGGATGATATCTTGATTTTTTCCAATGACTGGGATTCTCATGTGAAACATTTTCGGACTGTGTACCAGATTTTGAGAGAGAATGCACTGTATGTGAAGGGATCAAAATGTCTTTTTGGCGTACAGAAGGTCTCATTTCTGGGATTCATTTTTTCTCCGTCTGTTATTGAAATGGACCCGGTCAAGGTTCAGGCCATCTGTGATTGGGTTCAACCTACTTCATTAAAGGCTCTTCAGAGATTTTTGGGTTTTGCCAATTTTTATCGTAAATTTATTGGTAATTTCTCCGGTATTGTTAAACCATTGACTGATTTGACCAAAAAGGGTTCTGATGTGGTGAATTGGCCTCCTGAGGCAGTCTCTGCGTTTCAGGAACTTAAGCGGAGATTCACTTCTGCTCCTGTTCTACGGCAGCCTGATGTTTCTCTACCGTTTCAGGTGGAGGTTGATGTCTCTGAAATTGGGGCAGATGCCGTTTTGTCGAAAAGAGATCCAGAGACCTCTAAGAGTAACCCTTGTGCCTTTTTCTCTCGAAAATTTTCTCCAACTGAAAGTAATTATGACGTGGGTAATCGGGAGTTATTGGCCATGAAGAGGGCCTTTGAAGAGTGGAGACATTGGCTGGAAGGAGCCAAACATCAGGTGGTGGTCCTCACGGACCATAAGAATCTGGTTTATCTCGAATCAGCCAAGCGACTTAATCCTAGACAGGCCAGGTGGGCCTTGTTTTTCACACGTTTTAATTTTGTGGTTTCTTTTCTTCCTGGCACTAAGAATGTTAAAGGGAATCTGTCACCCCAAAATAGCCATATCAGATAAAGATATGGCTGAATAGTGCGTCCCATAACTAAGCTAACGGTGGGTATCATATATCATGATACCCCCATTTTCAGATCAAAATACCTTTGTAAAGTTGATGATTGTAGGTGTCAATCACTGCAGTCAGGTCAGGAGGGCAGCAGTTTTCATGTCCATCCCCGCCCCCGCTCCTCATCATCTGTTGCGTTACACCGTCTGTGAATACCACAGACGGCGTTAGCTTCCCACAGTTGTGCAATTCAAAATCCGGCCCGGCGTATGCGCAGTTTGCTTTGCCCAACAGTGGGCAAAGCATAAAATGAGTACAGCGCATGCGCTAGTCTTTCCTTACCCCGGAAATGACTGCTTGCCTTGGACGACTTCCGGGGCAAGGAAAGACTAGCGCATGTGCTGTACTCATTTTATGCTTTGCCCACTGTTGGGCAAAGCATACTGCGCATGCGCCGGGACGGATTTTGAATTGCGCAATTGCGGGAAGCTAACGCCGTCTGTGGTATTCACAGACGGCGTAACGCAACAGATGACGAGGAGCGGGGGCGGGGGAGGACATGAAAACCGCTGCCCTCCTGACCTGACTGCAGTAATTGACACCTACATTCACCAACTTTACAAAGGTATTTTGATCTGAAAACGGGGGTATCATGATATATGATACCCACTGTTAGCTTAGTTATGGGACGCACTATTCAGCCATATCTTTATCTGATACGGCTATTTTGGGGTGACAGATTCCCTTTAAGGCGGATGCCCTCTCGTGGAGTTTCTTTGCGGACTCTCCTGAGTTATCTGATCCTGCTGTTATTTTGAAAGAGGGTGTAGTTCTTTCCGCCATCTCGCCCAATTTGAGACTGGCTCTGGAAGGGTGTCAGGAGGATAAACCTGAGCGCTGCCCTATTGGGAAATTGTTTGTCCCAGATCAATGGAAGAAGAGTGTGATGTCTGAGATTCATTGTTCCGCGTCGGCTGGTCATACCGGTATTTTTGGTACCAGAGACTTGGTGAGTCGGTCCTTTTGGTGGCCTACTTTGTCTCGTGACGTCAGGGAATTTGTGCAGTCCTGTGGGACTTGCTCTCGCTCCAAGCCTTGCTCTCGCTCTAGTGGTTTGTTAATGACATTACCTGTGCCCAAGAGGCCATGGACCCATATCTCTATGGATTTTATTTCCGACCTCCCTGTTTCTCAGAGAATGACCGTTATCTGGGTAATCTGTGATAGGTTTTCCAAGATGATACATCTTGTGCCATTACCTAAGTTACCTTCCTCCTCCGAATTGGTGCCTTTGTTCTTTCAGCACGTGGTTCGGTTACATGGCATTCCGGAGCACATTGTGTCTGACAGAGGAGTCCAGTTTGTTTCCAGATTTTGGAGGACATTTTGTTCTAAACTTGGTGTTCAATTATCTTTCTCCTCTGCTTTTCATCCTCAGACCAATGGACAAACCTAGAGAACAAACCAGACCTTGGAGACTTATTTGAGATGTTTTGTGTCTGCTGATCAAGATGACTGGGTCTCTTTTTTGCCTTTGGCTGAGTTTGCTCTTAATAATAGGGCTAGCTCTGCCACCTTGATGTCTCCATTTTTCTGCAATTTTGGGTTTCACCCTCGATTTTCTTCGGGACAGGCGGAGGCTTCTGTCTGTCCGGGTGTTGACTCTGTTGTGGAGCGAATGCAGCAGATTTGGGACCAGGTAGTGGAGAGGTTGTCTCTCTCTCAGGAGAAGGCCGAACGGTTTGCCAACCGGCATAGGGCTGATGGTCCTCGGTTTAAAGTGGGAGACTTGGTTTGGTTGTCCTCAAGAAATATCCCTATTAGGGTTGCATCTCCAAAGTTTAAGCCAAGGTTCATTGGACCTTATAAGATCATGGAGATTCTTAATCCTGTTTCCTTTCGTTTGCTTCTTCCAGGGACATTTAAGATCCATAACGTGTTCCACAAGTCCTTTTTGAAGAGGTTTGTCGAGCCAGTGGTTCCTATGGCTGTGCCTCCTGACCCTGTTTTGGTTGAGGGCAATCTGGAGTATGTGGTTGAGAAAATATTGGATTTTCGTTTTTCTAGACAGAAACTCCAGTATTTGGTTAAGTGGAGAGGTTATGGTCAGGAGGACAATTCTTGGGTGTTTGCATGACATCCATGCTAGGGGACTGTTCCGTGCCTATCACCGAGCTCATCCTGATCCGCCTGATTGCACAAGTGAGGGTTCGGTGATCCCTCCTCAAGGGGGGGTACTGTTATGAATGTGCTAGAGATGGTTTCTGAGTAGAGGCTCCCTCTGGTGGTTACAGACAGTACTGAACCTTTCAGCGAGGAATGGCAATCTGGGATCACTGACTGGTCTGATATAAGGGAGGTTCCCTCCCATGATGGTTGCCGGTGATCAATTGTTCTTGTCTCAATTGTGGTTCCTGGTTCATTTGGAAGTTTGCTGAGTCTTGCCTGCATCTTCTGCTATCAGATAAGATATTTTCTGCTTTTATTTTTGTGCTTGCTTTTTGCATTGTTCCCTGCACTTCTGTGGAGGTCAGCCAGGTCCCCTTGTGCTCCTCTCAGTTTATCTGAAACCACTGTTATTTGTTCATTTGCTATTTCCTGTTTTTTCAGTGGCTGCGGCTTAGTTTTGTTACACCAGAGATCTGATTTAGGTGGTAGAGATCGTGTGATCTCAGGTGTTTTTGCAATCAGAAGAGTTGGTATTTTTTAGGGTTTTTTTTGGATTGCAGTGAGTATCCTTTCTTGTACTTTTCTGTCTAGACAGATTGGGCCCCAGCGTTTGCTCATTCTATTTTCTGTCTGTGTCCGTGCTTCTTCTTGTCTAACCGCCATTACATGTTTGGGGGCTCCCTATTTTCTTTGGGGATCTGCTCCAGGGCAGATAGCTTTCATCTTTCTGCCTTTAGGTGTAGTTATCTCTCAGGCTGTGACGAGGCGTCTAGGATCAACGTAGGAACGCTCCACGGATACCTCTAGTTGTGTGGTTTTGTTCAGGTTACTGCAATCCAATAGGTTCCTGCCTCTCTGGCGTATTGCCGTTTTTACTTATTCTCCTCAGCTACCATAACACAACACATACTGAGTGAGCGTCTGTGTGTGACTCCGGAAATATATATGGAGATTTAAATTTTCCCCTACACCATATACAGCTGTACGCTACTGATACAGTACCGTATTTCTACTGTTTGTATTAAGGTCAGATCCATACTGAGAGAGCGTCTGTGTGTGACTCCGGAAATATATGCGGAGATTTAAATTTTGCCCTACACCGTATACAGCTGTACACTTCTGCTACAGTACCATTTTTTCTGCTTTTTGTATTACGGTCAAATCCATACTGAGAGAGCATCTGTATGTGACTCCGGAAATATATACGGAGATTTAAATTTTTCCCTACACCGTATACAGCTGTAAGCTTCGGATAGAGCACCGTATTTCTGCTGTTTGTATTACGGTCAAATCCATACTGAGTGAGCGTCTTTGTGTAACTCTGGAAATATATACTGAGATTTAAATTTTCCCCTACACCGTATACAGCTGTACGCTCCTCATAAAGTACCATACGTTTTCTGGCATTTTTGGCACATTTTCCCAAACATGAGGAAGTATGATAGAAGTGGCCACGGACGTGGGCGGGGGGGCCTACTGGTACTGATGGTGGTGGTGGTGCCTTTGCTGGTAGTGCCAAAAGCACAATAGCATCTAAGGCAAGAGGTGTTCAGCCTGCGTCATCGTCTGGCTCCAGAAGGCCTGGAAGGCTCCCTTTTCTGGGAGTAGGTAAACCTTTTTTAAAGCCGGAGCATCAGGAGCAAGTTTTGGCTTACTTTGCCGAAACAGCCTCCAGCTATATCGCCTCCTCTTCTGAAGTTTCAAAAACTGCAAGCACTGAGTCGTCAGTGCAGGCTTCTGGTCAGGAACAACACCTTTCCTTGTGTCCTTTACCCCACCGAAAGAGAAGTATGCGGCAGGCCACACTTCAGATTACTCCATGGAGCTCTTTTTACATACCATGCCTAACTTATCTAGTCAAATCCTGAATTCCCCAGTCCAAGTTGAATATGACATGGAATACACTGATGCACAGCCACTGCTATATGATTCTGCTGGTACATTCACCCAGAGCACTACTTGTACATTGCCCTTGCAGTCTACTGAGCCAGAATCTGACCCTGATGAAACTCAGGTGCCCCTTCCCGCATACTATACCACCTTACATGGTGACACAGAGGAAGGTGCAGATGAAATTGAAGAGGAACTGATGGATGACCCAGTTGTTGACACGGATTGGCATCCATTGGGGGAAGGGGTGCCACTGGCAATAGCTTAGAAGAGGAGGAGAATCTGCAGCAGGCATCGATATCGCAGCTGCGGTTATCTGGCAGGCCCGTAGCAGTCCAAAACCGTGTTAAAAAAACAAAAAGAGTTGCAGGACAGCTTGGCCACACGGTCAAATTACTACAGCGTGAAAGCCCTGAAATGTTTTCCCATAGTAGGAAGAGTGCAGTGTGGCACTTTTTTGACCAAAATCCTATAGATGAGGCCAAGGTTATCTGTAAGAAGTGCGGAAGGACCTTTAGCTGAGGGAAAAATCTCCGAAATTTGAACACCAGTTGCATGCTTAGACATGTAAACACCATGCACTTGCAAGCATGGATGGACTACAAAACCTCAGGTAGCACACGTGCACCTGCCCTGACTGAAGGTAGCCAGCAACGCTACATCACTTCCTCCACTGTAAGCTCACCGGTTAGCACACCACCAGCAAGAAATGTTGAGGTGTCGTCGCAAGGCCAAAGCAGTCAGGGAATCCCAATGGTTTTCCAACGAAAGACTGCATCTAGGCCATCACCACCACCATCACCATCACCAACCCCCTCTCATTCCGCCATGTCCACCACTAGTTCCACCATATGCAGCTCTCAAGTCGAGCTCGCCCTAGCAGACACTCTGAGTAGGACAAGAAAGTTCTCATCCTCTCATCCGCGTACACTGGCTTTGAATGCCTACATTGCCAAACTGATCTCATTAGAGATGATGCCCTTCCGTTTGGTTGAAAGCGCAGCGTTCCGAGAGCTCATGGCCTATGCTGTCCCACGCTATGACCTACCCAGTCGGCACTTCTTTGCTAGAAAAGCCATCCCTGCCCTCCACCTGCATGTGAAAGACCGCATTGTCCATGCACTCAAACAATCAGTGAGTGGAAATGTGCACCTCACAACAGATGCATGGGCCAGTAGACATGGCCAGGGCCGTTACGTGTCCATTACTGCGCACTGGTTAATGTGGTGGATGCAGGGTCCACAAGGGACAGTGGCGGTGGGACAGTGCTGCCTAGCCCACGTGTTGCACCTGAGGTGTCACACTATCGAACAGCTAGTTGTAAGCTTCAGCAGGCTGTTTTAAAGATGATGTCTTTGGGCGACAACAGACACACCGTGGAGGTACTGGCCGACTACTTGCCGTGAGAAACTGAGTCATGGCTGGGCAGTCTACATCTTGAGCCAGGCAAGGTAGTCAGTGATAACGGCCATAATTTTGTGGCGGCCATAGCCCTGGCAAAACTTAGACACAGACCTTGCCTGACTCACACCTTGAACATGGTGGTGCAGTGCTTCATAAATAATTATCCAGAGTTACCAGCCCTGCTCCATAAGGTGCGAAGACTGTGCTCGCACATCCGTCGCTTGCCCTTAGACTCAAGTCGTATGCAGAGGCTGCAGTGATCGCTCCACCTCCCCAAGCACCGCCTAATTATAGACGTTGCAACAAGGTGGAACTCCACCATGCACATGGTTGAGAGGCTGTGTGAACAGAGGCAAGCTGTAATGCATTTGTGGGAGGATACATGGGCAGGCAGTTTGAGGACAGACATCGAGTTGTCGGGTGTGCAGTGGTCAAAGCTCAAAGACCTCTATAAAGTCCTTCAGTATTTTGAGGAATGCACACGGCTGGTAAGCAGAGACGACGCCATCATAAGCATGAGCATCCTACTTATGCGTCTGCTCATGCAAACTTTGACGCACATTAAGGATCAGGAGTCTGCAATGGAGGAGGAAGAGGAGGAGGGAAGCCTTGATGACAGTCAGTCATTGTCTGCTCAGGGAACTGTCCTGGACGAGGTGGTGGAAGAAGAGGAAGAGGAGGAGGATGAGGGGGATGATTATTTTGGAGAGGAGGATGCTTCTCAGGGTGCAAGAGAAAATGTTGGTGTAACGAATGGAAGCGGAGGCAGAGGTGGTGAAGTTCACATTCGTTTTTATTTTTTAATGTGGAACCTCGAGACCGCTGTCCGGGGGGCTCCGAAGGGGGCGTAACTAGTGAGCCCCGGGTACCCGTAGTAAGGCCCCTCGAACAGGACCAGAATGGAATACCCGGAGGACACAGGTGCTACCTCCAATTAGACCCCGGACACGTGGCAGCTGTCCCAGAGGGACCAAAAGGGTAACAGGTATTTACAGAGTCCGTGGAAAGTTCTTGACGGAGAAGGGTAAGGTCCTGGTCCAGAACGGATGGTAGAAGGCTGGCTTCAGTGACCTTGTCACGGTCCACGGGTACGGATGGCTGATGGCGGAACGGGATGATACTTGCGCCAGTAATAGCCGAGATTTGTCCAAGATAGCCAGATACAGGTTAGCAATGATCTGAGGAGACAAACAGTATCAGCGAAGCACAGAGACTGCAGACGCAGCGCATACAGATCAGGAACAGAACCGGATATAGCAATGGTAGAACACGGATTGGATCTCAGGGAGTCAGGAACACAGACTGGAACATCAGAACACTGGCATCGGACTCCGACATCTGGCAACGATCGGCAGGCTCAGGACATCTGGCAACGATTGGCAGGCTCCGGACATCAGGCAGAGAAGGATAGGATCCGGACATCTGGAAGTGGTCGTCGGACATCGGACATCAGGCCATGGTCATCAGGCATAGGATCCGGACATCTGGCAGCAACCTGAAAAGGAACCCCAGCGGTCTGGTGCAAGCCCCGCCAGGCTCAACGGGAGCTGGCCGGGAATTGCACAGAAGCTGAGCACAGAGTAACAGAAACTCAGCACACACCGACTCCTTCTTCCAAGATGAACTCAGGTTATATAGCAAGGATTCACAGTCACTGGCACAGGGTTCAGGACACAGCAGGATTTCAGGAACATAACACAGAGGACACAGTTCAGACAGTCAGGTACAGGATGCGATCCAGGATCAGGGATTCAGGTAATTAGACACAGCAGGAACAGGCCTGGATATACAGCCTCCAGGAACGGCGATCTGGGTAATCAGCCCCCAGCATAGGCGGAAACACAAGACACAGTTCAGACATTCAGGTACCGGGTTAGATCCAGGATCAGGGATTCAGGAAACAAGATACAACAGGAACAGGCCTGGATATGCAGCCTCCAGGAACGGCGATCTGGGTACTCAGCCCCAGGCAGAAACACAAGACAGGACAAGGGGAATCAGCTCTCCAGAGCTGATCAAACTCAGAGCAGGAGCTGAACACACAACCACATACGGCTAGGTTCAGGAACTCAATGCAGATTCAATTTGAAGCTCTGGCAACGCCCCACAGGGCTGGGGAACTTTATATATGAACTGCTTCACAGCGATAGGCTGGAGCAGTAATTCTAGTACACACCCAATCCTCATAAAAGCAGGACAGGTGTGGGCCGCGCCCCCTATGCAGAGCCAGACAACTCATCACAGAGGAACACCTGACAGTGGCTGCTGCCACACACGTAGTAAGTCATGCACCACTGCAGAGGACTTTGTAAGCTACGGATGGCTTTTACAGCAGGTCAGGGACCGCACATGCGGGTGGTCATGCAACGCAGCGGAGACACTCACGCAAGTACGGCTACGCAGCAGAGCTGGGAACTGAGCAGCATCCATACAGGTAACAGACAACAGTATCCCAGCTGGTTAGGGGGGAAGGAGCAAAAGGGTTAAAGCAGAGACATGCAGAGTAACGCTGGAAAACAAAGTACAGACAATACCAGCGTTACAGTATCCCCCTCCTCAGGCCCCTCTTCTGAAGACCCAAGTAAAAAAAAATTCCCCAGAAATTCACTTGGGTTTGGCGGTAAGTCCCACAGTTCACAATATGGCAGCAGAGTTCATAGCTCGAAAAGTCCGAACCGCTGACCAAGCGGAGAATCGAGCAGTCTAGTCCACTTACCATGTGGGGACCAAGCAGTCTAGTTCGTACATCAGGTGGAGCTTGGAGAAAGTCCTGCAGACCACACATGCTCAGTGGAGTCCATGGCCAGAGCTTTCTCTTACCATCTGGGACGCATGCCTCATGTCGTCGTGGACTGGCGGCGTGGGAGCATTGGCTAGTTAGGCAAGCTATGCCGTGTCCCAACGCCCCGCAGCCGTGGGAAGCGTCACAGTTGGCTTGCCAAGGTCAGGTACAGGGTTTGTGCGTGACTGGAGGGATGTGGATTTGGCAGAAAGTGCTCCTCCACCCACCACTTGCAGTGCATCATTGACACCTGGAACATTGGCCCACATGTGTGATTATGTCTTGCGGAACCTAAAAGGGACCCCCGCATTGCCAAAATTATGAAGGATGACGACTACTGGTTGGCCTGCATCCTCGATCCACACTATAAAGGCAAATTACAGAACATCATGCCACAGGAGAACCTAGAGCTAATATTGGTGACCAAACAAGCAACTCTGGTAAACCGTTTGTTACAGGCATTCCCAGCACACAGCAGCGGTGCTGGTTCTACCACGAGCCGTACTGGGCAACATGGAAGAGGTGTTCGTGGTGCACACAGCCGAAGTGGCATTGGAGACTGGGGTTTCATGACCATGTTGTGGACTGATTTCTCGAGTACCGCTCACACGACTGTTAATACTGAATCGATTGCAACAGACAGGAGACAGCAGTTGTCAACTATGGTTGAAAATTACCTCTCCTCCCCTATCGATGTTCTCCCTCACAGTTCATTCCCCTTTGACTATTTGGCCTGTAAACTGGATACCTGGCCTGAATTGGCACAATATGCCTTACAGGAGCTCGCTTGCCCTGCTGGTAGTGTGCTATCAGAAAGAGTCTTCAGTGCTGCTGGATCAATCCTGACAGAAAGAAGGACCGGCTGTCGACCCAAAATGTTCTGATCTCACCTTCATTAAAATGAACCATGCCTGGGTTTCAAAGGATTTTGTACCACCTTCCCCTGATGACACATAGGTTGCCAGCAAAATGGCTCGCTTTGTCCTCCTCTTCCTCCGACTTCTCCAATTCCTCCATTTGCAACTGCTGAACATCCAGCCTACACCTCAACATATGCCAGTTTTTCCACCTCCCTAACTGGGCTGTACCCCCCACGGCCGGCGTCAGCACTTGCGCACCCAGGCAAGTGCCGGGCCCTGAGCAGGTGGGGGTGCTCACTCGCCGTCAGAGACACCGGCGTACTATGAGGGGCCCTGTGCCAGTGCCGGCGCCCACGAGTGTGCCCCCCCTGCTTGCTCAGGGCCCCAGCACTTGCAATACTTACCTCTCCCTACTCCACCGCTGTGACATCTTTCGCGTTTCCTGACAGTGACATTCAGGTCAGAGAGCGTGATGACATCACGTCTGTGCGCACTCTGCCTGAACAGTCACAGTGCAGAGAGCTGGAAGATGGCGATGCTGAGGAGTCCAGAGCAGAGCAGTGCCCAGCGAGGAGAGGTATTTCATTTTTTTTTTAGTGTTTGAAGCAATATATGGGGAGCATTAACTCTGAACTCTGGGAGGCATGTAAGACTGCATTCATTGCTATTCCTGATGACTTCATTAATAAATTGTATGAATCATTGTTGAACCGCATTAATGCAGTCCTTCAAGCTCATGGAAGTCACACAAAATATTAAATATGACTCTAATAGCATCACAACTTCATTCACCAATGTTATGCAACATATATTTGTATTTTAAGATAATTATTTGTTTGAATATCACATTACTTTCTGTGGGCGACAAAACTTTTGTCAAAATCTGACCATTCTGTGTTCATTAAATGATCAATATTTCATCATTGAGGCCAATTTATTTTCTTAACCTAAACCAAATTTGGGAGGGTTTCAGCTTTCAAAAGAGTAATTTATAAAACCAATGGATGAATTTAACGTCAGGTTATAAGCTTTGATTAACATAACATGGATAAGCGACATAACTTCTGTCAGGGAGTGTAGATGGATCTGAATGCATTTGGATTTATACAAGGGTTCAAAAGGAGTTGTTCAATTTCTGATTGTGCTGCTGAACCCCCTAGTGGTGATATTATGTTTCTCTATGACTGTGTTAGTGGAGTCAAGGGATTGGAGATCTGTGTCATACAAATTAGGTCTTGGCTTCTAATAAATTCTAGGTACTATTTCCCTTCACTAACCCCTTTAGAACTTTGGATGTATCCATACGTCCAAGTCACCTGGTACTGAACAACCTTGGTGACCCAATGTCGACATGACATGACATCATCCAGGTCACCAGAGCTAGCAAACTTGCTAGCTAATGCAAAAAAAGTGTCTTTTAGTGTGTGACAAACATAAAGAAAATGATATAAATCTGGTATAGCTGTAACACCGACTCGAAGAATAAAGTTGTGTAATCACTTATACCACATGAGGAGTGGCGTAAAAAATAAATAAAACTAATTCTTCACCTGCTGTTGATTTTTTCATTCTGCTGCCCAAAGATCGTAGTAAAGTTCGGCTCACATTTATCCTGCACTCTATGCTGAGCACTTACACTGGGGTTTCTGTGTAAATCTCTGTAATACATGATTCAGATGGAACCCATGGTGAAAGATTTCCTATAATGAGGCAGATGGAGGCACCGTGGACGCCATCTGACCCCAAATCCGGCACTGCCGGTCTTTTTAGGAGTGCATGAAAGTGCAGTCGTCAACAATTTTGTGCTCTTCTTTAAAGAAGGGAATTGCTGAACAGAGGCCAGATGGAGTCCAGAGTAACTCTGCTGCCTCATTATAGTGAATGACTCGCTTAAGGTTTTCATATGAATCATATCACTCTAAGATTTAGATGGAAACCCCGATATACATGCTTAGCATAGAGCGCCGGACAAATGTGATCCCAAATGTTATGTAAAATGTTACTAACAAAGACTTCTGTCAATATAAATACAGGGGCTGCCACATTACTGATAGCACAAAGGCTCTGGAAACGTGCTATGGCTCCTCACCCCCCAAAAAGAAATCCATGGAATTCTGTGCTTCCAAATTCATATGACCCCTCCTTTCTGAAAACCAAAGTGTGCCTATACCAAAGTTAGCGTCCACATGTTTGGCATTTCTGTAGCGATGAGAGCTTGCCTAATTTATGGGTGCTTGGCTACAGAAGCACGAGCTGAGCACAATGTATTGGTCACTACAATGTACTGGTCACTACAACATACTGGTCACTAAAAAGGCAGTTTGCAATTTTCACTCTGCAACATCCGCTGCTGCTTATCTCTGGAAAATACCCATCTAGTCAAAATCGTCACTACACCTGTAGATAAATTCCCAAAGGGGTATAATTTCCAAAATGGGGTCACTTGAGGGGTAATTCTGCTCTTCTAGCACTTAGGGGCTCTGTATATGGAGTCCACAAACTATTCTAGGAAAATCTGGGCTCCAGAAAGCAAATAGCGCTTGATCTATCCTTCCTGAGTCTCGCCGTGTGGCTAAGCAGTACCATACAGCCATATATAGGGTATTTCTACATTCAGCAGTAATTGTGGGACAAATTTTGGTGCCATTTTTACCCATTTCACACTGTGAAAAAGTAAAATCTGCAGTTAGAACAAAATTTTGGTGGTAAAATTGTAATTATTTTTTTCTTCACTGCCCAATGGTATAACATTCTGTGACCCACCTGTGGTGTCAATATGATCAATGCACCAATAGATGAATTTATTGAGAGGTGTAGCTTGTAAAATGGTGTCTCTTTTGTTGAGTTCTGCTGTTCTGGAACCTCAGGGGCTCTACCTAGGTGACATGGTACCCTCAAACGAGTCTAGCAAAATCTGAACTCCAATATGTGCCCTTCCCTTCTGAGCTTTACACTGTGCCTCAAAAGTACAACATATGGGGTATTGGCGTACTCAGGAGGAATTGCACAACAACTTTTGGAATCCATTTTCTTCTTTTACCCTTGTGAAAATAAAAAAAATTGGGGCTAAAATATTTTGGTGGTAAAATTGTGATTTTTTTTTTTTTTACTTTCACGGCTTTACATTATAAACTTCTGTGAAGCACCTGGGGGTTCAAAGTGCTCACCACACATCTTCATAAATTCCCTGAGGGGTCTAGTTTCCCAAATGGTGTCATTTTTGGTGGGTTCCCACTGTTTTGGCACATCAGGGGCTTTCCAAACGCGACATGGCATCTGCTTATTATTCCAGCAAATTTTGCTTTCAAAAAGCTCCTTCCCTTCCAAGCCCAACTGTGCACCCAAACAGTTGTTTTCCTCCACATATTGGGTATCGGCGTACTCAAGAGAAATTGCACATAAAATTTTATTGTTCAATTTCTCCTGTTACGCTTATGAAAATGCAAAATTTGGGGCAAAAAAACATTTTTGTGGGAAAAATGTGATTTTATTTTCATTGCTCAATGTTATAAACGTCTGTAAATCACCTGGTATTTTAAAGTGTTCACTACACATCAAGATAAGCTCCCTGAGGGGTCTAGCTTTCAAAATGGTGCACTTTTGGGGGGTTTTCAATGTTTATACACATCAGGAGCACTCCAAATGCAAAATGTTGTCTGCTTATTATTCCAGCAAGTTTTGCATTCAAAAATAAAATGTCGCTCCTTCTCTCCCAAGCCCTGCCATGCATCTAAACAGTAGTTTTCCCCCACATATCGAGTATCGGTGTATTCAGGAGAAATTGCACAACAAAGTTTATGGTGCAATATCTCCTGCTACCCTTATAAAAATGCAAAATGTTGTAAACTTCTGTGAAGGACCTGATGGTTCAAGGTGCTCACCATAAATCTATATAAGGTTTCTGAGGGGTCTAGTTTCCAAAATGATGTCACTCGTGGAGGGTTTCTGTCCTGCACAACAAATTTAGGGTCCATTTTTTCCTGTTACCCTTGTGAAAATAAAAAAATTGGGTCTAAAGTAAATTTTATTGAAAAAAAGCTAAATATTCCTTTTTTCCTTCCACATTCTAAACATTTCTATGGAGTCAATAAAGTGCAGTTTTTAGAATGGTGTCACTTTGGGTATTTTTTTCATATCGACCCCTCAAAGTCACTTCAAATGTAATGTGGTCCTAAAAAAAATGGTTTTGTAAATTTTGTTGAAAAAATGAGGAATCACTGGTCAACTTTTAACCTTTATAACATCCTAATGAAAAAAAAATAATTTAAAAAATTGTACTGATGTAAAGTAGACATGTGGGAAAGGCTATTTATTAACCATTTTGTGTGTCATAACTCACTGATTTAAGGGCATAAAATTAAAAGTCTGAAAATTGCAAAATGTGCTAAATTTTTGCCAAATTTCCATTTTTTCACAATTAAACATAAAGAAATTTTCCCACTATCATTAACTACAAAACGTCACAAAAAAAAATATTGAAGCGTTCCAGAGTCATTACTACATCAATTGACACTGGTCAGAATTGTAAAATTTGGCCTGGTCATGAAGGTGTAAAGAACCTTGGGGGGGGGGGTAAAGAGGTTAAACACATCCATTAACTCCATAACTATTGCAGCCAGAGATGGTAATTTTATTTAAATTTCAACACAGTTTAAAAAAGCCTAAGAGGCTCTCTGCATTTCCACCTAACTTCAATGCAATACAGAATTCAACAGGCCATCCACTATAATTTGCTGGTACAATCTGAATTGCAGAATGTATACATGATGAAGACCTTCTGTTACATCTATCTATTTTCAAGGTTTTGTAAAGAATGACCTACTCTAATTAAAGGCAATCTGTACCTTTCAATCAATTAAAATTGATAATTATCAATTGTAAAACACATTTCATCAAGATTGTGGAGGCAAAATCCCAATGTAAGAAATGTTAATGAATTAATTTATATATTTTATTCCAGAAAGGGTTGTGCTCTAGCCACAAACATTGCACTTTATAGAATTCAACAGGTCGTCTAATTACATTTGTAAGAATTAATTCACAATTGAACATTGTCTAATCTGTGCTAGGATGATTGAGATAATAGATGCAGATTTGCCGCAGTTGAAATGAATTTGCATTATATGCTAGCTTTGTCATTGATTTTCTGCCTAGCTAGATACTTAGCTGCATAGTAAACTGCACATTTATTATTATTCACCCAGAGAACACATTCCTTGAATAATATCTAAGAATTTTTAATGTTGTCACTTGTCATATTTTAAAGCCAAAATGGGGCACATTTATAAATACTGTGGTATGTAGTGCTATGAAAAACAATCCTTAACCCCTTAGTGACAGCCATTTTGCAGCTTAATGACCGGGCCAAATTTTACAATTCTGACCACTGTCACTTTATGAGGTTATAACTCTGGAACGCTTTAACGAATCCAGCTGATTCTGAGATTGTTTTTTTGTGACATATTGTACTTCACATTAGTGGTAAAAAAAAATTTTATATGACTTGCTTTTATTTATTAAAAAACGGAAATATGGCGAAAATTTCGCAATTTTCAAACTTGAAATTTTTTTGCCCTTAAATCAGAGAGATATGTCACACAAATTTCTTAATAAATAACATTTCCCACATGTCTACTTTACATCAGCAAAATTTTGGGAACAAAATTTTCTTTTGTTACGAAGTTATAAGGGTTAAAAGTTGACCAGCGATTTCTCATTTTTACAACACCATTTTTTTTTAGGGATTTCATCACATTTGAAGTCGCTTTGAGGGGTCTATATGATAGAAAATACCCAAAAGTGACACCATTCTAAAAACTGCACCCCTCAAGGTGCTTAAAACCACATTCAAGAGGTTTATTAACCCTTTACGTGCTTCACAGGAACTGAAGCAATGTGGAAGGAAAAAATTAACATTTAACTTTTATATGTGGGGGGAAACCACTGTTTGGGCGCATGGCAGAGCTCGAAATGGAAGGAGCGCCACTTGACTTTTTTCAACCAAAATTGGCTGGAATTGAGATTGGACGCCATGTTGCATTTGGAGAGCCCCAGATGTGCCTAAACAGTGGAGAACCCCCACAAGTGACCCCATTTTGGAAACTAGACCCCCTAAGGAACTTATCTAGATGTGTGGTGAACACTTTGAACCTCCAAGTGCTTCACACAAGTTTATAACGTAGAGCTGTGAAAATAAAAAAATCATATTTTTTCCACAAAAATGATCTTTTCACCCCAATTTTTATTTTCCCAAGGGTAACAAGACCCCAAAAGTTTTTGTGCAATTTGTCCTGAGCATGCCGATACCCCATATGTGGGGGTAAACCACTTTTTGGGCGCATGGCAGAGGTCGCAAGGGAAGGAGAACCGTTTGACTTTTTAAACGCAGAATTGGCTGGATGCCATGTCGTGTTTAGAGAGCTCCTGATGTAGCTAAACAGTGGAAACCCCCAACAAGTGACCCCATTTTGGAAACTAGACCCCTTAAGGAACTTATCTACATGTGTGTTGAGCACTTTGAACCCCCAAGTGCTTCACAGAAATTTATAACGCCCGGGCGTGAAAATAAAAAATCATATTTTTTCCACAAACCTGATGGTTTAGTCCCCAATTTTTTATTTTCCCAAGGGTAACAGGATAAATTAGACCAAAAAAGTTGTTGTCCAATTTGTCCTGAGTACGCTGATACCCCATATGTGGGGGGGACCACTGTTTGGGCGCACGGCAGGGCTTGGAAGGCAAGCAGCGCCGTTTGACTTCTTCAAACCAAAATTGGCTGGAATTGAGATTGGACACCATGTTGCGTTTGGAGAGCCCCTGATGCGCCTAAACAGTGGAAACCCCCACAAGTAACACCATTTTGGAAACTAGACCCCCTATGGAACTTATCTAGATCTGTTGTGAGCACTTTGAACCCCCAAGTGTTTCACAAAAGTTTATAATGCCTGAGTGTGAAAAAAAAAAAATTTCCAGAAAAATGATTTAGTCCCAAATTTTTGAATTTTCCCAAGGAAATTGGACCCCAAAAGTTGTTGTCCAATTTGTCCTGAGTACGCTGATACCCCATATGTGGGGAGGGGGAACTGTTTGGGCGCACGGTAGGGCTTGGAAAGGAAGTAATAAAGTTTTGGAATGCAGACGTTGATGGGGGTCATGTTCCGTTTGCAGTGCCCCAGATGTGCCTAAACATTGGAAAACCCCCATAAGTGACCCCATTTTGGAAACTAGACCCCCTAAGGAACTTATCTAGATGTGTGGTGAGCACTTTGAACCCCAAAGTGCTTCACAGAAATTTATAAACGCAGAGCCGTGAAAATAAAAAAATCTTTTTTTCCTCAAAAATTATTTTTTTAGCCAACAATTTTTTTATTTCCCAAGGGTAACAAGAGAAATTAGAACCCCAAAATTGGTGTGCAATTTGTCCTGAGTACGCTGATACCCCATTTGTTGGGGTAAACCACTGTTTGGGCGCACGGCAGGGCTCGGAAGGAAGGGAGCGCCATTTGACTTTTTGAACACCACGTCGTGTTTGGAGACCCCCTGATGTGCCTAAATAGTGGAAACCCCTCAATTCTAGCTCCAACCCCAACACACCCCTAACCCTAATCCCAACTCTAACCCTAATCCTAACCCTAATCCCAACCATAATTCCAACCCTAATTGTAACCCTACCCTAATTGTAACCCTAACCCTAATTATAACCCTAACCCTAAGGCTAGGTTCATTTTGCGTTTTACCAGCCCGTTCAAGACATAGCGTTGACAGGCTGGTAATGGTATAGCATAACGCAATCGCGTTATGCTATACTCGCTAGCGCAGAGGAATCAGCAGATGATTCATCTGTGCTAGCGGTGACGGAGCCCAGACGCTGAAGGCCGCGTCCGAGGCTCCGTCACTGAATGATGGCACATTGCGAACGCATGTCGCTTTACGGCATGCGTCGCGATGTGCCCTCAAATGGGGGTGAATGGCAGCGTTAACGGACTGTGTTACACCGCGTTATACCGCGGTGTAAAGCAGTCCGTCTAATGGACTGCCATAACGCAGTATGAACCCAGCCTAACCCTAACCCTAATTATAACCCTAACCCTAGCCCTAACCCTAGCCCTAATGGAAAAATGAAAATAAATATAATTTCTATATTTTATTATATGTCCCTAACTAAGGGGGTGATAAAGGGGGGGTTAGGTACTGTTGTTTTTTTTATTTTGTTCACTGTGATAGTTTATCACAGTGATCAAAATGTACTTTTAGGAGAATGAAGGAAACATTTTTTGAATCTGCCGCCATTTTTTTTTTACAGGAAGAAGACCAGGGAGGATCGCAGCACAGGGGGACCTGCCGGAGGACACCGGGAGGTATGGGGGGTTCGGGGGTACTGGGGACCCTAATTCTCTCCCCTCTGATGTGCGATCACATCAGAGGGGAGAGAAATCTTTTTTTTTTTTTTTTGCGGTCGCCGTTATACTCAGCCGAGACCCCAGAGAAAATTGCCCAAGCCCCCCAGCACATTGCGGCGGGCGCACTGAGCATGCGCCCGCCATTTTCTAGGCCCCAAAGATGGCGGCGCCCACCGGGGGACACCGGATTGCTCGGGGGTCACATGCAGGGGATCGGGGCTACAAGGGGGGGATCGGGGGCCCTTTTTCTCTCTGCTCTGATGTCCGATCACATCAGAGGAGAGAGAAATTAAATGGCACACCATTTTTTTTTTGTTGCGATCGCCCTTATAGGGTTAATAACGGCAATCGCAACATCGGGGTCTGTAAAAACCGACCCGATTCATGTTCTCTGGGGTCTCGGCTATCCCCGGTAGCCGAGACCCAGGAGAAAATGCACCTCTGGGGGGCGCTATTCAATTTTTCCACAGCGGCGTTAATTAACGGCGCTGTGGTTTAAGTACCCTTAACCCCTTACTGCCATCGGACGTACTATCCCGTCCATGGTACCTGGGCCCGTATGACCGGGGACGGGATAGTACGTCCAGCCCTTTAATGCGACATTGCGACTTAAGTCGCAATGATCGCATTAAAATTCCGACGCCATCTTACCTCAGGAGAGATGGCGCCGGCATCCCGGGGTCTGTCACCGCCCACCTTCACTCCCGATCGCTGTGATTGGCTGTTCAATTCTGAACAGCCAATCGCAGCCTTTCTCACTGTTTCAGCCAATCCGATGGGCTGAAACAGTGAGATCCCAGGCTAGAATCGAGTACCGATGTACTCGATCCTAGGCCTGGGCATAGAAAGGAGCAGACCCCCCCTGGATTGGCGCGATCGCCGATCACATCGATCGCGCCAATCGCAGGGCACAGCCGCGGTGTATCCGCGCTGTGCCCTGCCTGTACCTGCCTGGATCGGTGCAGTAATAGCACCGATCCTAGGCCGGAGCCTAGGACAGGCCCAGTAGGGCCTGCAGCTGCTGATTGGCGCGATCGATGTCATCGACGATCGCGCCAATCACAGGGCACAGCAGCGGTGTGACCGCTCTGTGCCCTGCTTCCTGACCTGCCGGTGACCTGCCTAGGAATCGGAGCAGTGAGCTCCGATTACTAGGCCGGTGCCTAGCAACCGGCAAAACAAGGGTCTCCTCTGATTGGTGGGATCGATGTGATCATCGATCCCACCAATGACAGGTCACAGCAGCGATGTGACCGCTCTGTGACCTGTCTGCAAACTGGATCTGACCTGTCTGACCGCACTGCAGGGGTCCTCACACTTGCTGAGGATTCCTGCAGTGCGGTCACACGCCAGATCTCCTCCTGTGCTGGGCCTTGTGGTGCCACAGTAGCCTGTGACACCACAACTCCTGCTGAAGAAAGAAGAGAGAAGAAAGAAGAGAGAAGAAAGAAGAGAGACTACAAACGTGAGTTTTTGAGCCCCGATCCCTGCCCGATCCACCCCAATCCCCCCATTCCCCCCTCCCCCCTTCCCTTTCCCCCTTTTTTACCCCCCCTTTGCACACATTTAGCAGCCGCCGAGCGTTGATTGGTGACGCAGTTCACCGATCAACACTCGTGCTCGTTTTTCTTTTGCACCCCCCTCCGTGCGCACTTCCAGCAGCCGCGGAACTTTGATAAGTGACACCAGTCACTTATCAGAGCTCGTTCCTGCAGTTTTTTTTTTTTCACACCACTTTCCGCCACTCCCGTGCGCACATCTAGCAGCCGCGGAACTTTGATAAGTGACACCGGTCACTTATCAGAGCTCGTTCCTGCCGTTTTTGTTTTTTTTTTTCACTCTCCTTTCCGCCACTCCTGTGCGCACTTACAGCAGCCGCGGAACTTTGATAAGTGACACCAGTCACTTATCAGAGCTCGTTCCTGCAGTTTTTTTTTTTTCACCCCACTTTCCGCCACTCCCGTGCGCACATCTAGCAGCCGCGGAACTTTGATAAGTGACACCGGTCACTTATCAGAGCTCGTTCCTGCCGGTTTTTTTTTTTTTTTTCACTCCCCTTTCCGCCACTCCTGTGCGCACATCTAGCAGCCGCGGAACTTTGATAAGTGACACCGGTCACTTATCAGAGCTCGCTCCTGCCGTCTTTTTTTTTTCACTCCCCTTTCCGCCACTCCTGTGCGCACATCCAGCAGCCGCGGAACTTTGATAAGTGACACCAGTCACTTATCAGAGCTCGTTCCTGCATTTTTTTTTTTCACTCCCCTTTCCGCCACTCCTGTGCGCACATCCAGCAGCCGCGGAACTTTGATAAGTGACACCAGTCACTTATCAGAGTTCGTTGCTGCAGTTTTTTTTTTTTCACTCCACTTTCCGCCACTCCCGTGCGCACATCTAGCAGCCGCGGAACTTTGATAAGTGACACGGTCACTTATCAGAGCTCGTTCCTGCCGTTTTTTTTCTTCACTTCCCTTTCCGCCACTCCTGTGCGCACATCCGGCAGCCGCGGAACCTTGATAAGTGACACCGGTCACTTATCAGAGCTCGTTCCTGCCGTTTTTTTTTTTTTTTCACTTCCCTTTCAGCCACTCCTGTGCGCACATCCGGCAGCCGCGGAACTTTGATAAGTGACACCGGTCACTTATCAGAGCTCGTTCCTGCCGTTTTTTTTTTTTTTTTCACTTCCCTTTCCGCCACTCCTGTGCGCACATCCGGCAGCCGCGGAACTTTGATAAGTGACACCGGTCACTTATCAGAGCTCGTGCCTGCTGGTTTAGACTTTTTTTCACAGGCATTTTTTTCCCTATTCTCTTTCTTTTCTTTTAGCTTTTTCCTTTCAGCATAGTTTGCACCAACCACTATCCCCCCCCACACACACACACAGTTATAAATAAAGTTCACACAAAGCACCACATTCACAAAAAAAATGTCCCGCTCGTCACGTTCTTCCCAACAGCGCTATTCAGTGGAAGAGGCATACGCTTTACTTGCCTCCGACACTGATAGCGAGGGAGAGGATCCCACATTTCTTTACTTTTCAGATTCTTCATCCTCTTCTTCTTCTTCCTCCTCTTCCTCATCTTCCTCCTCGGGTCCTGCGGAACCGCCACGCAGACGCCCCAGGACAGAAGATGAGGCAGCGCCCACCCCTGAAAATGAACCAGCGCACCCCTCTTCGGACCCCATATGGACCCCGCCCCCCGAAAATTACGAGCCACTGATTCCTGATTTTGTGGCAGAATCAGGAATCAAGTTTGACACCACGGGCCTCAGAGAAATAGACTTTTTCAAAGTCTTTTTCTCTGAGGATTTTATTAACCTCGTGGTGGAGCAAACTAATTTGTACGCTCGGCAATTTTTGGCGCAAAACCCAGTGTCATCATTTTCCAACTGGTCTCCTGTAGACGCAGGTGAAATGATGCAGTTTTGGGGCCTGGTCCTCCATATGGGGATCCTGAAGAAGCCAGAACTTCGGCAA
Organism: Oophaga sylvatica; assembly: GCA_033576555.1. Classification (NCBI taxonomy): domain Eukaryota; kingdom Metazoa; phylum Chordata; class Amphibia; order Anura; family Dendrobatidae; genus Oophaga; species Oophaga sylvatica. The sequence continues at coordinate 245,531,157 of JARQOD010000002.1, read as the reverse complement.
TATTGGAGTGTTGATATTTTATACAACACTCCACTGTTCCGAATGGTCATGGCTCGGACGCGTTTTGAGGCCATCCACAAATTCCTGCATTATAATGATAATGCACAGTGTCCCCCACAAAATGACCCCAACTTTGACCGTCTGTTCAAAGTTCGGCCGGTCATCGAACACTTCAGCAAAAAGTTTGCTGAAGTGTACGTGCCCCAAAGGGACATCTGCGTGGATGAGTCCTTGGTTCATTTTAAGGGACGGCTCAGATTCCGCCAGTACCTGCCCAGCAAGAGGGCAAGGTACGGAATTAAACTCTACAAGCTGTGCGAGAGTACCTCAGGGTACACGCACAGCTTTAGAGTTTACGAAGGAAAGGACACCAGGATTGAACCCCCTGAGTGTCCCCCCGTCCTGGGAGTGAGTGGGAAAATTGTGTGGGATTTGGTGCACCCACTGCTGGATAAAGGTTATCACCTTTACACCGATAACTTTTATTCCAGCGTCCCACTCTACAAATCCCTCTCTGCGCGAGGTACCGCAGCTTGCGGTACCGTCCGCAAAAATCAGAGAGGCCTCCCGAAGACGCTACTTGAGCAGATGCTCAGAAAGGGTGAGAGCAGAGCCCAATATAGCGACCACCTGTTGGTGGTCAAGTACAAGGACAAGAGGGATGTCCTTCTCTTGACCACCATACATGGTGATGGCAGCGCCCTCAGCACTGTACGGGGTACCTCTACACAGGTCCGCAAACCGGACTGTGTACTGGGGTACAATAAATACATGGGGGGTGTTGATCTCTCTGATCAACTCCTCCAACCGTACAGTGCTTTGAGAAAGGCCAAGGTGTGGTACAAGAAGCTGTCCGTGCACATCGTCCAAATGGCAATGCTCAACGCTTTCCTGCTGTCACGATGTGCACGCAACAGCGATACGACGTACCTTCAGTTCCAGGAGGTAGTGGTTAAGGCCCTGATGTTTGGCGCTCAGGAAACAGCGGGCCCCAGTACTTCTGGAACTGAAGGTGCTCGTATCATACCAGGTCAGCATTTCCCGGGGGTGGTCCCGCCAACTGGAAGCAAAGGTAAGCCGCAAAAAAGGTGCCGAGTGTGTTACAAAAGGGGAATACGCAATGACACCACTTACCAATGCGACACCTGCCCCGAAAAACCTGGCCTATGTATGAAGGATTGTTTCAAATTGTACCACACCTCAATGCACTACTAATTTACTTTACAGGAAAGATTAGTTCCAGAAGGGGGGCACATTTAGAAAAGTTCCTTGGGAGTCTACTTTCCAAAATTATGTCACTTGTGGTTTTTTTTTACTGTTTAGGCACATCAGGAGCTCTGCAAATGGAACATGACGCCCGCAGACCATTCCATCAGTCTGCATTCCAAAACGTCATGACTTCCCTTCTGAGCCCCGACTTGTGCCCAAACAGTTTTTTCCCACATATGGGGCACCAGTGTACTCAGGACAAATTGGACAACAATTTTTGGTGTCCAATTTCTCCTCTTACCCTTGGGAAAATAAAAAATTGGGGACTAAAACATCATTTTTGTGAGGATAAAAGTAGGATTTTTTATTTTTACACCTGGGCATTATAAACTTTAGTGAAACACTTGGGGGTTCAAAATGCTCACCACACACCTAGGTAAGTTCCTTAAGGGGTCTAGTTTCCAAAATGGGGTCACTTGTGGGGGTTTCCACTGTTTAGGCACATGAGGGGCTCTGCTAACGGAACATGACGCCCGCAGACCATTCCATCAAAGTCTGCATTCCAAAACGTCACTGCTTCCCTTCTGCGCCCTGCCATGCGCCCAAACAGTGATTCCCCCCAACATATGGGGTATCAGTGTACTCAGGACAAATTGGACAACAAGTTTTGTGGTCCAATTTCTCCTGTTACCCTTGGGAAAATAAAAAATTGGGGACTAAAACATCATATTTGTGGAAATTTATTTATTTATTTTTTTTATTCACGCCAGGGCATTATAAACTTTAGTGAAACACTTGGGGGTTCAAAATGCTCACCACACACCTAGATAAGTTCATTATGGGGTCTAGTTTCCAAAATGGGGTCACTTGTGGGGGTTTCCACTGTTTAGGCACATGAGGGGCTCTGCTAACGGAACATGACGCCCGCAGACCATTCCATCAAAGTCTGCATTCCAAAACGTCACTGCTTCCCTTCTGCGCCCTGCCATGCGCCCAAACAGTGGTTCCCCCAACATATGGGGTATCAGCGTACTCAGGACAAATTGGACAACAACTTTTGTGGTCCAAATTCTCCTGTTACCCTTGGGAAAATAAAAATTGGGGACTAAAACATCATATTTGTGGAAATTTTTTTTTTTTTTTTATTCACGCCAGGGCATTATAAACTTTAGTGAAACACTTGGGGTTCAAAGTGCTCACCACACACCTAGATAAGTTCCTTAGGGGGTCTAGTTTCCAAAATGGGGTCACATGTGGGGGTTTCCACTGTTTAGGCACATCAGGGGCTCTGCTAACGGAACATGACGCCCGCAGACCATTCCATCAAAGTCTGCATTCCAAAACGTCACTGCTTCCCTTCCGAGCCCTGCCGTGTGCCCAAACAGTGTATCCCCCCAACATATGGGGTATCAGCGTACTCAGGACAAATTGGACAACCACTTTTGGGGTCCAATTTCTCCTCTTACCCTTGGGAAAATAAAAAATTGGGGACTAAAACATCACTTTTGTGGAAAAAAAAAATATTTTTTTTTTTCACGCCAGGGCATTATAAACGTTAGTGAAACACTTGGGGGTTCAAAGTGCTCACCACACACCTAGATAAGTTCCTTAGGGGGTCTAGTTTCCAAAATGGGGTCACATGTGGGGGGTTTCCACTGTTTAGGCACATCAGGGGCCCTCCAAACGCGACATGGCGTCCGTTCGCAATTCCAGCCAATTTTGTTTTGGAAAAGTCAAACGGCGCTCCTTCCCTTTCAAGCCCTGCCGTGCGTCCAAACAGTGGTTCCCCCCCACATATGGGGTATCAGCGTACTCAGGACATGTTGGACAACAACTTTGTGTCCAATTTCTCCTCTTACCCTGGGGAAATAAAAAATTGGGGACTAAAACATCATGCTTGTGGAAAAAATATGATTTTTTTCTTCACGGCTCTACATTACAAACTTGCGTGAAGCACTTGAGGGTTCAAAGTGCTCACCACACATCTAGATAAGTTCCTTAGGGGGTCTAGTTTCCAAAATGGGGTCACATGTGGGGGTTTCCACTGTTTAGGCACATCAGGGGCCCTCCAAACGCGACATGGCGTCCGTTCGCAATTCCAGCCAATTTTGGTTTGGAAAAGTCAAACGGCGCTCCTTCCCTTTCAAGCCCTGCCGTGCGCCCAAACAGTGGTTCCCCCCCACATATGGGGTATCAGCGTACTCAGGACATGTTGGACAACAACTATTGTGGTCCAATTTCTCCTCTTACCCTGGGGAAAATAAAAAATTGGGGACTAAAACATCATGCTTGTGGAAAAAATATGATTTTTTTCTTCACGGCTCTACATTACAAACTTGCGTGAAGCACTTGAGGGTTCAAAGTGCTCACCACACATCTAGATAAGTTCCTTAGGGGGTCTAGTTTCCAAAATGGGGTCACATGTGGGGGTTTCCACTGTTTAGGCACATCAGGGGCCCTCCAAACGCGACATGGCGTCCGTTCGCAATTCCAGCCAATTTTGGTTTGGAAAAGTCAAACGGCGCTCCTTCCCTTTCAAGCCCTGCCGTGCGCCCAAACAGTGGTTCCCCCCCACATATGGGGTATCAGCGTACTCAGGACATGTTGGACAACAACTATTGGTGTCCAATTTCTCCTCTTACCCTTGGGAAAATAAAAAATTGGGGACTAAAACATCATGCTTGTGGAAAAAATATGATTTTTTTTCTTCACGGCTCTACATTACAAACTTGCGTGAAGCACTTGAGGGTTCAAAGTGCTCACCACACATCTAGATAAGTTCCTTAGGGGGTCTAGTTTCCAAAATGGGGTCACATGTGGGGGGTTTCCACTGTTTAGGCACATCAGGGGCCCTCCAAACGCAACATGGCGTCCGTTCGCAATTCCAGCCAATTTTGGTTTGGAAAAGTCAAACGGCGCTCCTTCCCTTTCAAGCGCTGCCGTGCGCCCAAACAGTGGTTCCCCCCAACATATGGGGTATCAGCGTACTCAGGACATGTTGGACAACAACTTTTGTGGTCCAATTTCTCCTCTTACCCTTGGGAAAATAAAAATTTGGGGACTAAAACATCATGTTTGTGGAAAAAATATGATTTTTTTTCTTCACGGCTCTACATTACAAACTTGCGTGAAGCACTTGAGGGTTCAAAGTGCTCACCACACATCTAGATAAGTTCCTTAGGGGGTATAGTTTCCAAAATGGGGTCACATGTGGGGGGTTTCCACTGTTTAGGCACATCAGGGGCCCTCCAAACGCGACATGGCGTCCGTTCGCAATTCCAGCCAATTTTGGTTTGGAAAAGTCAAACTGTGCTCCTTCCCTTTCGAGCCCTGCCGTGCGCCCAAACAGTGGTTCCCCCCCACATATGGGGTATCAGCGTACTCAGGACATGTTGGACAACAACTTTTGTGGTCCAATTTCTCCTCTTACCCTTGGGAAAATAAAAATTTGGGGACTAAAACATCATGTTTGTGGAAAAAATATGATTTTTTTTCTTCACGGCTCTACATTACAAACTTGCGTGAAGCACTTGAGGGTTCAAAGTGCTCACCACACATCTAGATAAGTTCCTTAGGGGGTCTAGTTTCCAAAATGGGGTCACATTTGGGGGGTTTCCACTGTTTAGGCACATCAGGGGCCCTCCAAACGCGACATGGCGTCCGTTCGCAATTCCAGCCAATTTTGGTTTGGAAAAGTCAAACGGCGCTCCTTCCCTTTCGAGCCCTGCCGTGCGCCCAAACAGTGGTTCCCCCCCACATATGGGGTATCAGCGTACTCAGGACATGTTGGACAACAATTTTGTGGTCCAATTTCTCCTCTTACCCTTGGGAAAATAAAAATTTGGGGACTAAAACATCATGTTTGTGGAAAAAATATGATTTTTTTTCTTCACGGCTCTACATTACAAACTTGCGTGAAGCACTTGAGGGTTCAAAGTGCTCACCACACATCTAGATAAGTTCCTTAGGGGGTCTAGTTTCCAAAATGGGGTCACATGTGGGGGGTTTCCACTGTTTAGGCACATCAGGGGCCCTCCAAACGCGACATGTCGTCCGTTCGCAATTCCAGCCAATTTTGGTTTGGAAAAGTCAAACGGCGCTCCTTCCCTTTCAAGCCCTGCCGTGCGCCCAAACAGTGGTTCCCCCCCACATATGGGGTATCAGCGTACTCAGGACATGTTGGACAACAACTTTTGTGGTCCAGTTTCTTCTCTTACCCTTGGGAAAATAAAAATTTGGGGACTAAAACATCATGTTTGTGGAAAAAATATGATTTTTTTTCTTCACGGCTCTACATTACAAACTTGCGTGAAGCACTTGAGGGTTCAAAGTGCTCACCACACATCTAGATAAGTTCCTTAGGGGGTCTAGTTTCCAAAATGGGGTCACATGTGGGGGGTTTCCACTGTTTAGGCACATCAGGGGCCCTCCAAACGCGACATGGCGTCCGTTCGCAATTCCAGCCAATTTTGGTTTGGAAAAGTCAAACGGCGCTCCTTCCCTTTCAAGCCCTGCCGTGCGCCCAAACAGTGGTTCCCCCCACATATGGGGTATCAGCGTACTCAGGATAAGTTGGACAACAACTTTTGTGGTTCAATTTCTCCTCTTACCCTTGGGAAAATAAAAATTTGGGGACTAAAACATCATGCTTGTGGAAAAAATATGATTTTTTTTTCTTCACGGCTCTACATTACAAACTTGCGTGAAGCACTTGAGGGTTCAAACTACTCACCACACATCTAGATAAGTTCCTTAGGGGGTCTAGTTTCCAAAATGGGGTCACGTGTGGGGGGTTTCCACTGTTTAGGCACATCGGGCCTCTCCAAACGCGACATGGCGTCCGTTCTCAATTCCAGCCAATTTTGGTTTGGAAAAGTCAAACTGCGCTCCTTCCATTCCGAGCTCTGCCGTGTGCCCAAACAGTGGTTTTCCCTCACATATGGGGTATCGGCGTACTCAGGAGAAATTGCACAACAACTTTATCAGTCCTTTTTCTCCTTTTTCCCTTGTGAAAATAAAAAAAATGTTTGTAAAAGATCATTTTTGTGACTAAAAAGTAAAATGTTAATTTTTTCCTTCCATGTTGCTTCAGCTCCTGTGAAGCACCTGAAGGGTTAATAAACTTCTTGAATGTGGTTTTGAGTACCTTGAGGGGTGTAGTTTTTAGAATGGTGTCACTTTTGGGTATTTTCTGCTATATAGACCCCTCAAAGTGACTTCAAATATGAGGTGGTCCCGAAAAAAAATGGCTTTGTAAATTTTGTTGTAAAAATGAGAAATCGCTGGTCAACTTTTAACCCTTATAATTTCCTAACAAAAAAAAAATTTGTTTCCAAAATTGTGCTGATGTAAAGTAGACATGTGGGAAATGTTATTTCTTAACTATTTTGTGTGACATATTTCTCTGTTTTAAGGGAATAAAAATTCAAAGTTTGAAAATTGCAAAATTTTCAAAATTTTTGCCATATTTGCGTTTTTTTCATAAATAAATGCAAGTTATATGGAAGAAATTTTACCACTATCATGAAGTACAATATGTCACGAGAAAACAATCTCAGAATCGCGAAGATCCGTTGAAGCGTTCCAGAGTTATAACCTCATAAAGAGACAGTGGTCAGAATTGTAAAAATTGGCCCGGTCATTAACGTGCAAACCACCCTTGGGGGTGAAGGGGTTAATGACCGCCGTTAAAAGGTGTATCGGCGATCGTTAAGGGGTTAAAGGGGTTGTACAATAAAAACAAATTAACACCATTCCCATGAATAGGTGATAATAAAGTGTTAACCGGCGGGAGTCTGACCACTAAGGCTGTGTGCCCACATTGCATTTTTTAAGCATTTTTGCCGTGTTTTTCCGCAGCGGAAACGTTTATAAAAACACTAACAAAACGCATCCGATGCAGTCCTATTGGATTCCGCAGTTGCTGTGCCAATGCTGCGGATTTTTCCGCTGCAAATCGCATAGCGGAAAAATCCGCAGCATGTTAATTTTTTTAGCGGAATCACGGCGATTCCGCCGCCATAGGATTGCATTGAAACGCTCAGTTTACGCATGTGGCTATGCCCACCATGCGTAAAGTGAGCGCTTCATGTGCGGTTGGTACCCAGGGTCTGGAGGACAGAATACTCTCCTCCAGGCCCTGGGTACCATAGTCATGTAAAAAATAGAATGAAAATAAAAAATAGGGATATACACTATGTTCCAAATTATTATGCAAATGATAGTTTTCTCTGATTTTCCTAAGTGGTCGGTGCAAATGACAGTCAGTCTAATAAAAGTCATCACCCGTTAGAGTATACATCGAATTTTATTGAAGAAACCTCCCAATGATAACAGTATAATCTCCAAAATGAAAAAAAACTCAAAATGCACTGTTCCAAATTATTAGGCACAGTATAATTTCTGAACATTTGATCTGTTTTAAAGAACTGAAAATGCTCATTTGTGGAATTTGCAGCATTAGGAGGTCACATTCACTGAACAAAAAAGCTACTTAACTCCAAAACATCCTAACAGGCCAAGTTACATGTTAACATAGGAACCCTTCTTTGATATCACCCTCACAATTCTTTCATCCATTGAACTTGTGAGTTTTTGGAGAGTTTCTTCTTGTATTTCTTTGCATGAAGCCTCCATGAGCTGCTGTTTTGAAGTGAACTGCCTCCCACCCTCATAGATATTTTGCTTGATGATACTCCAAAGGTTCTCTATAGGGTTAAGGTCAGGGGATGATGCTGGCCACACCATGAGTTTATCTCCTTTTATGCCTATAGCAGCCAATGACTCAGAGGTATTCTTTGCAGCATGAGATGGTGCATTGTCATGCATGAAGATGATTTTGCTCCTGAAGGCACGTTGTTAGGTGTAGAGTTCCCGCTTCTGCACAAGGGGAATCTCGAACCATCCCTGCTGCGGTCTCCCATCCGTCTCCGGTCGCAGTGGACTCAGCTCAGCAGAGACGTCAGTCCCAGCGTCTCGCTCAGTCTAACATTGTGCAGAAGATTACTGCTGCCTCTCCAGGTTCTGCTATTGTAGCCAGTACTGGTCAGCGGCGAGCAGACGTCTTTAGGACTAAGTCCTGCGTTTCCCCTTCTGAGCATGCCCAGGGTAAGATCTCTCATTGGAGATCAGGGGTCACATGCTCAGGTACTGCAGCAGCTCCTATTGGTCCGCCAGGAAGGTCCTGAAATTACATATGTTCTGGAACAGTTTCTCATTGGTCCTTTTCTGGCAGGTCCTGTAGTTGCTACTATAAAAGGGTTGCATTATGTGCTTTTCGGCAGTGTGATCATGTACGCATGTGGTTAGGGCTCGGCTGAAATAAGCACCTAGAATACCAGCTTCCCCAGTGAGGAGTTGCTTTTTTGCATTGCTGAATGCATGATCACGGACTGCTATCCGCACAGCAGTTATCTGTGTATCCCTGTGGTGTTAACAGGACACAGTCTCTATTTCTGCGTATCTACCTCAGCGACTCTGTGGTGTAACAGAGTTCGCTTATACTGCCATATAGTGCTACAGCATCTATGTCTGCGACTCTGTGAAGTAACAGAGTTCGCTTATACCGCCATCTTACTAGCAGCAGGCTCTGCCTGCACGGTGGTCCCCGGGCTGCGAACGCACCTATTATTTATATTTATTTTGTGCGTTCCGCCAGCCCTAACATAATACTAGCGCCAGGGTCTGGCTAGTAAAATGGCGGACGACCAGTATCTTCAGCGGAACATCCAGCAGCTGGAGGGTAGGTTGGCGGCCCCTGAGCGCACAACCTCAGCTGTGGATGTTACTGCAGTCGCTGTTCAGACTGCTAGCGTGGCTGCAGCCAGTGTGTCCACTGCCACCTCTGCCCCTACATTATGCCACCTCCCACTTCCAGACAAGTTTGCTGGTGACAGCAAGCAATGTTGGGGATTCGTGAGTCAGTGCTCTATACAACTCGAGCTTCTGGCTGCACGTTTCCCCATAGATCGGGAACAAGTGGGTTTTGTAATGTCTCACCTCTCGGGCAGAGCGTTGGAGTGGGCCACCCCACTGTGGGACCGTGACGACCGTGTGGTGCGGAGTGCTCCTCGTTTTCTGGAGGCTCTAAAAAAGGTCTTTCTAGGACCTCAGGTCACCCACGATGTGGCGCTCCAACTGCTGGCAAGTTTACAGGGTTCGTCCTTGGTCAGCTATTTTGCTGTCCAATTTCGGACTTTGGACTCAGAGTTAGACTGGCCAGATAAAGTCCTCATTCCCGTGTTTTGGAGAGAACTGGCGGGCCATGTGAGAGACGCCTTGGTTACCAGGGAGATTCCCTCCACACTGGAGAAGCTTATCGCCATATCTACCCGCATCGACCTCCGTTTTCACGAGCGGAGGTTGGAGCGGTCCCAGTGTATGCAGAGGTTCCGGCTGGCTCCCATCTTCGCCAGACCTCTAGAATCTTTTAGTCAGGCATCCGACTCCCATGAGGCCATGGAGGTTTCTCGAGCAGGACCTAAGTCACGGGCCGCTCGTGTACACGTGGTTTGTAACGCCTGTCAGCAGTTAGGACATTATGCCAACAAATGTCCACAGCGGTCGGGAAAATGGTTGCTTCTAGTGACCCTGGGAGGAGGTTCACTAGACACTGCGGCATTTTCCACCAAGTTGTCCTTCAAGGGGACAATTACTGTAGGTCCATCCACTCTCACCGCTGAGCTCTGTGTGGATTCTGGAGCCAAGGGGAATTTCATGTCCTCTGCCTTTGCTCTCTGCCACACTATACCTCAGGTGATGCTCGCCAAACCGGTGACTGAGCGAGTAGTAAATGGTTTGACTCTGCCTTCACAAATCACCCACCAAACTATCCCTCTCACTTTATCTATGTCCCCTTCCCATCAGGAGAGTATTTCCTTTCTTGTCCTGCCCGAGGGAATAGACAAGGTTTTGCTGGGAATACCTTGGCTCCGTCACCACTCTCCCCATATTGAGTGGTCCTCTGGGAGGATACTGGGTTGGGGTGATTCATGTAAAGGCATGTGTGTCAGGGAGTGCATTCAGGTCACCACCACAGAGATACCCATAGACCTTACTTCTCTTCCCCAGTGTTATTGGTCATACGCTGACGTTTTCTCCAAGAAGGTGGCGGAGACTCTTCCACCTCATCGCCCCTACGACTGTCCTATTGATCTCTTGCCTGGAAAAGAACCTCCTCGGGGTAGAGTCTATCCCCTCTCGCTTCCTGAGATGGAGGCCATGTCCCAGTATATTCAGGAGAATCTGGCAAGAGGGTTCATTAGGAAGTCTGTGTCACCAGCAGGGGAGGGGTTCTTCTTCGTGCAAAAGAAGAACGGAGAATTACGTCCGTGTATTGACTACAGGGGTCTTAACGCCATCACCGTCAAGAATAAGTACCCGTTGCCCCTAATCTCTGAGCTCTTTGATAGGCTCCCAGGAGCAAAGGTATTTACCAAGCTAGATCTTCGTGGTGCCTATAACCTAATTCGCATCCGTGAAGGGGACGAGTGGAAGACAGCTTTTAATACCAGGGATGGGCATTATGAATACCTGGTGATGCCCTTCGGGCTCTGTAATGCTCCCGCTGTTTTCCAAGACTTTGTCAATGACATCTTCCGGGATATGCTCTCCACCTCTGTAGTAGTCTATCTGGATGATATTCTCATCTTTTCACCAGATATAGACTCTCACCGGAGAGATGTCAACAAAGTCTTCGACCTCTTACAGGCAAACTCCCTCTATGCCAAGCTGGAGAAATGTGTGTTTGAGCAGGAGTCTTTACATTTCCTGGGCTATATCATCTCCGCCCAGGGATTGGCTATGGATCCTGCCATACTACAGGCTGTAATGGACTGGCAAGAACCCCATTCTCTTAAAGCGGTGCAGCGCTTTATGGGGTTCATTAATTATTATCGCCAGTTCATTCCCCATTTCTCGACTTTGGTAGCTCCCTTGGTAGCCCTCACCAAGAAGGGAGCAAATCCCAAATTGTGGTCAGAGGAGGTCTCTAAGGCCTTTACTTCAATTAAGTCCCATTTTGCTAGCGCTCCCATCTTACATCGCCCCGAGGTTGATAAGCCTTTTATATTGGAGGTTGATGCCTCGTCCGTTGGTGCTGGAGCAGTCCTTTTTCAAAAGGATGCTCAAGGTCGGAAACATCCTTGTTTCTTCTTTTCCAAGACATTCACACCTGCGGAGAGGAATTATTCCATTGGGGATAGGGAGTTGCTAGCCATGAAGTTGGCCTTTTCCGAGTGGAGACATCTCCTGGAGGGGGCGCGCTTTCCCTTTCAAGTTTTCACTGACCACAAAAATTTGGTCTATTTACAGACCGCCCAGCGGCTAAATTCTCATCAGGCCAGATGGTTCCTGTTCTTCTCCCGGTTCCATTTCACCCTCCATTTCCTCTCCGGTGAGAAGAACATTCGGGCTGATGCTCTCTCTCGCTCCGTGGTGTCCTCCGATGAGGTGGAGGAAAAGCCTCGGCTGATTGTCCCCACAGAGAGCCTAAGAACTGTGGCCCCGGTTTCGCTTGAGTCTGTGCCTCCGGGCAAGACTTTTGTGCCCACCAATTTGCGACCGGAGGTACTCTCTTGGGCACATTCGTCCAGGGTGGGTGGACATTTTGGGGCAAAAAGGACATCTGAGTTGCTGGCGAGGACATACTGGTGGCCACATATGGTCCGTGACGTCAGGGAATACATTCAGGCGTGTGTCTCCTGCGCCAAGAATAAGTCCCCTCGACAACGGCCAGCTGGGCTACTTTTCCCTTTACCGGTGGCAGACAGGCCTTGGGAGATGGTCGGGATGGATTTTGTGGTGTGCTTACCCAAGTCTCGGGGCTGCACCATCATCTGGGTGATAACCGACCACTTCTCCAAAATGGTGCACTTGGTGCCCTTACCACGGTTACCGTCTGCATGGGCCTTGGCAGCATTATTTATTAGGCATATTTTCCATTTATACGGAATGCCAGACAAAATCGTCAGTGATCGAGGTCCCCAATTTGCGTCTCGGTTCTGGAGAGAGCTGTGTCGTCTACTCAGCATTGAGTTAAATCTCTCCTTGGCATATCATCCCGAGACGAATGGGTTGGTAGAGAGGGCCAACCAGACCTTAGTCACATACTTGCGACATTTTGTCTCAGCTGGGCAGGATGACTGGGCATCTTTGCTACCGTGGGCTGAGTTCGCTTTAAATAATGCTGTGGCTGACTCCACCGAACAGACCCCATTCCTCTTAAACTACGGTCAGCATCCGCGGGTACCGGTGCCCATGCCCATGTCTTCCGCTGACTCCAGGGTGGCAGACTGGGCCGTGGAGGCACGGGACATTTGGGACCGCACTCAGGATGCCATTCAGGCTTCCAAGGAGAGGATGAGGTCTTCTGCCGATGCCCATCGGCGTCCCGCTCTGACATTTGCTCCTGGCGACCTAGTGTGGCTCTCCGCCCGAAACATCAGCCTGAGGGTGGAGTCCACTAAGTTGGCACCCCGCTATTTGGGTCCCTTCAAGGTCCACGAGCAGGTGAACCCTGTGGTTTACGTTTAGCCCTTCCTTGGTATCTCCGACACCTTCCATGTGTCCTTCCTAAAACCCGTGGTCATCTCCCCGTTGCCTGAGTCATCTGCCAGGCCGTCGGGTTTGTCTACGGACGATCACGAGGTGAACGCCATTGTAGGGTGCAAGGTGGTACGGGGCAAAAATATTTTTGGGGTGGATTGAAGGGCTTATTGGCCTGAGGAAAGGTCTTGGGAGCCTGCCGAGCATATTCCCGCTTCTGCACAAGTGGAATCTTGAACCATCCCTGCTGCGGTCTCCCATCCGTCTCCGGCCGCAGTGGACTCTGCTCAGCAAAAACATCGGTCCCAGCGTCTCGCCCAGTCTAACATTGTGCAGAGGATTACTGCTGCCTCTCCAGGTTCTGCTATTCTAGCCAGTACTGGTCAGCGGCGAGCAGACATCTTTAGGACTAAGTCCTGCCTTTCCCCTTCTGAGCATGCCCAGGGTAAGATCTCTCATTGGAGATCAGGGGTCACATTGTTAGGTACTGAAGCAGCTCCTATTGGTCCGCCAGGAAGGTCCTGAAACTACATGTGTTCTGGAACAGTTTCTCATTGGTCTTTTTCTGGCAGGTCCTGTAGTTGCTACTATAAAATGGTTGCATGGCTCTGCGGCCATGCGCTAGTATCAATTGCATTATGTGCTTTGCGTCAGTGTGATCATGTAGACATGTGGTTAGGGCTCGGCTGAAATAAGCACCTAGAATACCGGCACCTCCGGTGAAGAGATTTGTATGCATGTGTTCAGGGCCTGGCTGAAATAAGCCCCTAGAATACCAGCTTCCCCGGTGAGGAGTTGCTTGTTTGCATTGCTGAATGCATGATTACGGACTGCTATCCACACAGCAGTTATCTGTGTATCCCTGTGGTGTTAATAGGACACAGTCTCTATTTCTGCGTCTCTACCTCAGCGACTCTGTGGTGTAACAGAGTTCGCTTATACTGCCATATAGTGCTACAGCATCTATGTCTGCGACTCTGTGATTTCGCTTATACCGCCATCTTACTAGCAGCAGGCTCTGCCTGCACGGTGGACCCCGGGCTGCGAACGCACCTATTATTTATATTTATTTTGTGCGTTCCGCCAGCCCTAACACACGTTTCTGCTTTTTATACCATGGAAGAAAGTTGTCAGTCAGAAACTCTACATACTTAGCAGAGGTCATTTTCACACCTTCAGGAATCTTACAGGGCCCTACCAGCTGTTTCCCTATGATTCCGGCCCAAAACATGACTCCTCCACCTCCTTGATTACGTCGCAGCCTTGTTGGGACATGGTCGCCATCCACCAACCATCCACTACTCCATCCATCTGGACCATCCAGGGTTGCTCAACACTCATCAGTAAAGAAGACTGTTTGAAAATTAGTCTTCATGTGTGTCTGGGCCCACTGCAACCGTTTCTGCTTGTGAGCACTGTTTAGGAGTGGCCGAATCGTAGGTTTATGCACCACAGCAAGCCTTTGAAAATCCCACACCTTGTGGTTCGAGGGACTCCAGAGGCACCAGCAGCTTCAAATATCTGTTTGCTGGTTTGTAATGGCTTTTTAGCAGCTGCTCTCTTAATCCAATGAACTTGCCTGGCAGAAACCTTCCTCATTCTGCCTTTATCAGCACGAACACGTCTGTGCTCAGAATCAGCCACAAATCTCTTAACAGTACGATGATCACGCTTAAGTTTTCGGGAAATATGTAATGTTTTCATCCCTTGACCAAGGCATTGCACTATTTGATGCTTTTCAGCAGCAGAGAGATCCTTTTCCTTTCCCATTTTACTTGAACACTCTGGCCTGCTTAATAGTGTGGAACATCCAGTTTTCCTTTTATTGGGCTTACATGGCAAACTAATTATCATAGGTATCTGAGATTGATTTCAGTGATCCAAAGAACCCTGAGACACAATACCATCAATGGGTTTCATTTACAAAAAAAACAAAAAACGCTATGACACTTAAAACCAATTTGCATAATAATTTGGAATATTGTTTACTTACCCTCTGTCGGCGCCCAGAGTCCTCCCGCTCCTCAGCGGCGCTGCCGGCAAGTTCCGTTCCCAGGCGTGCTTAACGAGAATGACCTTTGTGATGTCGCAGTCGAGTGACCGCATCGTCGCAAAGGTCATTCTCGCTAAGCATGGCTGGGAACGGAACTTGCCAGCAGCGCCGCTGAGGATCGGGATCGCCGCTGAGGAGATCGGGGGCCGCAAGGAGGTGAGTATATCCATATTTTTTATTTTTTTTATTATTTTTAACATTCATCAATAGTAAAAAGTTGGTCACACTTGTCAAGCACTATGCTTGACAAGTGTGACCAACCTGTCAATCACTTTTCAAAGTGATGCTTCAAATCGCTTGGAAAAGCGCGAGCATTCTGCAAGCTAAAAACACTTGCAAAACGCTTGTGTTTTGTGGGAAAACGCATGCGAATTCCGCATGCGTTTTACCCGCGGCAAGGAGTTCCGGAAATGCTCCGGACAATTCTGGAGCATTTCTGCAGCGTGGGCACATAGCCTAAGAACTGCAACGATTGTCAGAAAGCCAAACTTTTATTTTCGAAAGAATGGAGCAACAGTAACCATGTAAGACCTGCACTCCATTCATTCCCAAGCACTGTGCTCGGCTTTTACTGGCAGCCCCATAGACACTGAATGGAGACGAGTGTCTGACCGGCAATGCAATCTTCTAATGGAAATATAAGTTACCAGATCTATCAATCAGTTCTAGGCCCAGAGGTGCGACAACCACTGATCAGCAAATTATCACATATCGTGCGAATAGTTAATAAGTAACATGTTTTAACCAGACAAATACTGTAACTTGAGCTTCAGCTAAAACATAGTTCAAATATCACAAGACTCAAGATAAATGCTAATACTATGTTTTTTTCAGGGAGATTCTCTTGTACATGGAGTCTGAGTGGCAGCACTCTGAAACAGTGACATACATGCAATATAAACGGAACCCAAATTTTTTTTCTTAGGAAATTATAAGGGTTAAAATTTGACCCGAGACTTCTCATTTTTACGACAAAATTTACAAAGCCATTTTTTTTAGGGACCACCTCACATTTGAAGTCACTTTGAAGGGTCTATATGGCAGAAAATACCCAAAAGTGGCACCATTCTTAAAACTGCACCCCTCAAGGTACTCAAAACCACATTCACCCTTCAGGTTCTTCACAGGAGCTGAAGAAACGTGGAAGGAAAAAATGAAAATTTAACTTTTTAGTCACAAAAATGATCTTTTATAAACATTTTTTTTTATTTTCACAAGGGTAAAAAGAGAAAATGGACAGATATTGTTGTTGTGCAATTTCTCTTGAGTACGCCAATTCCCCATATGTGAGGGAAAACCACTGTTTGGGCACACGGCAGAGCTCGTAAGGGAAGGAGCGTCGTTTGACTTTTTCAAACCAAAATTGGCTGGAATTGAGATTGGACGCCATGTCGCGTTTGGAGAGTCTCTGATGCGCCTAAACAGCAGAAACTACCCAAAAGTGACAGCATTTTGGAAACTAGACCCCCTATGGAACTTATCTAGATCTGTTGTGAGCACTTTGAACCCCCAAGTGTTTCACAAAAGTTTATAATGCCTGGGTGTGAAAAAAAAAACAATTTCCACAAAAAAGATTTTTAAGTCCCCAATTAAATTTTTGATTTTTCCCAAAGAAATTGGGCCCCAAAAGTTGTTGTCCAATTTGTCCTCAGTACGCTGATACCCCATTTGTGGGGGGGGAACTGTTTGGGCGCACAGCAGGGCTTGGAAAGGAACTAATAACGTTTTGGAATGCAGACATTGATGGGTGTCATGTTCCGTTTGCAGAGCCCCAGGGGTGCCTAAACAGTGGAAACCCCCCACAAGTGACCCCATTTTGGAAACTAGACCCCCTAAGGAACTTATCTAGGTCTGTGGTGAGCACTTTAAACCTCCAAGT
This sequence comes from Oophaga sylvatica, assembly GCA_033576555.1. Classification (NCBI taxonomy): domain Eukaryota; kingdom Metazoa; phylum Chordata; class Amphibia; order Anura; family Dendrobatidae; genus Oophaga; species Oophaga sylvatica. Next base: position 245,514,472 of record JARQOD010000002.1, on the reverse strand, counting down.
GCTTCACACAAGTTTATAATGCCCAGGCATGAAAATAAAAAATCCTATTTTTTTCCCATAAAAATTATCTTTTAGTCACCAATTTTTTATTTTCCCAAGGGTAACAGGAGAAATTGGACCACAAAAGTTGTGGTTCAATTTGTCCTGAGAACGCTGATACCCCATATGTGGGGGGGAACCACTGTTTGGGCGCACGGCAGAGCTCGAAATGAGGAGCGCCACTTGACTTTTTCCAACCAAAATTGGCTGGAATTCAGATTGGACGCCATGTTGCATTTGGAGAGCCCCAGATGCGCCTAAACAGTGGAAAACCCCCACAAGTGACCCATTTTGGAAACTAGATCCCCTAAGGAACTTATCTAGATCTGTGGTGAGCAATTTGAACACCCAAGTGCTTCACACAAGTTTATAACATAGAGCCGTAAAATTAAAAAAATCATATTTTTTCCACAAAAATGATCGTTTTACCCCAATTTTTTTTTCCCAAGGGTAACAAGATCCCAAAAGTTATTGTGCAATTTGTCCTGAGTACGCTGATACCCCATATATGGGGGAAACCACTGTTTGGATGCATGGCAGAGCTCGGAAGGCAAGGAGCGCCGTTTGACTTTTTCAATGCAGAATTGGCTGGACGCGATGTCGTGTTTGGAGAGCCCCTGAGGTGCCTAAACAGTAAAAAAAAACACAAATGACACCATTTTGGAAACTAGACCCCTCCAGGAACTTATCTAGATGTGTGGTGAGAATTTTGAACCCCCAGGTGTTTCACTAAAGTTTATAACGCCCGAGCATGAAAATAAAAAAATCTTATTTTTTCCACAAACATGATCTTTTAGTCCCCAATTTTTTATTTTCCCAAGGGTAACAGGAGAAATTAGACCCCAAAAGTTGTGCAATTTGTCCTGAGTACGCTGATACCCCATATGTGGGATAAAACTACTGTATGGGCACACGTCGGGGTTCGGAAGGGAAGTAGTGATGTTTTGGATTGCAGACTTTGATGGAATGGTCTGCGAGCGTCATGTCGCATTTGGAGAGCCCCTGATGTGTCTAAACAGTAGAAACCCCCCACAAGTGACCCCATTTTGGAAAACAGACCCCCCAAGTAACTTATCTAGATGTGTGATGAGCACTATGAACCCCCAAGTGCTTCACAGAAGTTTATAATGTACAGCCGTAAAAACAAAAAAATCATTTTTTTTTTTACAAAAATTATTTTTTCGCCTCTAATAATTTATTTTTACAAGAGTAACAGGAGAAATTGGACCTCAAAGGTTGTCCAATTTCTCCTGAGTATGCTGATATACCATATGTGGGGGGAAAAACTGTTTGGGCGCACGGCAGGGCTTGGAATGGAAGTAACGTTTTGTAATGCAGACGTTGATGGGGGTCATGTTCCATTTGAAGTGCCCCAGATGTGCCTTAACAGTGGAAACCCCCCACATGTGATGCCATTTTGGAAACTAGACCCCCTAAGGAACTTATCTAGATCTGTGGTGAGCACTTTGAACCCCCAAGTGCTTCACACAAGTTTATAATGCCCAGGCATGAAAATAAAAAATCCTATTTTTTTCCCACAAAAATGATCTTTTAGTCACCAATTTTTTATTTTCCCAAGGGTAACAGGAGAAATTGGACCACAAAAGTTGTTGTCCAATTTATCCTGAGTACGCTGATACCCAATATGTGGGGGGGAACCACTGTTTGGGCGCACGTCAGAGCTCGGAATGGAAGGAGCACCATTTGACTTTTTCCAACCAAAATTGGCTGGAATTGAAATTGGACGCCATGTTGCATTTGAGGAGCCCACAAGTGACCCCATTTTGGAAACTAGACCCCCTAAGGAACTTATCTAGATCTGTTGTGAGCAATTTGAACCCCCACATGCTTCACACAAATTTATTACGTAGAGCCGTAAAATTAAAAAATCATATTTTTTCCACAAAAATGGTCTTTTCACCCCAATTTTTATTTTCCCAAGGGTAATAAGACCCCAAAAGTTATTGTGCAATTATCCTGAGAACGCTGATACCCCATATGTGGGGTTAAACCACTGTTTAGGTGCATGGCAGAGCTCGGAAGGGAAGGAGCGCCATTTGACTTTTTCAACACAGAATTGGCTGGACGCCATGTCGTGTTCGAGAGCCCCTGATGTGCCTAAACAGTGGAAACCCCTCACAAATGACACCATTTTGGAAACTAGACCCCTCAAGGAACTTATCTAGATGTGTGGTGAGCACTTTGAACCCCTGTTAGGGTCTGCGAATGCACCAGATAAATATAAATAGTGGGTGCGTTCGCAGCCCGGGGTCTACCGTGCAGGCAGAGCCTGCTGTTAGTAAGATGGCGGTATAGGCAAACTCTGTTACTTCACAGAGTCGCAAATATAAATACTGTGGCACAATATGGCGGTATAAGCGAACTCTGTTACACCACAGAGTCGCTGAGGTAAAGACGCAGAGATAGGTACTGTGTCCTGTTAACTCCACTGGGATACACAGATAACTGCTGTGCGGATAGCAGTCCGTGATCATGCAGACAGCAACGCAATCAAGCAATCTCCTCACCGGAGTAGCCGGTATTCTAGGGGCTTACTTCAGCCAAGCCCTAACCACGTGCACACAAATCTCCTCACCGGGAAGCCGGTATTCTAGGGACTTATTTCAGCCGAGCCCTAACCACATGCGTGCATGATCACACTGGCGCAAAGCACATAATGCAATTGATACTAGCGCATGGCCGCATGGCCATACAACCCTTTTATAGAAGCAAATACAGGGCCTGCCAGAAAAGGACCAATGAGAAACTGTTCAGAACACATGTAGTTTCAGGACCTTCCTGGCGGACCAATAGGAGCTGCTGCAGTACCTGAGCATGTGACCCCTGATCTCCAATGAGAGATCTTACCCTGGGCATTCTCAGAAGGGGAAACGCAGGACTTAGTCCTAAAGACGTCTGCTCGCCACTGACCAGTACTGGCCACAATAGCAGAACCTGGAGAGGCAGCAGTAAACCTCTGCACAGTACTAGGCTCAGCAAGATGCTGGGACCGACGTCTCTGCTGAGGAGACTCCTCTGCGACCGGAGACGGATGGGGGACTGCAGCGGGAATGGCTCGAGATTCCCCCTGTGCAGAGGCGGGAACTCGACCTCTAACAACCCCCAAGTGCTTCACAGAAGTTTCTAATGTACAGCCGTAAAAATAAAAAATCTTTTTTTTTTTTTTACAAAAATGATTTTTTCGCCCCCAATATTTATTTTTCACAAGGATAACAGGAAAAATTGGACCCCAAAAGTTGTTGACAAATTCATCCTGAGTATGCTGATACCCCATATGTGGGAGAAAACTACTGTATGGGCACACGTCAGGGCTCGGAATGGAAGTAGTGACGTTTTGGATTGCAGACTTTGATGTCTTTGATTGCAGACTGTCATGTCGCGTTTGGAGAGCCCCTGATGTGCCTAAACATTGGAAACCCCCCACAAGTGACCCCATTTGGAAACTAGACCCCAAAGGAACTTATCTAGATGTGTGGGGAGAAGTTTGAACCCCCAAGTGCTTCACAGAAGTTTATAACATAGAGCCATAAAAATAAAAAATCATAATTTTTTTCCACAAAAATGATATTTTCGCCCCCAATTTTTTATTTTCCCAAGGGTAACAGAAGAAATTAGACCCCAAGAGTTATTGTGCAATTTGTCCTGAGTACGCTGATACCCCATATGAGGGGGTAAACTACTGTTTGGGCACATGACAGAGCTCAGGAAGGGAAGGAGCACCGTTTGACTTTTTCAACGCAGAATTGGCTTGAATTGAGATCAGACGCCATGTCACATTTGGAGAGCCCCTGATGTGGCTAAACAGTGGAAACCCCCCAATTCAAACTCCAACCCTAACCCTAACACACCCCTTACCCTAGTCCCATCCCTAACCATAACCCTAACCACAAACCTAACCCTAACACACCCCTAATCCTAATTCTAACTTTAGCCCCAACCCTAACTTTAGCCCCAACCCTAACCCTAACCCTAATGGGAAAATGAAAATAAATATATTTTTTAAATTCTATTATTTTTCCCTAACTAAGGGGGTGGTAAAGGGGGTTTTGATTTACTATTTATAGCGGGTTTTTATGATTGGCAGCTGTCACACGCTAAAAGACGCTTTTTATTGCAAAAAATAGTTTTTGCATCACCACATTTTGAGAGCTATAATTTTTGCATATTTTGGCCCGCAGAGTCATATGAGGTCTTATTTTTTGCGGGACGAGTTGACGTTTTTATTGGTACAATTTTTGGGCATGTGATATTTTTGATCGCTTTTTATTACGATTTTTGGGAGGTTAGAATGAACAAAAACCAGCAATTCATGAATTTCTCTTGGGGGGGACGTTTATACCATTCCACGTGTGGTAAAATTGATAAAGCAGTTTTATTCTTCGGGTCAATATGATTACAGCGATACCACATTTATATCATTTTTTTAATGTTTTGGCGCTTTTAACCCCTTACTGCCATCGGACGTACTATCCCGTCCATGGTACCTGGGCCCGTATGACCAGGGACGGGATAGTACGTCCAGCCCTTTAATGCGACATCGCGACTTAAGTCGCGGTGATCGCATTAAAATTCCGACGCCATCTTACCTCAGGAGAGATGGCGTCGGCATCCCGGGGTCTGTCACCGCCCACCCTCACTCCCGATCGCTGTGATTGGCTGTTCAATTCTGAACAGCCAATCGCAGCCTTCCTCACTGTTTCAGCCAATCAGATGGGCTGAAACAGTGAGATCCCAGGCTAGAATCGAGTACCGATGTACTCGATCCTAGGCCTGGGCCTAGAAACGACCAGACCCCCCCTGGATTGGCGCGATCGCCGATCACATCGATCGCGCCAATCGCAGGGCACAGCCGCGGTGTATCCGCGCTGTGCCCTGCCTGTACCTGCCTGGATTGGTGCAGTAATAGCACCGATCCTAGGCCGGAGCCTAGGACAGGCCCAGCAGGGCCTGCAGCTGCTGATTGGCGTGATCGATGTCATCGTCGAACGCGCCAATCACAGGACACAGCAGCGGTGTGACCGCTCTGTGCCCTGCTTGTTGACCTGCCGGTGACCTGCCTAGGAATCGGAGCAGTGAGCTCCGATTATTAGGCTGGTGCCTAGCAACCGGCAAAACAAGGGTCTCCTCTGATTGGTGGGATCGATGTGATCATCGATCCCACCAATGACAGGTCACAGCAGCGATGTGACCGCTCTGTGACCTGTCTGCAAACTGTCTGTGATCTGTGTGACCGCACTGCAGGGGTCCTCACACTTGCTGAGGATTCCTGTAGCGCGGTCACACGCCAGATCTCCTCCTGTGCTGGGCCTTGTGGTGCCACAGTAGCCTGTGACACCACAACTCCTGCTGAAGAAAGAAGAGAGAAGAAAGAAGAGAGAAGAAAGAAGAGAGAAGAAAGAAGAGAGAAGAAAGAAGAGAGACTACAAACGTGAGTTTTTGAGCCCCGATCCCTGCCCGATCCACCCCAATCCCCCATTACCCCTCCCCCTTCCCTTTCCCCTCTTTTTATCCCCCCTTTGCGCACATTTAGCAGCCGCCGAGCGTTGATTGGTGACGCAGTTCACCGATCAACACTCGTGCTCGTTTTTATTTTGCACCCCCCTCCGTGCGCACTTCCAGCAGCCGCGGAACTTTGATAAGTGACACCGGTCACTTATCAGAGCTCGTGCCTGCCGTTTTTTTTTTTTTTCACCCCACTTTCCGCCACTCCCGTGCGCACATCCAGCAGCTGCGGAGCTTTGATAAGTGACACCAGTCACTTATCAGAGCTCGTGCCTGCCGTTTCTTTTTTTTTCACTTCCCTTTCTGCCACTCCTGTGCGCACATCCAGCAGCCGCGGAACTTTGATAAGTGACACCGGTCACTTATCAGAGCTCGTTCCTGCCGTTTTTTTTTTCTCACTCCCCTTTCCGACACTCCCGTGCGCACATCCAGCAGCCGCGGAACTTTGATAAGTGACACCGGTCACTCATCAGAGCTCGCTCCTGCCGTTTTTGTTTTTTTTTTCACTCCCCATTCCGCCACTCCCGTGTGCACATCCAGCAGCCGCGGAACTTTGATAAGTGACACCGGTCACTTATCAGAGCTCGCTCCTGCCGTTTTTGTTTTTTTTTTCACTCCCCATTCCGCCACTCCCGTGTGCACATCCAGCAGCCGCGGAACTTTGATAAGTGACACCGGTCACTTATCAGAGCTCGTTCCTGCCGTTTTTTTTTTCACTTCCCTTTCCGCCACTCCTGTGCGCACATCCAGCAGCCGCGGAACTTTGATAAGTGACACAGGTCACTTATCAGAGCTCGTTCCTGCCGTTTTATTTTTCTCACTCCCCTTTCCGACACTCCCGTGCGCACATCCAGCAGCCGCGGAACTTTGATAAGTGACACCGGTCACTTATCAGAGCTCGTGCCTGCTGGTTTAGACTTTTTTCACAGGCAATTTTTTCCCTATTCGCTTTCTTTTCTTTTAGCTTTTTCCTTTCAGCATAGTTTGCACCAACCACTATCCCCCCCACACACACACATAGTTATAAATAAAGTACACACAAAGCACCACATTCACACAAAAAAATGTCCCGCTCGTCACATTCTTCCCAACAGCGCTATTCAGTGGAGGAGGCATACGCTTTCCTTGCCTCCGACACTGATAGCGAGGGAGAGGATCCCACATTTCTTTACTTTTCAGATTCTTCATCCTCTTCTTCTTCCTCCTCCTCCTCATCTTCCTCCTCGGGTCCTGCGGAACCGCCATGCAGACGCCCCAGGACAGAAGATGAGGCAGCGCCCACCCCTGAAAATGAACCAGCGCACCCCTTTTCGGACCCCATATGGACCCCGCCCCCCGAAAATTACGAGCCACTGATTCCTGATTTTGTGGCAGAATCAGGAATCAAGTTTGACACCACGGGCCTCAGAGAAATAGACTTTTTCAATTTATTAACCTCGTGGTGGAGCAAACTAATTTGTACGCTCGTCAATTTTTGGCGCAAAACCCCGTGTCATCATTTTCCAACTGGTCTCCTGTAGACGCAGGTGAAATGATGCAGTTTTGGGGCCTGGTCCTCCATATGGGGATCCTAAAGAAGCCAGAACTTCGGCAATATTGGAGTGTTGATATTTTATACAATACTCCACTGTTCCGAATGGTCATGGCCCGGACGCGTTTTGAGGCCATCCACAAATTCCTGCATTATAATGATAATGCAGAGTGTCCCCCACAAAATGACCCCAACTTTGACCGTCTGTTCAAAGTTCGGCCGGTCATCGAACACTTCAGCAAAAAGTTTGCTGAAGTGTACGTGCCCCAAAGGGACATCTGAGTGGATGAGTCCTTGGTTCATTTTAAGGGACGGCTCTGATTCCGCCAGTACCTGCCCAGCAAGAGGGCAAGGTACGGAATCAAACTCTACAAGCTGTGTGAGAGTACCTCAGGGTACATCTACAGCTTTAGAGTTTACGAAGGAAAGGACACCAGGATTGAACCCCTGAGTGTCCCCCCGTCCTGGGAGTGAGTGGGAAAATTGTGTGGGATTTGGTGCACCCACTGCTGGATAAAGGTTATCACCTTTACAACGATAACTTTTATTCCAGCGTCCCACTCTACAAATCCCTCTCTGCGCGAGGTACCGCAGCCTGCGGTACCGTCCGCAAAAATCAGAGAGGCCTCCTGAAGACGCTACTTGGGCAGATGCTCAGAAAGGGTGAGAGCAGAGCCCAATGTAGCGACCACCTGTTGGTGGTCAAGTACAAGGACAAGAGGGATGTCCTTCTCTTGACCACCATACATGGTGATGGCAGCGCCCTCAGCACTGTACGGGGTACCTCTACACAGGTCCTCAAACCGTACTGTGTACTGGGGTACAAT
>JARQOD010000002.1:245450374-245506452 GCA_033576555.1 Oophaga sylvatica | reverse complement strand
TGCAGGAATCCAGTCTGTACACATTGATTCCTCCTCCTACTCCAGTTCCTCAGAATCATCGCTGCACGAGCCGTCACGGTATACCTCCACATGGACCCGTGAACGCTTACCTGTTGCGAACGATATGAGCACAGCTGTGGCCAAACGTCAACAGGCCGTCCTGAAAATGATTTCAATGGGGAATCTAAGCCACACAGCGCAGGAGGTCTGGAATGCCATCAAGCAGGAGAGCGACGTGTGGTTTTTGCCTGCGAATCTCCAGCCAGGCTTGGTAGTGTGTGACAATGGCCGAAATCTGGTGGCAGCTCTGGGCCTTGGCAACCTTACTCACATACCATGTCTGGCACATGTGCTCAACTTGGTCGTGCAGAGTTTTTTGAGGGACTATCCGGATCTTGCTGGACTGCTGCAGAAGGTCCGCCTAGAGTGCGCTCACTTGCGACGTTCCAGCATAGCCAGATCGCGCATTCTGCTCTGCAACGCCGATTTCGCCTTCCTGAACATCGCATCATATGTGACGTACCCACCAGGTGGAATTCCACGTTACATATGTTGGAGCGGTTGTGTGAGCAGCAGACAGCAGTAATGGAGTATCAGCTGCATCAGGCGCAATCAAGTCGCTCTTTGCGCCGTCCACACTTCACCACTACTGAGTGGGCCTCTATGAAGGACATCTGCGACGTTTTGCGTGCGTTTGATGTCTCAACGCGGATGGCGAGTGCAGATGATGCACTAGTCAGCATGACTGTCCCCCTTATCTGCCTGCTTCAGAAATCACTGAAAGCACTAAAGGAAGAGGTTTTGGAAGAGGTGGAGGATGAGGAGTCACAAATTCAATTACCTTCAGGACAGTCAGCGCAACGTGGTTCCTCACAAAGGGCTGGGCAGGGCTCACTTTGTGAGGAGGATGAGGAGGAGTCAATGGAGGAGGAAGAAATCCCTACAGAGGGAGGTACACAACGCTCTAGTCAGTATGTAGAGCGAGGGTGGGGTGATGCAGAGGAGGCAGAGATGACGCCTCTTCCAGAGGACAGCTTTTGTTGGCCAGTTGGGAGTCTGCAGCACATGGTTGATTTCATGCTTCAGTGCCTGAGAAACGACCGCCGCATCGCCCACATTCTCACCACGTCAGATTATTGGGTGTACACCCTCCTAGACCCTCGCTACCGGGACAACTTACAAACCCTCATCACACCGGGGAACCGGGACCGTAAAATGCGGGAGTACCAAGACACACTGGTGCAATCCATACTGTTGTACATTCCAGCCGAGAGAGCTGCTGCTGCTACTGCTTTACAAAGCAGCTCTGTGCGTCGAGACAGTGTAGACACCTCTACAACAAGAGGGAGCACAAGCAGCGCCTCTGCACAGGGCAAGAGCTGTATGTTACAAATGTGGCGAAGTTTTGTGACAGCGCCAGCAAGGTCTACACCATCCGAGACGGCTCCAGTCACCAGGAAGCAACGTTTCCGTAAGATGGTGACAGACTACTTGTCTTTCCCTCTAAGTGAACTCCCAGATGCCTCTTCCCCTTTCAAATTTGGGTCTCTAAGTTGGATACATGGCCAGAGCTTAGCCAGTATGCATTGGAGGTGCTGGCTTGCCCTGCTGCCAGAGTATTATCTGAGCGCGTCTTTAGTGCTGCAGGTGGTGTACTAACAGACCGTCGCATGCGACTATCCTCAGAGAATGTAGACCGGCTTACTTTTCTGAAAATGAACAAAGCATGGATCTCACCTGAATTTGCCTGTCCGTTTTCAGATTAAATAACTGTTTGGCAACGTTTTCCATGTCTCCTGTTATGTTCATCTTTCTACCACCTGAACTCTACTCCCTGGGCTACAACACCGCCATTTGTTGCTCGTAAGTAATTGGCAGGGGTACTGACTCCTAGCCAGCCTGGTTACAGCACGACAGCTGTTTCCTGGCAGTGTGAACGTCAATTATCCTCCAATAAGTTGTGCTGTCGTGTTGCATTCGGGTTAGCCGACTCTATGGTGCCTGCAGTTTAGGTGATTCCTATGTGTGCTGTGGGATATGTAAATAAAGGCTGTTTCCATTGTGACAATAGGACAAGCACCCACTGTAGGACTGTGTGATTCGGTAACTGCGGACGGCTTGCGTCCTGTCAACTTACATTTTCATGGGTGCGTTCTGCTACCCGTCCGGGGTCCAGTACCGCCAACTGGTTCTCCCCAGTGCCTTTGGCCTAGGTGCCTCCATCTCCGTATACGAGTTCCAGCAACGTCTGCTGGTCCTTGGTAGTGCTTTGGAGCACAGGTACCTCCTGCTTAGTAACCGTGTCACAGTAACGTCAGCTGGTACTCGGTTGTGACATTGCCTCTTTTCCTTCTGCTACCCGTCCGGGGTCCAGTACCGTCAACTGGTTCTCCCCAGTGCCTTTGGCCTAGGTGCCTCCATCTCCGTATACGAGTTCCAGCAACGTCTGCTGGTCCTTGGTAGTGCTTTGGAGCACAGGTACCTCCTGCTTAGTAACCGTGTCACAGTAACGTCAGCTGGTACTCGGTTGTGACATTGCCTCTTTTCCTTCTGCTACCCGTTCGGGTCCAGTACCGTCAACTGGTTCTCCCCAGTGCCTTTGGCCTAGGTGCCTCCATCTCCGTATACGAGTTCCAGCAACGTCTGCTGGTCCTTGGTAGTGCTTTGGAGCACAGGTACCTCCTGCTTAGTAACCGTGTCACAGTAACGTCAGCTGGTACTCGGTTGTGACATTGCCTCTTTTCCTTCTGCTACCCATTCGGGTCCAGTACCGTCAACTGGTTCTCCCCAGTGCCTTTGGCCTAGGTGCCTCCATCTCCGTATACGAGTTCCAGCAACGTCTGCTGGTCCTTGGTAGTGCTTTGGAGCACAGGTACCTCCTGCTTAGTAACCGTGTCACAGTAACGTCAGCTGGTACTCGTTGTGACATTGCCTCTTTTCCTTCTGCTACCCGTCCGGGTCCAGTACCGTCAACTGGTTCTCCCCAGTGCCTTTGGCCTAGGTGCCTCCATCTCCGTATACGAGTTCCAGCAACGTCTGCTGGTCCTTGGTAGTGCTTTGGAGCACAGGTACCTCCTGCTTAGTAACCGTGTCACAGTAACGTCAGCTGGTACTCGGTTGTGACATTGCCTCTTTTCCTTCTGCTGCCCCTCCGGGTTCCAGCACAGTCAGCTGATCCTCGTTACTTCCATTGTCTCTTGTTCCATCTGATACCCGTCCGGGTTCCAGTAACGTCAGCTGGTTCTCGGAAATTAGACGACCTTAAAGACCACCCAGAAGAAGATGACGACAACAAGGACGACGAGCATGAAGCCAACCAGCCTGAACACCATCACAAAGAAAAAATAAAAGATTACCCAGAAGAAGATCACCAACAGGACAAAGAAGGTTAAGACAAACTACAAGATACAGAACAAGAGACAGAAGAACAATAAGCAGAAGATCAAAAAGCAGAAGAACATGAAGTATAAGACCAAAATGAAGAGCAAAATATATGCTCTAAATTCTAAGCAGAAGAAGACTAAGCAGTGTATGGGGGTGAGTCCGTTCCTCCTCGTGGTGCCCCTGGAAAATGCCTGCTGCTGCAGGCTAAACTGAACACGGACAAATACTGTTGTAATTTAAATCTTTTGTGACAGCAAGAACGGAAGGATGAAAAATTCATACTTTTACAGATTACAAGTACAGGAATCTCTGTCACAAATAAGAATATGATGAAGAAGATGAAGAGGAAGAAGATGAAGAATTTGAATATGAAGAAGATTAATAGTTTAATAATAACAATATGAGTAATGTAAACAAAAACATGAATAGCAAGAAGTTTAAGAAGAAGATTAAGAAGGTGAAGATGAAGAATAATTTTATGAGAAAGATGCTGCTGCTGAAGATTATGAAGGAGAAAGTGTGGCACTGGCAAAAGTTAAAAAGGTGAAGAGCATGGAAGTTGTGAAACATACATATTTGCCAAAATAGAAAAAAGGTTAACAACATTGTCAATTTGTTCGTCAATTCAAACGTATTTCCCAAAAAAAATATATTAATGCTATTCCAATGCATTGGGTTAAACATGTATGCCTTTATTGTCTCCTCAACCTCCCCCAATACATTCTACATTACTCTTTGTTGTTTTCCTTCATGTACAATTAACCAACAAGGCAAGAATGGGTTTCTTTTAATGTCAATATTGGTTCCCATAGACTTACATTGGACTTCCGGTATCGGTATCGGGTATCGCCGATATTTTAGTGATATCGGCGATACCATTCCGATCCGATATTTTTAGATATCGAGCAGTATCGCTCAACACTAGTGAGAAGGCTAGACGTGTCACAAAGCCAACATGGAAAATAAGGGAGAATCTAGAATCCAGTAAACATGATCTTCTCCGTGCAACAGCAGAGCTATGGCAAAAACTCTTATGCCACATAAATAGCCTGTCTCAGCCTGCTTCTCTCCAACGACCACTGGAGGGAGCTCTCGCACAACTGTGTTCAGATTATCAATGTTATGCAAAAATAACAGACCAATATATCGCAGTGTTAAATAGACTTAACCCATCAGTTACCTGCAAAGAGCTGCAAGCTTTCCAAAAACTTAACTCTGAGAGAGAAAGCATGGTGCGCGATATAAAAGCCAAAACAGAGGCAAGAATCGCACTAATAGCCGAGATGTCATCTTGCATTTCTGGCTCTGCCAGACAGTCAAAGCGACCATCTAAGTCACGCTCTTCAAAATCCTCAACCCTCAGCGAACAGCTCATAAAAGCACGTGCGGAAGCTGAGGCCACTAAAATAAAAGCTGCCTTTGCTCAAAAGGAAACAGATGAAAACTGAGGCCACTAAAATACAAGCTGCCCTAGAGGCCACTAAAATACAAGCTGCCCTAGAGGCCCTAGAGAAGGAACGCCAACACGCCATAGCCATGGCAAAGTTAAAGGTCCTGGAACAAGCCATCAGTGGGAGCCAAAGAGACAGCATCAGTTTAAGTGGTTTTGATACTGAAGACCCTCTTAAGCGTACTAGAGACTATGTACAAAGCCAACACAGTGCTATCCCTGCTCCTGCAATCCTTCCTGACCACACAGATGCTCCCCTGAAACATCAGGGTTTTGATACTGAAGACCCTCTTAAGCGTACTAGAGACTATGTACAAAGCCAACACAGCGCTATCCCTGCTCCTGCAATCCTTCCTGACCACACTGATGCTCCCCTGAGTAGTGTTGAGCGATACAATACTGCAAATATCGGATATCGGCAGATATTAGCTGTATCGGCCTTTCGATTCCGAATACCGATATTTTCGTCATATCGAATACCGGAATCGGGATTGTCACTGTCATTGTCAGTGTCCGTCGGTCGGGTCTGTCACTGTCAGTGTCCGTCGGTCGGGTCTGTCAGGAGTCAGCGGCACTTACCTGGCAGAAGATCTCCGGCGGTCACGGCCTGGACTGCTTCATGGCCGCCATCCTCTTCTCCCCGGCGGTCACATGCAGTTTCTCGCGATAACTGCAGTGACTGCTGGGTAATCCCGGCCGTAAAGCAGTCAGTCCGATGACGTCACCGCCGGGGAAGCAGGTAATCAGCTGTGCTGCGTCGCGATGACAGGCTCTGCCTGTCATTGCGATGTAGCAGAGCTGGATCGTCGTGGGACTGTCGTTACTATGGACTGCGTCGGACAGGTGGTATACTGTTGTTTTTTTTTTTTTCTTTTTTTACAGGAGATCGATGGCGTCGCAGGAATGAGAGTACAATAAAAGAAATGAAAACTGTGTTGTCTCTTTTATTTCATTAAAAGACTTTTTTCTTGCTGTGTCTTTTTTTTAAACATTTAATAACTTTGGGATTAATAATGGATCGGTGTCTTATTGACACCTCTCCATTATTAACCGGGCTTATTGTCACCATGCAATCAATGGTGACATTAACCCCTTATTACCCCACTTGCCACCGCTACAGGGCAGTGGGAAAAGCCGGGTAAAGTGCCACAATTGGCACATCTTTTGATGCGCCAAATTGTGGGGCTGGTGTAGCCTGGTATTATCAGGCTGTTGAGGGCCAAAATCCATGGGCCTTGACAGTCTTTTAATACCAGGCCGCAGCAGTCTGCATTTTACTTGGCTGGTTAACAAAAATAGGGGGACCCCTACGCCGTTTTTTTTTCGAGGGGATCCCCTATTTTTGTTAACCAGCCAAACTAAGCAGACTGCTGTGGCCTGGTATTATCAGGCTTGCAAGGTCCATGGATATTGGATCCTTACCAGCCTGAAAAACCAGGCCTCAGCGGTCTGCTTCATCTGGCTGGTTAACAAAAATAGGGGGGACCCCACGCCATTTTTTTTTCGAAGGGAACCCCTATTTTTGTTAATCAGTTCCCTCTGACGTCACTGATGGTGTCCCTGGCTGACCTGAAGTGAAAGTGGAAAGCAATCAATTAAGCTTTCCACTTCCTCTCCTGTCAGCCAGGAGAGGAGCTCATTCATTTGGGGGTTTACTGTGAGGCTGCAGCATTAGCTGCGGTCCCTGCAGTAAACATTAACCCTTTCTGAAGGATTACACCGTGGGACCTGACTGTGCATGGGATAGGTAAGAATAATTTTGCTTTATTATTTTATTTTTATTACAGGAAATGGTTTTAGCAGGTAAATAAAATATGGTCAAAAACTGTGTGATTATTTCATTAAACTTCTTTTTTATTAAAGTGTGTGTGTTTGATTTTTCTTTCATACAATAGGATTAATAATTGATAGTTGTCTAATTGACAGCTCTCAATTATTAACTTGGCTTAAAGTGACCTTTCAATTGCAAGGTCATTTTAACCCCTTATTAACCCATTCGCCACCGCTACAGGGCAATGGGAATAGACGGGCAAAGTGCCAGAAAGGGCGAATCTAATTATAGATTTGTCTTTTCTGGGGTGTCTGGGGGCAGATGTTAGTAGCCAGGGGGGGCCAAAAATAATGGTCCCTCTCTGGGCTATTATTATCTGCCCCCATTCGCTGGCTTTGTCTGTCTGGTTGCGAAAATAGGGCGGGAGCCCACGCATTTTTTTTAAACAATTTTACACATATATATTATATATATATATATATATACATGTCATTGATTTGTGACACATATATATATATTTATATTTATAGTTCATACACTTCTATATAGTATAATAGCCGCTAATTCAATTGCCGGCTTTTGTGAAAATGCAGAACCCGACATGAAATGACACTTGGTGTACATAGGGTTAACCATGTCTTTTCATGTCCTTTGCTATCTGATTTGCACAAACAATTACATCAGTCTATGTGTGCAAAATTTCACACCTGTAGGGTTTAATTAAAGGTGTAAATTCGTAGCAAAAAAGTCCGTTTTTTTTACAACGAATTTACACCTTTAATTAACCCCTACAGGTGTGAAATTTTGCACACATAGACTGATGTAATTGTTTGTGCAAATCAGATTGCAAACAACATGAAAAGACATGGTTAACCCTATGTACACCAAGTGTCATTTCATGTCGGGTGCTTCTGTCTTTTCACAGAAGCCGGCTTTACCCGGCAATTGAATCAGAGGATATTTTACTATGTAGAAGTGTATAAACTATACATATATGTATATAATATGTCACAATGACATGTATATATATATATAATATATATATATATATGTATTCTATGTGTGTATATTTAGTGTTTACAAGGAAATAAAGGTTTTTTTTAGTTGCGATTTTTTGTTCCCATAGACTTACATTGGACTTCCGGTATCGGAATCGGATATCGACGATATTTAGTGATATCAGCGATACCATTTCGATACGATATTTTTAGATATCGAGCAGTATCGCTCAACACTACCCCTGAGACAACAGGACACAGAGCGTTTATCTCCATCCTGCACCCAAGGTCAGTACAATTACAATACGCTGCCAATCTTGTATCCTGATCCACCTCTGTGCACCGAAATGTACCAAAAACCTGCAAATCACCAAATCTTATACTCAGAATCCTACGTACAGGCCAATATGCAGGCCAGTCACCACACTCCGGTCAATCACACAATTCCAGTCCCATGTGTAGCAGAAACTAAGCTCATTAAGCCAGTTAATGGACTAAACGCCTACGCTGCCCCATACGTACCTGCATTCCCAGGTCAAATCACAGACTGTATGAACAAAGCTAACAGAAAAATAGGAACAGCATCCAATCCAGGTAGAAGTATGAAAAAACTTTATTCAGCCACCATAAAACACGACGTTTCGGCCATTATTAGGCCTTTATCAAGTATACAAAATAGGGCAAAATGGTGTCCTTAAATGGTGTGGAGAAGCCAATCACCATCCAGGAACCGCCCACAGTGCAAATAGATATATATAACATTTTATACAGCAATATACAGTTTAAAACAGTGATCAAAGCAGAAGTAGTGACATCACAAAGAAAATACTGCAAAGTACAAAAACAGCATATAATATTCAAGAGATTACTCCATGTAAACAGTATCACAATATCTGTCTACCAATAGATGATCTGTTCTTATACACACCCATCATAATGCAGTACCAATCATGTGCTCACTAACTGCATCGTCCTCCATGTCCAATCAGTATCTGCTCATCAGCACTTACTCAGAGCTCTCTTCCAATCGCCCACAGGAACACAGTTCAGAAGACACATTTAGCACACCCCCCTCTGTGGTAAACAAAAGCACACTTATGCAAACATCTACATGGCGGTACTCGAGGACCAGCATGTGTACAGTTCCATCCACTGGCGCCATGTCAGAGCCTGGTGGCGCTACATTGACGATATTTTTTGTGTTTGGGAAGGGAACATGAATGATCTGGTATCTTTCCATAGTCATCTGAATATGATTTTTCCTGAGCTGAAGTTTACCATGACACATTCCTTTGACCGGATTCAATTTCTTGATACTCTAGTGTATAAACATAATGGAAGGTTATGCACTGATTTGTTCATAAAGGACACAGACAGGAACAGTCTTCTGGTTTCTGATAGTAATCATCCAAGAAAAATTATAGAGTCTCTGCCTTGGAGCCAGATGCTGAGAGTACGTAGGATAGTCAAGGATGAGACTGTTTTGGATAGAAGGCTTGAACAGATGTGTGAGAAATTTATTAGAAGGGGTTATCCTGAGAGGGACCTTAGAAAATTCAAGGAGAAGGCCTTGAAGACAACATTGGAAGATGTGAGAACAAAACGTACTAGGGTTCTCCCTAAAAGAGTCCCTTTTGTCTCTACCTATTGCCCTATTAGTGGTAAAATAGGGAATATCTTGAACAAGCATTGGGGCCTATTGCATAGAGGTTTACCGGAAGTAACTGAATTTGCGCACAAGCCATTACTTTCATATAGGCGAGGACGTAATTTGAAAGATAGGCTAGTCAAATCTGATATTGGATCTTCAAAAATATTTAGACAGTTGACTTTGGGCCATCCGAGGAATGGAAATTTTCCATGTTTGAACTGTGCTTGTTGTGGCAATATGATTAAGGGAGATAGTTTCGGGCACTCATATACTGGTCAACGCTTTCGGATCCAGGAACGGTATTCCTGTACATCCAGCTATGTAATCTATATGCTTGTGTGCCCGTGTGGACTCATGTACATAGGTGAGACGACGATGGAAGTCAAGGCCAGGATAAGCAAACACAAGAGTACTATCAGGACGAAAATGATGGAGCTGCCAGTATCTAAGCATTTTGTAGAATGTGGGCACCTGGTTAGTCAGCTGAGATTTAGGGTTATCGATGGGGTTCCACCCCTCAGGAGAGGTGGTGACAGGACTAAGTTGCTCAAACAGAAGGAACTCCGTTGGATTTCCGTTTTGGGGACATTACAACCAAAGGGGTTGAATATAGAATATAATTTACATATTTGTGCTAGGTAATTCTTGCATCTGAATTCTGTGTTTGTTTTTAGATATATATTTTATTTGTGTTTGTTGTTTTTTTAGGAATATAATCTGGAATGATCGGAGCATATGGTGACCTAATAATCCCTGATGATGACATCACTTATGTTTTTTGTACATTTAGTTAATCTCCCCTTTTCTGTATAAACTAGTAAGCTGCACACTGTAGTTGGCTGTATTTTGCTGGGAGTTTTCAATGTTTCCTCGCCTTTAGAGTATTGAGCACCCTTCTGCTGCGGTTTGTGTTTGGTATACACTTTTAGCCAGCTCTGATTATAGTTCCGTTGGTTTTGTGACATTGATGGTCATGTGACCAGCTGAAGCCCTGGTACAACCCATTGCGCATGCGCGTTTTTTGCCCATATCAAATCATGTGACCGGGTGTCGGATGATGCCTGTGATCACGTGATATTTTGCTTTTTGGCCGTGACTTCTTTAAATGGAGGTCTATGATGTGGTCATCATGCGACGGGACCTTTGATGATGCTGGCGGTCACATGGTCGGATGTCTGCTGACGCTGGTGGTCACATGATCCACTCAGCGTTCTGCTGTGACGACCTCTGAACATGTGCTTTTGTTTACCACAGAGGGGGGTGTGCTAAATGTGTCTTCTGAACTGTGTTCCTGTGGGCGATTGGAAGAGAGCTCTGAGTAAGTGCTGATGAAGCAGATACTGATTGGACATGGAGGACGATGCAGTTAGTAAGCACATGATTGGTACTGCATTATGATGGGTGTGTATAAGAACAGATCATCTATTGGTAGACAGATATTGTGATACTGTTTACATGGAGTAATCTCTTGAATATTATATGCTGTTTTTGTACTTTGCAGTATTTTCTTTGTGATGTCACTACTTCTGCTTTGATCACTGTTTTAAACTGTATATTGCTGTATAAAATGTTATATATATCTATTTGCACTGTGGGCGGTTCCTGGATGGTGATTGGCTTCGCCACACCATTTAAGGACACCATTTTGCCCTATTTTGTATACTTGATAAAGGCCTAATAATGGCCGAAACGTCGTGTTTTATGGTGGCTGAATAAAGTTTTTTCATACTTCTACCTGGATTGGATGCTGTTCCTATTTTTCTGTTGGACTTCGTTCGTTTGGATCCCCGAACTTCTGAACGTGCATCCTTGATAACTCCCGAGTGCTGTCAGCTGCTTGAATATTTGTGTATGAACAAAGCTATCCAGCCAGCATCGGTCCTTCCAAAATCGGAGAATGCTGATATGACTGGCCTCGCAAGGTACATGATTCGGCGCGATCTAACTAAGACCGGTCTTACAGAGTTTGACGATAAACCTGAGAACTACAGGGGTTGGAAGTGTACCTTTGAAACCACGATCAGTGATCTCGGCATCACCGCCGCTGAAGAGCTAGACCTGCTAATCAGGTGGCTTGGGCCACAATCCACGGATCGGGTCAAGAGACTTAAATCTGTCCACATCAGTAATCCCATTGCTGGTCTCACTGCCGCATGGAAGAGGCTAGAAAGAAGCTATGGCAGTCCTGAGGTCATAGAAAGGGCCCTGTTCAAACGACTAGAGGATTTTCCAAAGGTATCTAATAAGGACAGTACAAGGTTCCAAGAGCTCAGCGACCTCCTGTTAGAGCTTCAGCTGGCCAAAGCAGACCCGTACCTTCCTGGCCTCAGCTACCTGGACACTGCTCATGGGGTAACCCCAATAGTTTCCAAGCTGCCACCCAATATCCAAAATAAGTGGGCTATGCTTGGATCAAAATACAAAAGGGAAAACCAAGTCTCCTTCCCTCCATTTTCCTACTTCTGCGAGTTCATCGAAAATATCGCAGAGTGTAAGACCGATCCAAGTTTTTCCTATGGAGAACACAGCGACCCTGTTTCATCTACAAAACACGACAGTCCACGCATTAACTACAGGAACCACCAAGCTCCAATGTCCATCAAGAAGACTGATGTTCTTCCGGCACCTTCAGTATCACAAGATAAGAGCGACAAAGGTGAGAAGGTTGAGAATCCTAATCGCCAGTGTCCAATTCACAAACTGCCACATTCCCTGAAGAAGTGCATCGGCTTCAGGAAGAAGCCCCTTCAAGAACGAAAGGAGCTCTTGAAGAAGTTTGGAGTATGCTTCAGGTGCTACGCCTCTACCGAACATCTTGCTAAGGACTGTGTCATCCCCATCAAGTGTCTAGAGTGCGACAGCGAAGACCACGTACAGGCGCTCCATCCATCACAGCCTGACTCTGCGTCTTCACCTTCTCCCACCACAAGCCATGGTGGGGAGAGTACAGACCAAGTGACAAGCCATGTTGCAGTATCTTCCTCATGCACCGATGTCTGTGGAGAAGGTCTTCGAGACAAGTCCTGTGCGAAGATTTGCCTGTCATGGGTGTATCCCAAGGGCCATCCAGAGAAGGCAGTCAAGGTGTACGTTAGCCTGGATGACCAGAGCAACAAATCATTAGCCAGGTCAGAACTCTTTGACTTGTTTGACTTAAAAGGAGACGTCTATCCCTACACCTTGGGCACCTGCAGCGGCGTTTTACAAACCTCTGGAAGAAGGGCCAGTGGCCTCATAATAACTTCTCTTGAGAAAGGCGCCACGGAGATACCACTACCCACGCTTGTAGAGTGTAACCAAATACCATTCAATAGGGAATAAATCCCAACACCAGAAGTCGCTCTTCAGCATCCTTATCTCAGAATGATAGCCAAAGAGATGCCACCCCTGGATGATAAGGCAGACATCCTAATTCTCCTCGGCAGAGACATTATACGACTGCACAAGATGCGTCAACAAATCCACGGACTACTCAATGAACCATATGCCCAGCGCCTCGAGCTGGGCTGGGTCATCATTGGCAACGTCTGTAGTGATCAGACAAAGAATCAGAACGACATCTCCTCTTACAAAACCGTTATCACGTCGGATGACAACGACTTGTCCTCCCTGTCATACTCACGTCACCAATGGATGAAGGAGAAGTCAAACGACACTACGTGTCAACGACAACCATCCGAAATTTCAAGTCCGCTTTATCCTCGAGACTACAACCTCGAGATAACAGCATTCGATCCTTCAACCAAGGACAACAACTCACTACCTACAGAGGGAGACAAAGTGATCATCAGGGTCATGAGCGTCAAACCCACCGAAGACAACTAAAACAGCTGGGTAGCTCCCTCACCTTCTCTTCCAGCAAAGACTAAGTCGCCAAGGGATCCACAGCAAGTAACTGCTAAGTTCCCAACCTTTGATACCCATCTCCATCACAAGCCTGGTCAAACCGAAGCCATGCTAGACTTCAGTGCTCAAAGTGAGAGCCCCTCTCTCAACAGCCTACCTCTGACCGATGGTGACAGCGTTTTCCCCACGCAATTCAGCCTCAGCTCACTGGCGGATGTTGAACAAGACACGTTCACTTCCCAAGCATCACCCTGTAAGGAACTTGCTATCGAACAAGGAGACTCGCTTGTTGAAAACAGCAATCGACGGTCCTCTTGGGTTTAAGACACCCATCGCAGTTCTAGGCAGGGTACCATTGAGACAGCTTGCTACTCCGGATATCAACGGGAACACTATGCTACCATCTCAGAGACAGCAAAGATGGGAGACGGCGAAGAAGGCTCTAAATGCCTTACAACAAGTCCTGCCCCATAGTTCTGTAAAGACTCTTTCAACCGTCATCAAGAGACAAGTCTACCTTTCCTACGACGTGTCTAAGAAGACTACAGCTGCAGGAGCCTCTCCCAGCGCTTCAGAGACCGGCAAAAAGGTACAGAAGCTGAGCTCGCTTTACCCTGGACATCCTTTCAGCTGGTCAGCCATCCTATCTGCTGACATACATTTCAGGCAAATCATCTGCTGGCTCCTTCGAGCAGGAGTCACATGATCTTAGCTTCGTCTCTGAACTCAGCTCACGGCGGGGAGCCTACCGCCATATACTCCTCCAGCTGTGTTGGAACATTGTAATATTTTAACTTTCTCCAGCGGATTATTGGGTTGGTGGAAGTGTTTGCACGTTGCGGCTTCCCCAATCCAAGATGGGTTTTCGTTTGGACTCGGACTATTCCGCTGTTGAGGACTTCATGCCTCCAACTGAACATTGGACCATGCCAATTGGATTTCAACTGTTGTTGTTATTACCTGCATGCTTGTTTTTTCCTTTTGTCTTTCAGGTCTACAGTGACATCTCCAGTGGACATCATAAAATTATGAAATCTATAGATTTCAGACGGGGAGTGTTATGTCCCAATGAATGAAACATTTTACAGACTGTCCTGTGTATTTTACATACTGTATTGCAGTCTCTCATATTGTTTACTGTTGCTATGTGTCCCTGTGTTTGCATAGCTGAAATCCTTCCTTTACATCAAGTTTGTCCCTCCTGTCTCTCTGTCTCCCTCTTCTGGAATGATGTCATTTCCTTCTTCTTTCTCCTGTGTTTCATTCTCCATCTTGATTTTATCAGATTCACATGTGTTTTCAGTCTGTCTGAAGAAAGTCTTTTTTACCTGCTGCTGTTTGTATGCATTCAACAAGAATTCTTAAAGAAATCAAAGTCTCTTCTGGATTTTTCATAACATGTGTGCCGGCAGCTGAGTTAAGCTATCTGCGATCGTCGCCAATTGTAAGTAAGGTGAAGAGATCCAGCATCTCACAGAGCCATAGTTACAGCCACAGGCCCCGGGGACAGAATAATACTACTTTTCATACATGTGTACAGACATGAGATGGAATTAATGGCTTCCAGGAATAAGTGAATAGCAACATCTTCCATAT
The DNA here is from genome assembly GCA_033576555.1 of Oophaga sylvatica. Taxonomy (NCBI): domain Eukaryota; kingdom Metazoa; phylum Chordata; class Amphibia; order Anura; family Dendrobatidae; genus Oophaga; species Oophaga sylvatica. The sequence continues at coordinate 245,491,756 of JARQOD010000002.1, read as the reverse complement.
TATGTTCAGGGACAAGCTCTCAAACACCTTTATTTGCCATTACCGGCGCTCCAGCAGTCTTGACTTTAACTAAACAGAGCTCATCTGTCATCTATTCTGATTGAATATGTGGATTAGCTGTAAGGCAAAACAGTTTATATTCAAGTCTAACATATCTGCACTAAGCAAATATTAAGAGTCTCAGGGGTTGATCAATATTTAATGGGGAAATTTAAGAAGATTGACTATGGGATGCACTTAAAAATGCAGCTCTTGCCCTAGGTGGAGTGTTCTGAAATACAGCTGAAGTGTTTCTAATTATTCATATTTATCTCCTTACCGTTTGCATTGGAGAGTCAGGAAGCATCTGGGTAACTGCTCTTTAAATACTAGCATAGGAAAAGGTGGCTATGAAACAGAGTCATTAGTTTCTGTGGATAATAATTTCCTCCTAATTTTCATTCAATGAGACAAAGACGTCAGGGAAAGCAAATGGGTTTCAGTGACTTTGCAAGTCTGCAAAGACATGCTTGGGTAAGGAGTTTTCTCTGTGGGGTAGATTTCCACTTATAGTATTCCCTGTAGGGCCAGCTCCAAATGTTTTATGTCAGCTAGATGTGAGAATTGAGAAGCTATTTCCACAGGTACTGGAGCTCAGCTATTCCACGGCATTCTACTGGGTCCTCAGCAATATGTTTTATCTCAATAAATGGAGTGATTTCTGTGCTTTAATATTCCTTTGGCAGCTTACATTGCATATTGTGATTGCGATGTGTATATAATAACCTGTAAAGCAAATGTTGAATATTGTTTTAATGTTTGATTCTTCTTTGAATCCTTGATGCATTATGTTAGAGCTCATATTTTGGCCACTATCTATCTTATGCCCCTTTTAGTACATAGAAAAATTCACGCAAGTGTGAGTTACAAGCTAATTAACACTGGGGTGTGGCCTAGCTCTTGCCATGTGAGGAACCAGGAGACTGGAGCTCCCACAAGACTTCCCAGAAAAGGGACTATAAAGCAGACTTTGAGGTTCTAAACTATCCTCTTTTACTGTGGGACTATTGTTACTTGCCCCAGGATCATCTGGAGACCTAAATCAGACCTTTAGGACCAAGCAAACTGAAGTTTTCCATTATAGAAAGTAACAGGATTACATTGCTTCCCTATCCAAGATGTCTGCCATGCTGTCCTTGTACAAGAGAAAAAGGTAGCACACTGTAGCGCTATAGCTTGCAAACATGAAATATGAAAAATATGAAAAATGAATTGCATCATTACCTTAGAAATATGAAAAATTGAGAAGTCTTAGCGCATAAGATGGCCAAATTATGTGAGCCTGATAGCCACGTCAAGGCTCTTCTCGTATATCAGGTCCTAACTAATGCCTATCCTCGCTTAGAAAAGTCTGTCTGCATGGGAACATATGAATCTTTCTTCAGACTAAAATCTACATCTCTGTAGGAGGGGTGATGAACCTGTTGTAATTAAAAAGCCTGTGACCACCAGGTGGAGTGCTCAGGTAGAAGGTAAATGAATACATATCAAAAAACTGACCGGCACATCCAAACATAGATTCAGTGTGAACAGGTGCTAAACCTAGAGTCACCAACTCATATACATACAAGAGAAAAAGGTAGCACACTGTAGCGCTATAGCTTGCAAACATGAAATATGAAAAATATGAAAAATGAATTGCATCATTACCTTAGAAATATGAAAAATTGAGAAGTCTTAGCGCATAAGATGGCCAAATTATGTGAGCCTGATAGCCACGTCAAGGCTCTTCTCGTATATCAGGTCCTAACTAATGCCTATCCTCGCTTAGAAAAGTCTGTCTGCATGGGAACGTATGAATCCTCTCTTCAGACTAAAATCTACATCTCTGTGGAGGGGTGATGAACCTGTTGTAATTAAAAAGCCTGTGACCACCAGGTGGAGTGCTCAGGTAGAAGGTAAATGAATACATATCAAAAAACTGACCGGCACATCCAAACATAGATTCAGTGTGAACAGGTGCTAAACCTAGAGTCACCAACTCATATACATACAAGAGAAAAAGGTAGCACACTGTAGCGCTATAGCTTGCAAACATGAAATATGAAAAATATGAAAAATGAATTGCATCATTACCTTAGAAATATGAAAAATTGAGAAGTCTTAGCGCATAAGATGGCCAAATTATGTGAGCCTGATAGCCACGTCAAGGCTCTTCTCGTATATCAGGTCCTAACTAATGCCTATCCTCGCTTAGAAAAGTCTGTCTGCATGGGAACGTATGAATCCTCTCTTCAGACTAAAATCTACATCTCTGTGGAGGGGTGATGAACCTGTTGTAATTAAAAAGCCTGTGACCACCAGGTGGAGTGCTCAGGTAGAAGGTAAATGAATACATATCAAAAAACTGACCGGCACATCCAAACATAGATTCAGTGTGAACAGGTGCTAAACCTAGAGTCACCAACTCATATACATACAAGAGAAAAAGGTAGCACACTGTAGCGCTATAGCTTGCAAACATGAAATATGAAAAATATGAAAAATGAATTGCATCATTACCTTAGAAATATGAAAAATTGAGAAGTCTTAGCGCATAAGATGGCCAAATTATGTGAGCCTGATAGCCACGTCAAGGCTCTTCTCGTATATCAGGTCCTAACTAATGCCTATCCTCGCTTAGAAAAGTCTGTCTGCATGGGAACGTATGAATCCTCTCTTCAGACTAAAATCTACATCTCTGTGCAGACAGACTTTTCTAAGCGAGGATAGGCATTAGTTAGGACCTGATATACGAGAAGAGCCTTGACGTGGCTATCAGGCTCACATAATTTGGCCATCTTATGCGCTAAACTTCTCAATTTTTCATATTTATAAGGTAATGATGCAATTCATTTTTCATATTTTTCATATTTCATGTTTGCAAGCTATAGCGCTACAGTGTGCTACCTTTTCTCTTGTATGTATATTAGTTGGTGACTCTAGTTTAGCACCTGTTCACACTGAATCTATGTTTGGATGTGCCGGTCAGTTTTTTGATATGTATTCATTTACCTTCTACCTGAGCACTCCACCTGGTGGTCACAGGCTTTTAATTACAACAGGTTCATCACCCCTCCACAGAGATGTAGATTTTAGTCTGAAGAGAGGATTCATACGTTCCATGCAGACAGACTTTTCTAAGCGAGGATAGCATTAGTTAGGACCTGATATACGAGAAGAGCCTTGACGTGGCTATCAGGCTCACATAATTTGGCCATCTTATGCGCTAAGACTTCTCAATTTTTCATATTTCTAAGGTAATGATGCAATTCATTTTTCATATTTTTCATATTTCATGTTTGCAAGCTATAGCGCTACAGTGTGCTACCTTTTTCTCTTGTATGTATATGAGTTGGTGACTCTAGGTTTAGCACCTGTTCACACTGAATCTGTTTGGATGTGCCGGTCAGTTTTTGATATGTATTCATTTACCTTCTACCTGAGCACTCCACCTGGTGCTCACATGCTTTTTAATTACAACAGGTTCATCACCCCTCCACAGAGATGTAGATTTTAGTCTGAAGAGATGATTCATACGTTCCCATGCAGACAGACTTTTCTAAGCGAGGATAGGCATTAGTTAGGACCTGATATACGAGAAGAGCCTTGACGTGGCTATCAGGCTCACATAATTTGGCCATCTTATGCGCTAAGACTTCTCAATTTTTCATATTTCTAAGGTAATGATGCAATTCATTTTTCATATTTTTCATATTTCATGTTTGCAAGCTATAGCGCTACAGTGTGCTACCTTTTTCTCTTGTATGTATATGAGTTGGTGACTCTAGGTTTAGCACCTGTTCACACTGAATCTATGTTTGGATGTGCCGGTCAGTTTTTTGATATGTATTCATTTACCTTCTACCTGAGCACTCCACCTGGTGGTCACAGGCTTTTTAATTACAACAGGTTCATCACCCCTCCACAGAGATGTAGATTTTAGTCTGAAGAGAGGATTCATACGTTCCCATGCAGACAGACTTTTCTAAGCGAGGATAGGCATTAGTTAGGACCTGATATACGAGAAGAGCCTTGACGTGGCTATCAGGCTCACATAATTTGGCCATCTTATGCGCTAAGACTTCTCAATTTTTCATATTTCTAAGGTAATGATGCAATTCATTTTTCATATTTTTCATATTTCATGTTTGCAAGCTATAGCGCTACAGTGTGCTACCTTTTTCTCTTGTATGTATATGAGTTGGTGACTCTAGGTTTAGCACCTGTTCACACTGAATCTATGTTTGGATGTGCCGGTCAGTTTTTTGATATGTATTCATTTACCTTCTACCTGAGCACTCCACCTGGTGGTCACAGGCTTTTTAATTACAACAGGTTCATCACCCCTCCACAGAGATGTAGATTTTAGTCTGAAGAGAGGATTCATACGTTCCCATGCAGACAGACTTTTCTAAGCGAGGATAGGCATTAGTTAGGACCTGATATACGAGAAGAGCCTTGACGTGGCTATCAGGCTCACATAATTTGGCCATCTTATGCGCTAAGACTTCTCAATTTTTCATATTTCTAAGGTAATGATGCAATTCATTTTTCATATTTTTCATATTTCATGTTTGCAAGCTATAGCGCTACAGTGTGCTACCTTTTTCTCTTGTATGTATATGAGTTGGTGACTCTAGGTTTAGCACCTGTTCACACTGAATCTATGTTTGGATGTGCCGATCAGTTTTTTGATATGTATTCATTTACCTTCTACCTGAGCACTCCACCTGGTGGTCACAGGCTTTTTAATTACAACAGGTTCATCACCCCTCCACAGAGATGTAGATTTTAGTCTGAAGAGAGGATTCATACGTTCCCATGCAGACAGACTTTTCTAAGCGAGGATAGGCATTAGTTAGGACCTGATATACGAGAAGAGCCTTGACGTGGCTATCAGGCTCACATAATTTGGCCATCTTATGCGCTAAGACTTCTCAATTTTTCATATTTCTAAGGTAATGATGCAATTCATTTTTCATATTTCATGTTTGCAAGCTATAGCGCTACAGTGTGCTACCTTTTTCTCTTGTATGTATATGAGTTGGTGACTCTAGGTTTAGCACCTGTTCACACTGAATCTATGTTTGGATGTTCCGGTCAGTTTTTTGATATGTATGCTGTCCTTGTACAGCTAAAGCCAGCAGAAATGTTCCCCATCTCCCCTTATGTGGGTACAGCATCACCACAGGTGACTTATTAAAACCCAGGACTTGCCATACTTTATATAATAAGATGGAGACTTGGGGGATTATTGTGACAACTGTTATTCTTTGTCCAACAGATTTCTCATTTATTTATGCTAGACTCCTTGTACTTTCTGCACCAGTAATATTGGTATTGGATAGAAAGTAATAATAACATTAGTTAGATAGGAGAATATCACAGCTATTATAGTATCTAAGAGTCACGGGGCAGTAACGGGAATACAGGGGACGAGGAACCTGGGCCCCTGAACTGCCCCTAAGGCTAAGGGAGGGCCCTGTATTTCCTTAACTTGGGGGTACACTTGAAGGTAGTGAGGCCCAAGTCACCGACCTGTCCCTATATCCTGTTTAGCCCTGAGCTAAACCCCCAACCCCCTCCCCAGGAGGTGAGACAGGGAATAAAAGGAACTACACCAAAATAACCAAAGGATAGAAAGACAGACACCTAGGGGTTAAATCAACAAAACAACATAACAACAAAACTTAGCTTTCTCTGCTGCAATGCACTGCAAAGCAGAGTAAGGCACCAGATCAAGGAAACAGTAGAAGTACCACTGCGCTCAGCAAGCTCCTGACTCCAGCTTGATTGGTCTCCAAAAAGCAGAAGTATCACCAACAGTCAGATGATGCCTCAGGTGACCTTTTAAAGGATAGTGGGAGTGGTCACTACCTTCCCCTGACAAGTCAGCAGTAATGTAATTACACCAGCGGCCACCGGGGGAAAAGACTGACATTAACCCCCGATGGCATGAAAGGAAAAAGGTTTCAACATGGAAAGCAAAATCTGCCACAGATCCAAAAATGGATCGTGACACTAAGCCTGTGCATAAAGAGTAAAGAGGGATTTAACGCCTTATCTCAGGTAGTTTTCTGTCTTCACCAGTACTTGTATAAACCAACTTTCTTCTTCCTCATAAAGTGGTCTTATTATTCTCAAAAGACATCACTCTTAATATTTTAAACTTGACAAATATATTTCTCTTGCAGAAGGTTCTAGTCTATTTAACCCTTCTCCATATCAGCCTGGTTATTAGCTGAGACACTGAGGTCGGTCCCCCAGATTTAATATAAGGTATATAGATTGATTGTTATCCTTATACTCTGTTTAAGTCACGCGTCCGTATACTTTCCATTTGTTTATTTGATTATCTTTATCAAAGCATCTTTAATTCCCCCAATTTAACAAAGGAATAAGTGTGCAGACAGTGTGCAGACTCTATTCCCAAACTATTACCAAGCTCATCATATAGCAATATAACCAGAAGAGGCACAACTATGGTCACCCAACCTCTATACTCCTCCACCAAATCACCCTCTATTAAATAACCAAATAAGAGGATAAAACAATCCCCTTCCCCAAACAGTGAAATTACAGAAGACATGGATCTCTCCTCCTCTACAAAAAGGAGAACTTTCTCTGACACGGATAAGGAGGACATGGGTTTGCAAAGTGATTCGGACCACTGTTCAAGTGACACCTTTCCCAACGCTAGCCCAAACAAATCCAAGGCTAAAAAAGAATGTATCCAAGTATCACAACTAGGAGAGGTACAAATCCCTCCTATTAATATAGAAGGTATTTCCGTAACAGGATTTAAATCCAATGAAGATCTGATTCAATTAATTACCAAGACCATTCAAGAAAATATCAAAATTGGCTTTGAAGTCCAACAAAAATCCTTCCAAGTTGTCTGTGACAACATACCCTCCAGAATGGAAAAGTCTGAGAAGAGAATTGACAGGGTAGAAGACGCCACTGCTATCCTTTCAAACAAATCTTCAGCTCTCCAAGCAGAAATTAATAGCTAAAACTAAAACTAGCAGATATTGAAGATCGTAATATGCACAATAACCTAAAAATTAGAGGCATCCCTGAAAACGTTTCACAGTCGGAGTTAATGGACTACGCAAAAAATATGATCAAAAAAGCTATTCCTTCACTAACCAATATCAAGCTGAATATTGATAGGATCCATCGGCTGCCACGTTCAAATCATATTTCACTGGATAGACCCAGGGACACTATTCTTAGACTCCATTTCTTCAACACAAAAGAAAGAATTAAAAACCACAAGAGGGAAAATGGCTCCTTTCCAAAGCCTTTCGACCACATTAGAATCTTCGCGGACTTCTCTAAAGCGACAATTAATGCCAGAAGGGAATTCGGAGAGGTCACCCAGATTATGATAGACAAAAATATTCGCTACAGGTGGGGATTCCCTACTAAACTCTTGGTTTTCTTCAGGGGAAAACTATTACTCTCAATAACCCCAGAGAAGGAATGGAATTTATTTCCTCCATTTCCTCCATCTTAGAAGACTAAATTTTACTAGGACTTTGTGAGGTCTCCTCTAGCTAATAATATGTTATGGTATTGTAACAATGTACTGTAATTACTCTGTTTTATAGATAAATAACACACAGTTCTTTTCCTGCTGATACCTCTTTAAGTATAAAAGGGAGGTTATTATTATTATTATTATTATTCATTTTTGTAGCGCCATTTATTCCATGGCGCTTTACATGTGAGAGGGGGCGAATATAGGCAAGTACAATAAATATGAGCAATACAGGACGCACATAAGTACAGAAGGAGAGAGGACCCTGCCCGTGAAGGCTCACAGTCTACAGGGGATGGGTGAGGATACACTAGGTTGTAGCTGGTTGTAGGCTTGTCGGAAGAGGTAGGTCTTCAGGTTCTTTTTGAAGATTTCCATGGTAGGCGAGAGTCTGATGTGTTGCGGTAGAGAATTCCAGACTATAGGGGAGGCACGGGAGAAGTCTTGTATGCGGTTGTGGGAAGAAGAGATAAGGGGAGAGTAGAGAAGGAGATCTTGAGAGGATCGAAGGTTGCGCGAGGGTAAGTAGCGGGAGACCATGTCACAGATGTATGGAGGAGACAGGTTGTGGATGGCTTTGTATGTCATAGTTAGGGTTTTGAACTGGTGCCTCTGGACGATAGGAAGCCAATGAAGGGCTTGGCATAGGGGAGAGGCTGGGGAATAACGGGGAGACAGGTGGATTAGTTGGGCAGCAGAATGTAGGATAGATTGGAGTGGTGCCAGAGTGCTAGAGAGGAGGCCAGAGAGCAGGAGGTTGCAGTAGTCAAGGCGGGAGATGATAAGGGCATGCACTAGTGTTTTTGTGGTGTCGTGGCCAAGGAATGCACGGATCCGGGAAATATTTTTAAGTTTGAGACGGCAGGAGGAGGCTAGGGTTTGGATATGTGGCTTGAAAGAAAGGGCAGAGTCGAGGATCACCCCGAGGCACCGAGCATGCGGGACCGGGGAAAGTGAGCAGTCAGTTGACATTGAGGGATAGATCTGGTGGAGGGGTAGAGTGAGATGGGGGGAAGATGATGAATTCTGTTTTGTCCATGTTCAGTTTTATACAGCGAGCAGAAAAGAAAGCTGAAATAGCGGACAGACAGTGTGGGATTTTTGTCAGTAAGGAGGTGAGGTCAGGTCCAGATAGGTAGATCTGCGTGTCATCGGCATAGAGATGATACTGCAAACCGTGGGATTCTATGAGCTGTCCCAGGCGAAGGTGTAGATGAAGAAGAGTAGGGGTCCTAGAACTGAGCCTTGAGGAACACCGACAGAGAGGGGGCGAGGTGAGGAGCTGGTGTGGGAGAGGGAGACACTGAATGTTCGATCTGTTAGATATGATGAGATCCAGGATAGGGCCAAGCCTGTGATGCCGAGATGAGAGAACCTGGAGCAGTAGGGAGTGGTCCACAGTGTCAAAGGCAGAAGACAGGTCCAGGAGAAGGAGAACAGAGTAGTGTCGCTTGCTCTTGGCGGTTAGTAGGTCGTTGGTGACTTTAGTTAGGGCAGTTTCAGTTGAGTGATGCAGTCGGAAGCCTGATTGCAAGCGGTCAAAGAGCGAGCAAGAGGAGAGGTGGGAGGACAGTTCAAGATGGACATGCTGTTCCAGTAGTTTTGAGGCATAAGGGAGGAGAGATATCGGGCGATAGCTATACACAGAGGATGGGTCAAGGGAGGACTTTTTGAGGATGGGTGTGATTGAGGCATGTTTGAAGGATGAGGGGAACACACCATTTGTAAGTGAGAGGTTGAAGAGGTGTGTTAGGGTAGGGATGAAGACTGTGGCGAGGTTAGGGATGAGGTGAGACGGGAGCGCGTCAAGTGTGCAAGTGGTGAGGTGTGATCTTGAAAGGAGGGTGGAGAGCTGATCTTCTGTCATGGTGGAGAAGTTGGTTTTGGAGGAACAGGGATGAGCAGCTAAGAGGGTCAGTGGGGGCGGTGGGGGCTGTGGGCCAAAGCTTTCCCTGATCGTATCAATCTTCTGCTTGAAAAAGGAGGCAAAATCTTCAGCAGTAATGAGATGAGAGGGGGGAGGTGGTGGGGAACGGAGTAGAGAATTGAAAGAAGAAGAGCTGTTTAGGGTTGTAAGACAGGGAGGATATGAGAGATGAGAAGTAAGTTTGCTTTGCGGCAGTGAGTGTGGACTTGAAGCTGGTGAGGGACTGCTTGTATGCGGTTAAGTGCTCAGCAGAGCGGGATTTTTTCCATCTCCGCTCAGCAACTCTGGAAGCTCGTCTCAGTTCTTTGGTGAGGCTGGTCAGCCAGGGCTGCCTGTTGATTGTGCGAGTTTTGCTATGTGCGAAGGGGGCGGCCGAATCAAGTGCTCCTGTTATTGTGGTGTTATAAAAGGTGGCAGCAGCATCTGTGTCATGAAATGAGGCTATGTCTGTAAGAGGGAGGAGGGACTCAGAGAGCGATTGTAGGTTGAGTGTTTGAGATTTCTGTGAGGATGAGCGAGTTTGTGGAGCAGGGGTTGCGTAATAGGAGAGGAGAGGGAAGAAAATGTCTGTAGATTGTGGTCAGACAGGGGCAGGGGTGAGTTAGTGAGATTAGTAAGGGAGCAGAGGCGGGTGAAGATAAGGTCCAGTGTGTGACCATCTTTGTGAGTGGCCGCAGAGGACCATTGAGTGAGGCCGAAGGAGGCAGTGAGGGATAAAAGTTTGGAGGCAGCGGAGGTGGAAGTGTCAATGTGGATGTTAAAGTCGCCCATGATGATAGTGGGGATGTCATCAGAGAGGAAATGAAGCAGCCAGGTGGTGAAGTGATCGAGAAAGGTGGAGATGGCTAGATCTGGGGGCGGTAGATGAAGCTAGCTGGAGGTTGGAAGGGGAGTAGATGCGGACGGAGTGCACCTCAAATGAGGGAAGAGTAGTGGAGGGTGAGAGAGGAAGTGGGATAAAGGAGCAGGAATTGGAGATGAGCAAGCAAACTCCTCCACCATGTTTCTTGCTGGGGCGGGGTGTGTGAGAGAGATGGAATCTGCCATAAGAGAGTGCAGCTGGAGAGTGTTATGTTTAGGTAGCTGAGGAGAAAAAGCAAAAACGGTAATACACAAGAGAGGCTGGAACCTATTGGATTGCAGTAACCTGAACTAACCACACAACTAGAGGTAGCCGTGGAGCGTTCCTACGTTGATCCTAGACGCCTCGTCACAGCCTGAAAGATAACTACACCTAAAGGCAGAAAGATGAAAGCTATCTGCCCCGGAGCAGATTCCCAAAGAAAATAGGAAGCCCCCAAACATATAATGGCGGTTCGACAAGAAGATAGCACGGACACAGACAGAAAATAGAATGAGCAAACGTTGGGGCCCAATCTGTCTAGACAGAAAAGTACAGGAAAGAATTCTGACTGCAATCCAACAAAAACCCTAAAAAATACCAGCACTTCTGATTGCCAAAAAAACCTGAGATCACACGATCTCTACCACCTAAATCAGATCTCTAGTGTAACAAAACAAAGCCGCAGCCACTGAAAAAACAGGAAAAAGCAAATGAACAAATAACAGTGGCAACAGATAAATTGAGAGGAGCACAGGCCCCAGGAGGGGACCTGGCTGATCTCCACAAAAGTGCAGAAAACTATGAAAAAAGCAAGCACAAAAAGAAAAGCAGAAAATATCTTATCTGAAAGCAGCAGGTGCAGGCAAGCTCCAGCAACTTCAAAATGAACCAGGAACCACAAATGAGACAAGAACAATTGATCACCGGCGACCATCATGGGAGGGAACCTCCCTTATATCAGTCCAGTCCGTGATCCCAGATTGCCATTCCTCGCTGTGAGGTTCAGTACTGTCTGCAACCACCAGAGGGAGCCTCTGCTCAGAAACCATCTCCAGCACATTCATAACAGTACCCCCCTTGAGGAGGGGTCACCGAACCCTCACTTGTGCAACCAGGCCGATCAGAATGAGCTCGGTGATAGGCACGGATCAGTCTCCTAGCATGGATGTCCGAAGCAAACACCCAAGAATTGTCCTCCTGACCATAACCTCACCACTTAACCAAATACTAGAGTTTCTGTCTAGAAAAATGAGAATCCAATATTTTCTCAACCACATACTCCAGATTGCCCTCAACCAAAACAGGTCAGGAGGCGCAGCCATAGTAACCACTGGCTCGACAAACCTCTTCAAAAAGGACTTGTGGACCACATTATGGATCTTAAATGTCCCTGGATGAAGCAAACGGAAGGAAACAGGATTAAGAATCTCCATGATCTTACAAGGTCCAATGAACCTAGGCTTAAACTTTGGAGATGCAACCCTCATAGGGATATTTCTTAAGGACAACCAAACCAAGTCCCCCACTTTAAACTGAGGACCATCAGTCCTATGCCGGTTGGCAAACCGTTGGGCCTTCTCCTGAGAGAGAGACAACCTCTCCACTACCTGGTCCCAAATCTGCTGCATACGCTCCACAACAGAGTCAACACCCGGACAGACAGAAGCCTCCGCCTGTCCCAAAGAAAATCGAGGGTGAAACCCAGAATTGCAGAAAAATGGAGACATCAAGGTGGCAGAGCTAGCCCTATTATTAAGAGCAAACTCAGCCAAAGGCAAAAAAGAGACCCAGTCATCTTGATCAGCAGACACAAAACATCTCAAATAAGTCTCCAAGGTCTGGTTTGTTCTCTCGGTTTGTCCATTGGTCTGAGGATGAAATGCAGAGGAGAAAGATAATTGAACACCAAGTTTAGAACAAAATGTCCTCCAAAATCTGGAAACAAACTGGACTCCTCTGTCAGACACAATGTTCTCCGGAATGCCATGTAACCAAACCACGTGCTGAAGGAACAAAGGCACCAATTCGGAGGAGGAAGGTAACTTAGGTAATGGCACAAGATGTATCTTTTTGGAAAACCTATCACAGATTACCCAGATAACGGTCATTTTCTGAGAAACAGGGAGGTTGGAAATAAAATCCATAGAGATATGGGTCCATGGCCTCTTGGGCACAGGTAATGGCATCAACAAACCACTAGAGCGAGAGCAAGGCTTGGAACGAGAGCAAGTCCCACAAGTCCCTGATGTCACGAGACAAAGTAGGCCACCAAAAGGACCGACTCACCAAGTCTCTGGTACCAAAAATCCCGGGATGACCAGCCAACACGGAACAATGAATCTCAGACATCACACTCTTCTTTCACTGGTCTGGGACAAACAATTTCCCAACAGGGCAGCTCTCAGGTTTATCCTCCTGACACCCCTCCAGAGCCAGTCTCAAATTGGGCGAGATGGCGGAAAGTACTACACCCTCTTTCAAAATAACAGCAGGATCAGATAACTCAGGAGAATCCGCAAAGAAACTCCTTGAGAGGGCATCTGCCTTAACATTCTTAGTGCAAGGAAGAAAAGAAACCACAAAATTAATACGTGTGAAAAACGAGGCCCACCTGGCCTGTCTAGGATTAAGTCGCTTGGCTGATTCGAGATAAACCAGGTTCTTATGGTCCGTGAGGACCACCACCTGATGTTTGGCTCCTTCCAGCCAATGTCTCCACTCTTCAAAGGTCCACTTCATGGCCAATAACTCCCGATTACCCACGTCATAATTACATTCAGTAGGAGAAAACTTTCGAGAGAAAAACGCACAAGGGTTACTCTTAGAGGTCTCTGGATCCCTTTGGGACAAAACGGCACCTGCCCCAATCTCAGAGGCATCAACCTCCACCTGAAACGGCAGAGAAACATCAGGCTGCCGTAGAACAGGAGCAGAAATGAATCTCTGCTTAAGTTCCTGAAATCCAGAAACTGCCTCAGGAGGCCAATTCACCACATCGAAACCCTTTTTTGGTCAGATCAGTCAATGGTTTAACCCAAAAATCTCTAAAGAGCCTTCAATGAAGTAGGTTGAACCCAATCACAGATGGCCTGAACCTTGACCGGGTCCATTTCAATAACAGACGGAGACAAAATTAATCCCAGAAATGAGACCTTCTATACGCCAAAAAGACACTTTGATCCCTTCACATACAGTGCATTCTCTCTCAAAATCTGGAACACAGTCCGAACATGTTTCACATGAGAGTCCCAGTCATTGGAAAAAATCAAGATATCATCCAAATAAACAATCAGAAATTTATCCAGAAAATCCCTGAAAATATCATTCATGAAGGATTGGAAGACGAAAGGGGCATTAGTAAGCCCAAAGGGCATCACTAGGTACTCAAAATGCCCCTCTGGGGTATTAAACGCCGTCTTCCATTCATCCCCGTGCTTAATACGAATAAGGTTATACGCCCCCCTGAGGTCAAGCTTGGTAAACCAACTAGCACTTTTCACTCTGGAAAACAGGTCAGAAATCAAGGGTAACGGATATTGATATTTCACAGTGATCTTATTCAGGAGGCGATAATCAATACACGGCCTCAATGAACCATCCTTTTTGGCCACAAAGAAAAAAACGGCGCCCAAGGGTGAAGAGGATGGTCTGATATGACCCTTCTCCAATGACTCCTTGATATAAGATCGCATAGAATCGTGTTCAGGTACAGATAAATTAAAAAGGCGACCTTTAGGAAATTTACCACCAGGCACTAATTCAATAGCGGAATCGCAGCTCCTGTGAGGGGGTAAGGATGCAGATTTACTTTCACTAAATACATCAGAAAAATCAGTCAAAAAGTCAGGAACATCCTGAGACTGGGGAGAGGCAGAAAAAACAGGAGTGCCAGCATTAACACATTGGCAGCCCAAACTGGTCACAGACACAGATTTCCAATCCAAAACAGGATTATGAATCTGCAACCAAGGGAAACCCAGAACAATAATGTCATGCAGATTATGCAACACCAGAAATTTGCAACTCTCCTGATGATCTGGTTCAACCCTCATTATTACCTGAGTAGAAAATTGGGGTTTATTCTCTGCCAAAGGGGTAGGATCAATGCCCAATAGGGGAATAGACTTCTGCAGGGGTATCATGGGAAAGCCACAACGTTTGGCAAAGTCGAAATCCATCAGGTTAATAGCTGCTCCCGAATCAACAAAAGTCTGAGCCGAAAATGTGGACATGGAGCAAATCAGGGTAACAGTCAACAGAAATTTAGTCTGAACACTACCGAAGACAACTGAGCGCGCAAAACATCTTCCCCGCTTAGGGCAGATGGAAATAGCATGAGAGGCGTCACCACAGTAGAAACATAACCCATTGCGTTTTCAAACTCATGACGCTGTGCCCCAGAAGCCACTCTATCACACTGCATGGGTTCAGAAGCTGGTTCACAAGGCAACACTATTCCACGCATACCTCTACGCTCAAGCAAACGTCTGTCAATTTGAATTGCTAATGACATAGAATCATTGAGACCAGAGGGAGCAGGGAAACCCACTATAACATATTTTACATTCTCTGACAGACCCTTCCGAAAAAGGGCTGCCAAAGCATCATCATTCCATTTGGTCAGGACTGCCCACTTTCGGAATTTCTGACAGTACAACTCAGCGTCCTCAAGCCCCTGATTTAATGCCAACAAGGATTTTTCAGCTTGATCAGTGACATTAGGTTCATCGTACAGTAACCCCAGAGCCAGAAAAAATGCATCAACATTACCCAAAACAGGGTCCCCAGGTGTCAGGGAAAAAGCCCAATCCTGAGGATCGCCGCGCAGGAGAGAGATGACAATTTGAACCTGCTGTGCTGCGCTCCCTGAGGACTTAGGTTTTAAGGCAAAAACAACTTACAGTTATTTTTGAAATTCAGAAATTTAGCTTGATCCCCCAAAAACAAATCTAGCATGGGGATCCTAGGTTCCACAACCGGCAACCCTGCAAGATAGGTAGTAATACTCCGAACTTCAGTGGCAAGCTGATCCACACGGCCAGACAACTGTGCAAACTCCATTGAGAGAAAAAAAAAATTCCTCCTCAGCACCCAGAGAAAAAGAGGGAAAAAATGCAACAAACAGAGAAAAAAAAAATTCTGACATCTCCCCTTTTTTTTTCCTTTTACTATTTTACCCTTCTGTGAGTACCATAGAATTTTCAGTTTGGCCTGTGATATTGTTATGATTTGGTAGCTGAGGAGAGCAGGCAAAAACGGCAATACATCAGAGAGGTTGGAATCTACTGGATTGCAGTACCCTGACTAACCACCACAACTAAAGGCAGCCGTGGAGCGTACCTACGTTGGTCCTAGACGCCTCGCCACAGCCTGAGAGGTTAACTACACCTAAAGATAGAAAGAGGAAAGCTATCTGCCCCGGAGCAGATCCCCAAAGAACATAGGAAGCCCCAAACATGTAATGGCGGTTAGACAAGAGGAAATACAGACACAGACAGAAAATAGTATGAGCAAACGTTGGGGCCCAATCTGCCTAGACAGAAAAGGATAGGAAGGATACTTACTGCAATCCCAAAAAACCCTAAAAAAAAAAACAACGCTACTAATTGCAAAAACACCTGAGATCACACGATCTCTACCACCTAAATTAGTTCTCTGGTGTAACAAAACAAAGCCGCAGCCACTGAAAAAACTGGAAAAGGCAAATGAACAAATAACAGTGGCTCCAGAGGAACTGAGAGGAGCCCAAGCCCCCAGGGGGGGGAAACCTGGCTAACCTCACAGAAATGCAGAAAAATATGCAAATGGTAAGCACAAAAACAAAAAACAGAAAATATCTTATCTGAGAGCAGGACAAGAGGCAAGACTCAGCAAGCTTCCAAGTGAACCAGGAAACAACGTTGAGACAAGAACAATTGATCACCTGCAACCATGATGGGAGGGAACCTCCCTTATATCCAGCCAGTCGTGATTCCTGATTGCCAATCCTCATTGAATGGTTCAGCACTGTCTGCAACCACCAGAGGGAGCTTCTGCTCAGAATTAATTTCTAACACATTCACAACACCCCTGCCCCAGGGGCACAAATCCCCTCCTGCAGAGCACAAAGCCCCCTTCTGTGGAGCACAGAGCCCCTGCCGTGGAGCACAGAGCCCCTGCCACGGAGCACAGAGCCCCTGCCAACGCACCAGCCTGGCCGACCAAATGACCCCTGTGACCAATCATCCACCTGTGCTGATCCCTTCACAGGTAAGCTGAATTCGGACTGTAAGACGGACCCCCATTTGACACTTTATTTTTTTTCCCCTATTTTCCTTCTGAAAATTTGGGGTGCGTCTTATGGTCAGGTGCGTCTTATAGTCCGAAAAATACGGTAAATGTCTATCTACTCGATCCTTGCTTCAATAATGACTTTGTATTGATACATATTCTTTTATCTCTATATATGCCTTTGCATGTTTAATAAAGATATATATTTTGAAATATACCATTGACTCTATACTCCATGTTTATTGTATTCACCCCACATAGCCTTGTATATAATGTAATGGCAACCACACAGCTTTCCATACAATCTAATGGCCCCACATAACCTTTCAATCTTTCTTATAATGAAATGGACTCCACGTAGCCTTCAATAAAATATAATGGCCCCCACATAGCCTTTCATATAATGATATGGCCACACATTGCCTTCCATATAATATAATGGCTCCCACAAGTACTCATTGTTGAATAATAAATAGATAATAATAAAATCTTTATTTATATAGCGCCAACATATTCCGCAGCGCTTTACAGTTTAACAGTTTCAAAACACAAGTCATAAATAACAACGTTACCAATACAATAATTAAAGCAAAATAAGCCGCCCCTGTTCGTGAGAGCTTACAATCTACAAGATAAAATAGATAAAATATTTACCTCTTCCTGGTCCCCCGCTGAGCCGGTCTACTCAGTGAGTCTTCTGCAGCTCTTTACTGTTCAGCACAACGGATGTGCTGTAGCGACGTGATCGTGCCCGCTGAGCTGGCATGTGAGAGGCAGCGGAAGAATGAAGAAGGAGGGAATGTCAGCTGATGCTCCCTCTTCCATCATTGCTTTCAATTGTATCGGCATCCAGGATACCGATACAGTTGAAAGTGCGATGCCAAGAGGGGGGCCCCCCAACTTATGAGACCCATAGAGGCTGCGTGGTCAGCCAACTTTGCAGTATGTCACTGCATCGGAGGGAATAAGGTCAATTAAGCTAATCACACTTTGATCAGAGTTTGATCAGTGTGTGATTTTAGTGTGATTCTCTTGTATGACAAATCTATTTTGCCGTTGAAATGAGGAGTTTCTTGAGAGGAGATAGGGCACTGTGGGCTGAATGTGAGAGGATGGTGGTATTGTGGAGGAGAGGGAACAGGACACTGGGGGCTGATTATTATACTGTTTTGATATGAAATTATATGCACTCCCATCACATGTATTAGTTGCTGTCTTGGGGGGTTGGAGATAGCTAGGTAGGTGGCTTTTTATACTTGCGAGCTGGGTCTTTTTCAAGTATTAGTATGACTAGCATAACAATACAGGTTAATATTAATAATATATTAATAAGGGGTTAATATATAAGCATTAGTATAACCAGGATAAGAATAAGGCCGGGGTCAGACTTGCGAGTCTCTCGCATCAACACACTGCACTGCGGCCAGCACTCACACCGGCGTGTGCGGATGCATAGAAATACATGCAGCCGCAAACTCCTGTCCCGAGTGCCGGCAGAGGTGCGAGGCTTGTGCGAGTTTCTCGCAAGTGTGACCCCGGCCTTAGCATATGGGCGCAGGCAGAAAGCTGTATAACTCATGCGAGGATCGCTTCGCAATCCTCGGACTGGCCACTACCGCTCCTGACATGAGTGTGACAGTGTGATGGATTATTATGCAGCTGTCACACTCAGGTCAGGAGAGCCAACTGTCAGTCCGAGGATTGCGAGAAATACGTCCATCTGTCTGCCCCCTAACAAGTATAACAATACAGTAACCATGAGCTGCATTCTATTTAATAATTTCATAATTATATTATTATAAAATTATTAAAGGCTCAGGATAAATGTCTGCAGTCACTCTGAGAATACAAATGGCCAAATCATGATATGAATTGGGAGAAGCCGAACGAGTCATCACAAGATCCACTGCTCACATCAGCAATGCTGGGGCCATGTTACTGAACATGGGGGGGCTCAGTTAAATATTAAGTGGGCACTTAAGAAGCATAATTATTTATAGGGGCACCTAGTAGTTATGGGTGGCAGACGGTGCTGAGGCGGCTGTCAGTCAGTGCCGTGGTGCTGTTACAGCTGCCACTTTCTATACACAGAGCGGTGACTGAAATCATGCCAGCGCCGCCCCTATGACTGGAAGAGAAAGGCTGCCTGGAGGAATAAAATTAATTTCCTCCCGCAGAGAGGCTCTCGGTGCGGGCGCCGCACGGTGTCAGAACACTATTAACAATTATACTGTGTATTGGAGGAGCAGTGGGGACATCATTATATATATAGGGGACCTCTGGGGGACATCATACTGGGTATAAGGGAGCTGTGGGATCATCATATGGTGTATAGGGGAGCTGTGGGATCATCATATGGTGTATAGGGGAGCTGTGGGATCATCTTATATAGTGTATAGAGGAGCTGTGGGATCATCATATGGTGCAGAGGGGAGCTGTGGGCCCAACATACTGTATATAGGGGAGTTGTACATGGGGAACTTAGGGGACATAATTCAATGTTAAGTGGGCACTTAAACATTATTGTTATAGGGGCACTCAGTATTGTGACCATCAAAGTTGCACATGGAGTATTATTACTTTCTAGGGACAAAATGTGTAGGGCACATGCACAGGAAATTAATATTTTCTTGGAGGCAATTTAACCATCTAGAGAGTACAAAGGAGGTATTATTACAATGTAACGGGCACAGTGGTGGCATTACTATGTGGGGCAGTAAGAGGAGCTCTGTTTTTGTACCACACAGCAGGTGCAGTAATAGGGACTCATACGGCAGCAGGGCTCAGTATTGGGGTATCAGGTGCAGTAATAGGGACACATATGACAGCAGCGGCTCAGTATTGAGGTATCAGCAGGATGAGGAGTTTGTGCAGGTTGGGAATACATTTGCACATGGAAACACAAGAAGAAATGGGATAAACTGAAAGGGAGAAGATACACATTAGATATTAGAAAACAATTTTTGACAGTGAGGGTGATCAATGAGTGGAACAAGCTGCCACGAGAGGTGGTGAGTTCTCCTTCAATGGAGGTCTTCACACATAGGCTGGACAGACATCTGTCTGAGAAGGTTTAGTAAATCCTGCATTGAGCGTGGGGATTGGACATGAGGATTATGATTCTACATGTGAACAGTGATGGAAATGTGAGAAGTCAGATGTGTCTTTGTTGTAATCTCTGCAGACGAGTCCTGGCTGGAGAAGTCGACATGTCGCCCTGTGCCAAATGGAAAAGATAGGAAAAGTGAATAACTCCACCTGAAAGAACATCAGCTGTATGTCACAATCTATCACTGCACTGTGATCTCTTATATGTTCTGCAGGACTGGTATCTACCACTATGTGTCACCATATGGCGGTAATATCAGTGCTGGTCTTTGTATAGAGATTTATTTTCAATAACAGTGTGCTCATCTACTGAGGTTCCCCTATACCCCCATAGCTATAATCATGATTACCTAATTAGGGGCCACAAGGAGACACAGACAGAAAGGTCCCCTGTGCAAGAACTATATATGGGCCCTTTGCAGCCCAAGAGCTCCTAAAAATGCAAAATTGCACCTTCTTTGGAGGTACAGTAGATATGGGCCCCCTTACCTCTTGCGCCCATGTGCGGTTGCACAGGTTGCACCAATGATCTGTACTCCTGTTAGGGGACCACTCAGATGTTTCGCCCACCCTAAGCTGAACCCCTAGCTACGCCTCTGCTTAATAGCTAAGCTTTTGGAGCAGAAACTGAGTGGAAACTAACATTTTGAGGAGGTTTGAGCTTTTGAGGAAGATTTGAAAAAGTTTCTGCTCAATGGGTTTGTGCGCGTCATCTTTTTCAAAAAGGTGCTGCAAAAGTGCCCCATAAAATGAAAATAGAGTACATAGCCACCTGTTCTCTACACCCCAATTTGAAATACTGATATGAGAATCAAGATAGATAGGCAGACCAAAATAGCAACGCAGTGTGGCAGCACAATAAACACTATTAAAAATAGCCGTTGCAAAGCTTTGTGAACATAGTGTGTACTCAATTGGTCCAGAAAAAGGTCCTGTGATAGGACTGAAATGTCGCCAGATGGACTAATAAAAGTCAATTTTTTTGCCTTATTTATGGAGCGCTGCCTCCTTTTTATTATTGCAGATATTCTATTCAGACAGACAGATAGTTAATGAATAGATAAATGATAGATAAACCTTTACCACCATGTTACCTGGCAAAAACATTGTAATCTAACTGTAAGCTTGAACATTTATAGGGAATGTAGAAGTGTAAGTTGAGCTGAGCTGTGTCAAAATTGATGTAGCTTAATTGGTTTGTCAATAGAATGACAGCAAATCCATATCCAGACATCAGTGACTGAGTGTTCATGCTGGATCTCTTTTATAGTTAATAGGTAGTCTGTGGAATCTAGCTTTACTTCTCCATTTTTTCACCATTTTTTCCATCTCCCTAAGTACTGTGTATTATCAGTATATACTATCAGTAGGTTTTACGTGCAGTCCATGAAAGCCTTCTTTATCTTTTGAAAGAAATGTTTTTGAATAAACAGGAAAAAAATCCCATAATTAATTTGAGTGCTAACAATAGTAATCTTTGGAATATGTGCACATCTCAATTCTCAGCAGTGGAAATTTCGAAGGAAATTCTTAGCAGCATTTTCCACATCAAGTCATGTGGGTAATTTTTATTGCATAAATGCTGCAGGTTTGCTGCATATCACAGAATTTTATGATACTGAGACGTGAAAACAAAAAATTAAACTTTTTCCATTAAAATTAAAATGTATTCCTGGATTTTTTTTCAAAAGAAATATTAGGTAAATGGACCTCATAATTCTACAATGAAATTTATTCTGAATGTGGAAATACCCAATATGTGGAAGCTGCCTCTGAACACTAGTGATGAGCGAGCATGCTTGTCACTACTCGGAGCTCGCCCGAGCATCTCACTGCTCAAGATGCTCTGAGCTCGCCGAGTATTTCCAGGGTTGCTCGGTGGGAGCTCGAGTCCCAGCCCTTCATGTTTGGCGCTCTTTAGAGAGCAATTGAACATGCAGGGATTGTCTGCCACACACTGTAATGCCGCATCCATGTTGGTTGTGGCATTACAGTGATTGGCTGGCCGCACAGCTTCATCAGGTCTATATCAGACCTGGCGCCGCCATGTTCGTCACAGTCTACTCCGGAATCAGGCAGTGTAGGGAGAGTGGCTGCTGAGCTAGGGAGAGATTTGTTTGCTTTGTAAATAGTGTGGGTATACCATCTCTAATACACATATCCATTTCAACAAACAGTCCTTCTGAGGACTAATAAAGCTTTATAGATATCAGTGCTAGGCAGGCAGTGTATGTGGCAGACTTCATTGCATATAGCAAGAGGGTCCATTACAGTACCATCTGCTGCTGCCTATTACAGATATTTATATACATAGCCCTAGGTATCAGGGCCAGGAATAATTTTTTTTGGATCTTAATCCAGAGAACACAGTTTTTCTGCTCCATTTGCTTGTTGGCACTGCAGAATGCAGCCAGATTCTTTCTATATTACAGCGCTAAAAATCCAGCTATTTTAAACTGGGGTTGGTCCATCACACAGATCACATATTAGTGCGCTCCAAATTGTGCCATTTCAGGCCTCCACTTAAATTTTGTTGCAGTGTCTTAGCCAAATTATTGACACCAGTTTTCTGAAAAAAAATAATTACCTATAGTCCAGATATTTAAAACTGTGGTTTGTCTGTCAAACGGATCACATATAAGTTCACTCCAAATTCAGCCATTTGTAGTGAACATGGAAAATATTGTCCTATATTTAAAATGGGCAAGGTGTGGCAAGGGACGGGTAACTGGATGTGATGGTGATGGTGCATGCAGAGGCTGAAGCCGAGGCTGTGGGCAAGCTGAAATTGTGCCACAAAAAACACCCACATCTTCTTGACCGACCTTCCTGTCCCAACTACTAGGGGACCGCAGCAGCACACCACTATTGAACCCAGAACAGTTTCAAAAGGTTGTTGGTTGGATAGCGGATAATGCTTCCAGTCACTTTGCCACCACCAACACCCTGTCATCCACACGGTCAAGTCTCAGTAGCCTTGAGTCTGGACCACATATTCCTCACCCTGACAAGTGCCCGGAGACAACTGATCCCATACTTGGACACTCCAAAGAGCTGTTCACTTTTCCATTTATAGATTCGGGCCTCTCACCCTGTCCACTTGAAGCGGGGCAAGAGGAGATCGCATGTAGCGATGCCCAAATATTTGAGCAGCCACGTTCACATGAAGGCAACGGTGGGAACGTGTCACAAGAGGTGGACGATGATGAGACACAGTTGCCAGAAAATCAGGAGGAGGACTAAGGTGTGGAAGTGGAAGACGAGCTGATGGATGATATAGGAAGTGACCCAACCTGGCAGGAGGACAAGCAAAGCAGGATAGCAGCACACAGAGGGAGGGAGGCATAGCACCACAACAGACAGGAAGAAGCACTGTGGTGGTCACAGACAGAAGTCGGGCAACCATTTCCAGTAACACCAACATGACAGAAGTTGCGAGTACAACTATTAGGTCTTCCCGAGTCTGGTTGTTTTTTAAAGACTCTGCAGATAACCCCAAACAGGCCATTTGCACCACCTGCCATGCCCGCATCAGCAGGGTTAGCAAAACTACTAGCCTGACCACCACCAGCATGATCAGGCACATGGCAGCAAAGCACCCAACTTTGTGGGTCAAACCCCAGGGTCCAGGAACAGTGTCTGTGGGTGACACCACTGCTTCTTCCTCTATTGTGCGTGCAAGCCAATCCCCTGTCCATGGTACATGTGAAAAATGCCTCCTGCCTGCACCTGTTATTGCACACACTCAACTAGCACCATCATCCAGCACATCCACGTCCTTGTCCTAACGCAGCGTTCAGTTGTTCATACCCCACTCCTTGGAATGCAAGAGCAAATACACATCCAATGCCCCACAGGCCACACTACTAAATTCACACATTTCTCGTCTGCTTGAGCTCAAAATGTTGCCTTTTAGGCTCGTGAAGACGGAAGCTTTCCGCAACCTGATGGCAGTGGCCATCCCTCGGTACTCGGTCCTCAGCTGCCACTATTTCTCCCGGTGTGCCATCCCCGCATTACACAAGCATGTGTCCCACAACATTAGCCTTGCCCTAAACAATAGAGTTACTCTGAAAGTCCACCTAACCACGGACATGTGGACAAGTGCTTGTGGGCAGGGATGCTACATCTCGCTTACGGCACACTGGGTAAACATAGTGGAAGCTGGGACCAAGTCATTCCTTGGGATGGAACACTCCTCCCGACGCTGAGGATTGCTGGCCCTACAACAATCAGGGTTGCCCTACAGTCTACAGCTCCTGCACCTCATCGTCCACCTCCTCCTCTTCTGCCTCCATCCGAAATGACCACACCAGTCACAAGCTGGAAGCACTGCAGCACTGCCTCATCCAAGCGTCAATAGGCTGTACTGAAGCTAATATGCTTAGGTGACAAACCATACAATGCTGAAGAGTTGTGGACAGCTCTGAAAGAGCAGGCAGATCTGTGGCTGACACTGCTAAACCTACAGCCAGGCATGGTCGTGTGTGACAATGGCCGGAACATGGTGGCGGCTTTGAAGCGAGGTTAGCTTACACATGTACCATGCCTGGCCCATGTGCTTAACCACGTTGTTCAACGGTTTTTCAAAAGCTACCCGGAGATGCCAGATTTGCTTGTGAAAGTACCCCGCCTGTGTGCCCATTTTAGAAAGTCAGCTACAGCTTTCGCAGCCCTTGCCGTACTTCAGCAGTGTTTGCAGCTTCCAGCTCACCGACTGTTGTGTGATGCTCCCACGCATTGGAACTCTACACTACATATGTTGGAAAGGATCTGTGAGCAGAAGAGGACAGTTGTTGACTACCAGCATCAACAAGGCCATCAGTATTCAGTTCAGACTCCACACATAAGACCTCAGGAGTGGATATGGATGTCAGACATATGTACCATCCTCCAAAACTTTGAGGACTCAACCAAGATGGTGAGCGGCGATGACTCCATAATTAGCATCACCATACCACTTCTTTGTGTTCTGAAACGCTATCTGCTCACAATCAAAGAGGATGCATTGCAGGCAGAGCATGATGAGACGGAGCAAGTAACCATACAAGGTGATTACACACAGCTCAACCTCTTCTTATCCCAACGTGGATAGGGTAACAATGAGGAGGAAGAGGCGGAGGAGAAAGAACAGGAGCTAGTTTCATGCGCTATAGACGGTAATACAAGCACAACTGTCATACCGTCTGTTCAGCGTGGATGGCCCGAGGACTGGGAGGAATAGGAGGAGGGGGAGGAGGAGAGCATTGTCAGTCATCTTCTTGGTGAGGATACGGAAATCTTGCTTGTTAACAGTCTTCAAAAATTTGGGTGACGGTCATTACTGGTTGGTGACCCATGCTACAAGGAGAACTTTCAATCTCTTATTCCAGAGGCAGACAGATATACTAAAATAAATACTGCAGTACCAGAAGGCCCTTGTTGCAGAATTATTAAAAAATTCCCATCTGAAAATGCTGGAGGCAGAGGTCACAGTTACTTAGACAACCAAGGAGTACAGGTGAGAGAGACACAACTCCAATCCAGTGGAGGCAGGGGAACACTTGGAAAGTTTTGGGAGTTTTCTCAGATCCTCCTATCGCACAGGCCCTGTGGCGTGGGGTACTCTCACAAGGAGTGCAAAGTTTTGGAAGATGCTGAGGGAGTACCTTGCTGACTGTACCAAAGTCCTCCATAATTCCTATGTGCCTTATAATTATTGGGTATCCAAGCTGGACACGTGGCATGAACTGACTCTATACACCTTGGAGGTCCTGGCCTGCCCTGCCGCTTGTGTTTTGTCAGAGAGGGTTTTTAGTGCGCTGGTGGGATTGATATGTGCATTCGCCTGTCAACTGACAATGTTGACAGGCTGACTCTTATAATAAAAATGAACAAGGGCTGGATTGGGCCAGACTTCTCTACACCAACGAATGATAGCAGCGTAACATAAACTCAAATCTAGTGTCTTTGTTTGAGAGGTCTATTCCCATGCACGTCTTCACACCCACACATGGGTATACGCTTCTTGATTTGGCCTATTTGCTGTTGTCCTCCTTCTCCTCATCCTCATCATCCTCCACCACTATATCACCAGGGTGACAGTGGTCCATGATGCAACACCAACATTATTGTTTTAAGGGGTGTTTATGATGCCCGTAACCAAAATTTTTATACAGTATGTTGATATATACCCCCCAGGGGGAAATGTTTGTCGGCTCATACACTTACAACATGGGCATTACAAGTATAGGAGACCCACTCCTTTTTAATGGGAAGGAACAGATGTTTATGAGGCCCTCCTCCACGTCTCTTCCAAGGGGTATTGGGGTGCATCCAAATTTGGGAATGGCCTTGCACTCAATGCATAGGCAAACAGTATGGGAGACCCACTTCCTAATAATGGGAACTGTAGGGGTTGGTCAGCTGCAACACTGCAATTTTACACTGCTGGGTGTTCAGCCTCAACACTGCAATTCTCCATTCCAATTTCTGCTGCCTCAACCCTGCAATTCTCCACTGCACTTTCTTCAGCCTCAACACTGCAATTCTCCACTGCTGGTTATTCAGGTTCAACACTGCAATGCTCCACTGCCGGGTCTTCAGCCTCAACAATGCAATGCTCCAATGCAGGTTCTTCAGGCTCAACACTGCAATGCTCCAAAGCTGGGTCTTCAGCCTGAACACTTACATGCTCCACTGCCAGATGTTCAGCCTTAATACTGCAATTCTCCACTGCCGGGTCTTCAGCCTCAACACTGCAATTGTCCACTACAGGTTCTTGAGGCTCACCACTGCAATTCACCAATGCAGGTTGTTCAGATTCAACACTGCAATTCTCCACTGCTAGTTCTTCAGGCTCAACACTGCAATGCTCCACTGCCGGTTGTTCAGCCTCAACACTACAATGCTCACTGCCAGGTATTCAGCCTCAACACTGCAATTGTCCACTACAGGTTCTTGAGGCTTTCCACTGCAATTCACCAATGCAGGTTCTTCAGCCTCAACACTTGCACTTACTTCATGGGCAAACATTATGGGAGTACCAAATGACTAATAATGGGAACTTTGATTTCATGTGGCCATCCAGCACATCTGTTCAAAGGGTTATTGGAGTGCGTCCAAATTTGTAGCAGGCCTTGCATTCACTTCATGGGCAAACACTATGGCAGTAGCAAATTAATAATAATGGGAACTTTGGTTTCATGTGGCGATCCAGTATGTTGGTTCAAAGTGTTATTGGGGTGCATGTAACTTTGGGGCAGGGCAGGCCTTGCATTCAATGCATAGGCAAACAGCATGGAAGTACCAAATTAATAATAATGGGAACTTTGGTTTCATGTGGCCATACAAGACGTCTGTTCAATGGGTTATTGGGGTGCGTCCACATTTTGGGCAGCTCTGCCACTCATTGCATACGCAATAACAGTGTAAGACACACACTTAATAATGGGAACAACAAAGCATAGTCGGCTGATGGCTCTCTAAGAATAGTGAGGGCCGACTGTTAGCCCTTTAAGAATAGTTGTGACGCTTCCCACGGCTTCGGGGCGTCGGGACATGGCATAGCTTGCCTAACTAGCCAATGCTCCCACGCCGCCAGTCCACGACGATGTGAGGCATGCGTCCCAGATGGTAAGAGAATGTGGACCCACTGGACCACGGAGGGAGACCCGGGCCTGCCCGGACTAGGGAAGGGCAGCGACCGGGATCCGTGGCAGCTGAGCATGTGGGCTAGATGGCGACCTGCAGGACTAGACAACACCGCACAACTTCAGGTATGAAGAAACATAAAGTTTACTTAAAGAAACACAGTACATAAACAGAACATAAGACCGGGCTCCCGATTCCGCACATCAGAGAAGGGTACACGACTCAGGATCACAGACGAGTGCAGGAGGACATCACGGGTAGATGCAGTCCAGGGTTATCTGGCACGGGCATACTTGGGCGGCCTCTCTCTCAGGCCTCAGGCGTAGCACAGGCTCAGCAGGAGAACATCAGACACCGACCTCAGACAGACTTCAGACGATGGTGGGGTCATCACGGGTAGATGCAGTCCAGGATCATCTGGCACGGGCATACTAGTATGGCCTCACTCTCAGGCCTCAGGCGTAGCACAGGCTCAGCAGGAGAACATCAGACACCGACCCAGGACAGCCGTCATCACAGGGTAGACCAAGGAGGAACCGGCAGGACATTGGAACATCAGGAACACGGACTGGATCTCAGGGACACAGGAACACGGACAGGACATCAGGAACACGGATTGGATCTCAGGGACACAGGAACACGGACAGGACATCAGGAACACGGATTGGATCTCAGGGAGTCAGGAACACGGACTGGACATCAGGAACACGGATTGGATCCCAGGAACACGGACAGGACTTCGACATCGGACTCCGGACATCTGACAACGATCGGCAGGCTCCGGACATCTGGCAACGATCGGCAGGCTCCGGACATCAGGCAGGGAGGATAGGATCCGGACATCTGGAAGTGGTCGTCGGACATCGGACATCAGGCCATGGTCATCAGGCATAGGATCCGGACATCTGGCAGCGACCTGAAAAGGAACCCCAGCGGTCTGGTGCAAGCCCCGCCAGGCTCAACGGGAGCTGGCCGGGAATTGCACAGAAGTTGAGCACAGAGTAACAGAAACTCAGCACACACCAGACTCCTCCTTCCAAGATGAACTCAGGTTATATAGCAAGGATTCACAGTCACTGGCTCAGGGTTCAGGACACAGCAGGATTTCAGGAACATAACACAGAGGACACAGTTCAGACAGTCAGGTACAGGATGCGATCCAGGATCAGGGGTTCAGGTAATTAGACACAGCAGGAACAGGCCTGGATATGCAGCCTCCAGGAACGGCGATCTGGGTAATCAGCCCCCAGCATAGGCGGAAACACAAGACACAGTTCAGACATTCAGGTACCGGGTTAGGTCCAGGATCAGGGATTCAGGAAACAAGACACAGCAGGAACAGGCCTGGATATACAGCCTCCAGGAAAGGCGATCTGGGTAATCAGCCCCCAGCATAGGCGGAAACACAAGACACAGTTCAGACATTCAGGTACCGGGTTAGATCCAGGATCAGGGATTCAGGAAACAAGATGCAACAGGAACAGGCCTGGATATGCAGCCTCCAGGAACGGCGATCTGGGTACTCAGCCCCAGGCAGAAACGCAAGACAGGACAAGGGGAATCAGCTCTCCAGAGCTGATCAAACTCAGAGCAGGAGCTGAACACACAACCACATACGGCTAGGTTCAGGAACTCAATGCAGATTCAATGTGAAGCTCTGGCAACGCCCCTCAGGGCTGGGGAACTTTATATATGAGCTGCTTCACAGCAATAGGCTGGAGCAGTAATTCTAGTACACACCCAATCCTCATAAAAGCAGGACAGGTGTGGGCCGCGCCCCCTATGCAGAGCCAGACAACTCATCACAGAGGAACACCTGACCGTGACTGCTGCCACACACGTAGTAAGTCATGCACAGTGCAGAGGACTTTGCAACCTATGGATGGTCTTCACAGCAGGCCAGGTGCCTGACAGTAGCTGCTGCCACACACGTAGTAAGTCATGCACCACTGCAGAGGACTTTGCAACCTACGGATGGTCTCTACAGCAGGCCAGGCCCCTGACAGTAGCTGCTGCCACACACGTAGTAAGTCATGCCCCCCTGCAGAGGACTTTGCAACCTACGGAAGGTCTCTACAGCAAGTCAGGGACCGCACATGCGGGTGGTCATGCAACGCAGCGGAGACACTCACGCAAGTACGGCTACGCAGCAGAGCTGGGAACTGAGCAGCATCCATACAGGTAACAGACAACAGTATCCCAGCTGGTTAGGGGGAAAGGAGCAAAAGGGTTAAAGCAGAGACATGCTGAGTAACGCTGGAAAACAAAGTACAGACAATACCAGCGTTACAATAGTAAAGACCACCCAATGGCCCTATAAAAATAGGCTTTGTGAATTTCAGAGTCCCTGCTTTATAAATGAAACAGGATGTGTCTGATGATGTGTCACACATCACATGGCCAGATAAGGTTGTCAAATGTTAAAATAACATTTCCCTGTGAATGCATTTGTCTTGGTTGAAAGCAATGGTAAAGTTGAAAAACGTATCAAAAACGCTATGTGTGAACATAGCCCAAGTGGTGGAGGTACATTTTAGCTTTGGGTTATTTATTTTGCATTACATACAAATCAATACCCTGGAAAGGATGTTCCTTAACATATTTCCCAGGAAAATCCATTTTGGTTTCTTTATTGTATGTTTTTGTGTGCGCCTGTAAAAGTGGTGTAACACTCTGACAACATTGTTCACAGCAGTGACCTAGGAGTCAGACATGCTTCCAAGGGTCTTCCCCATAATGTTCCCATGTCATTTGAGCATTGTTCCCATTGATTTCTGACATTTTTAGACCCTAAAAAGACCCCTGGGGGGATATCGCAGCAAAAATGTTCGGATTTCCAATATACTTACATTGGGATTGTTGCTCGGGTCGAGCATCCGAGCATTCCATTTTGCTCAACCGGAGCAACGAGCACCCAAGCATTTTAGTGCTCGGACATCACTAGTAGTTACCATACATTTTTTGAAATTCTGTAAATACTATTAACCCCCTAACAACCAGAGGTATTTTTGGTTTTGCATTTTCATTTTTCCTCCCCTTCTTCCCAGAGCCATAACTTTTTATTTTTTGGTCATGTGAGGGCTCATCTTTAGCAGGACGAGTTGTACTTTTTAATGACGCCATTGGTTTTAACATGTCGTGTACTCAAAAACGGGAAAAAATTCCAATTTCGGTGAAATTGCAAAAAAAGTTGCACACTTGTTTTTTGTTTTGCTTTTTTACTAGGTTCATTAAATTCTAAAAAAGGTTCATAGACACCAACCATGTCTAGGTTCTTTTTTATCTAAGTGGTGAAAAAATTACCAAACTGTTAAAAAAAAATAAATTGCGCCATATTCTGATACCCGTAGCGTCTCCATTTTTCGGGATCTCGGGTTGAGTCAGGGCTTATTTTTTGCATGCCAAGCTGACGTTTTTAATTATGCCATTTTGGTGCAGATACCATCTTTTGATCGCCCATTATTGCATTTTAATTCAATGTCACAGCGACCAAAAAAACATAATTCTGGCGTTTTGACTTTTTTCTCACTACGCCATTTAGCAATCAGGTTAATCCTTTTTTATTGAAAGATCAGGCAATTCTGAACACTGCGACACCAAATATGTGTATGTTTGATTTTTTTTGTTTTATTTTGAATGGGGCGAAAGTGGGGTAATTTGAACTTTTATATTTTTTCATATTTTAAAAACATTTTTTTCACTTTTGGCATGTAGCAGAATTGCTGATTTGCTATGAGTGCCGACAACCAGACGGAGCTCAAAGCAATACGGCACTGACAACCATAGAGGTTTCCAGTAGACCTCTGGTTGTCATGCCAACCCATCAGTGACCCTCGATCGCGTGACAGGTGTCACCGGTGGGCAGATTTCTGGTACTATTGCCTGAAGCGCATGTTAAATGCCACTGTCAGAATTTGACAGTGGTATTTAATGGGTTAATAGCTGCGGGTGGATCGCTATTCCACCCGCGGCTGTTCCAGGCACGTGTCAGCTGTTCAAAACAGCTGATATGTGTTGGGAAAGATGTGGGCTCCGGCGGTGAGCCCACATCAAAGGGAGGGGGTCTGACATGCTTAATAGGGACATGCGAATGTGTTTGGTGATATTTGGATATCACTCGAATATCCGGGTGCTCGAATGTGCTCGACACTCGACGAGCATTGACTGGTGCTTGGATTTAAAGCTCGAATTCCCACTCCGCATGTTTGGGGACTGTTAACTGATATGTGAAAGCAGCCTTACCTGATTAGGGGTTATAAAAGGACTGGTATTGCACATCTAAGGGACAGTTATCCATGGCTGTGTGTGTTGATACTGGTGCTACTGCTGAACCATCATGCTTTCTAATTTTGTGAGATGCACCTGTAAGTATGTAAAATAGGGGACATGTCACTGAGGGATCAGTGATCTGTCATAAGCCATACAGATGAATATGTAAGCAGAGCACCACATAAAGACCGCCCACAGGCCCTCACCAAAGCACGACACGGATTTAATTTATTATTTATTTTATTTATTATGTTTTGCTTATATAGCACTATCTTATTCCGCAGTGCTTTACCTATATTATTATTGCATTTCATCAACCATGGTATGATTTTAATCAGTATAACGGTGCCAACCTGACTCTGTCTGTAGGTTACTGAGCATTATCCTGCTGACAGGTTCTCTTTAAGTTTTAGAAATCTAGCAGAAAAGAAAGATGAAATTGTAGACAGGCATTGTGGGATTCTGAAGAGGAAAAAAAAAGTTATTTTGTCAGCCCACCCACATGTAGACAGGAATCTGGAGCATGGAAGACAGTGGTGCAAAACCAATCGATCATGAAGGAAGGTCCAGCTCCATAATATTATAAAAAATATTTTTTATTCATAATTCATTAAAAAAATCTTTTTGATAAAGTCATTGCAATGATTAGGAACCGCAAGGTTTGAAACGCATATGCTACTATATATCTCCCCATAGGGGGCTTGTGACATTTATGCCGATTGTGTCAAAAAAGATTTTTTGAATGAATTGTGAATAGAAAACAATTTTTATGGATATCATAGAGCTGGACCTTCCATCGTGATCGATTGTAGGATTCTGGTGAATAAGGAGGTGATATCAGGTCCAGAGAGGTAGATCTGTGTGTTATCAACATAAAGGTGATACTGAAAGATGTGAGACGATGAACTGTCCCAGGCTGAAGGTGTAGATGGAGAAGAGCAGGTGTCCTAAAACTGAACCTTGGGGGACACAGAAAGATAGGGGGCGAGATGAGGCAGTGGTGTGTGAATGAGAGACACTGAATATTCAGTCTGTTAGGTATGAAGACATCCAAGATAAGGCCAAGTCTGTGATGCCAAGAGATGAGAGAGTCTGTAGTAAGAAGGAATGATCAACTGTGTCGAAGGCAGATGACAGGTCTTCCAGTAGGAGGACAAAGTAGTATTGCTTGGATTTGGCAGTTAGTAGGTCGTTGTTGACTTAAGTCAGGGCAATTTCAGTGGAATGGTGCTGTCGGAAGCCAGATTGTAAGCTGTCAAAGAGGGAGCAGGTGGAGAGGTGGGAGGACACTACAAAATGGACATGTTTCACTAGTTTTGAGGCATAGGGGAGAAATTATATGTGGCAATAGCTAGACATAGAGAATGAGTCAAGGGTGGGCTTTTTGAGGATGGGTGTGATCGAGGTATGTTTCAATCAGGATGGAAAACACCAGTTATTAGTGACAGGTTAAAAAGGTGGGTTATGCTTGTGATGAAGACTGTGTTAAAGTTTGGAATGAGGTGGGACATTATTGTGCCAAGTTCACAGGTGATGAGGCAAAGTCTTCAGCTAAGATGAGAGGAGAGGGAGGGGTAGCTGGTGAACGCAGGAGAGAATTGAAAATACTGAATAGCTGTTTAGGGTTGTGAGACAGGTATGATATGAGGGATGAGAAGTCAGTTTATTTTTCTGCAGTGAGCAATTGCGCAGCATTTTTACCACTTCTGTTACTGGACGGTCTCCCTTTTTTGGCAGCCATACAGCAGTACGCTTTGTAGATGAAGGCAAGAAAGAATATGTGCTTTAGTAGATGATAAGTGCTGCATCAAGTGGCCTCTGCTCCTCTTCCTCCACCTTAACATCACACACAGTACAGTCCTCAGTGGTGCCACCCCAATTACCCTTTCTTCCCCACATCACAACTATTCAAGCACTCAACTGACTGTTGGGAACCACAGATAGCTGAGTCTGCAGATCTCTTCACACATTGTTTGGCCTGGGCATAGGAAGTGTACTCTAAAGATTCACATAGTCAAGAAGAGGAAATCATCTGCATGGATGGCCAAGTTTTTCTCAGTTTGATCCATGGCCGGAAAAAGTTGAGTCTGAGCATAAGCCCAACCCTCATCAACAAATGTTAACTCTGTTGGGTGAAGGTGATCCATTCATGATGAAACTCAGATACTTGAGGCACCCGTGGACTGTACTGTGCTGTCAAGGCAGAAAAGGAGAAGGGCGAGGAGTGGGAGAACAGAGAGGATGACGATGTGGTAGTAGATCACACTTGGTGTAAACTCAAAGGCATGCAGCTGAGTAGCTCAGCAGAGGAGGAGGAGGAGGAAGACAAGGAGGTTATGTAGACACAGAGTTATGCAACCACAACAACCAATGCATCCTGAGCCCCATCTCTGGCATTGGACAGCAGTGTTCTCAGTTCTGCAGTTGCCTATCTTGGGTCTTTTTTTCAGATCAGCAAAAATCTAAAAAAATCATGTTAGCTGTCAACTTTTTTGAAAAAGACCTAGTAGAGTAAAAAAAAAGGAAATAATTTCAGTACTACATGCATGAACTGGCATATGCGCGATCAACATGCTTTAATCTGGGAATGTCACTGTACTAATTTGCAGACTAGTGGGCCTTGTCAACCACCGTCCACCCCATCAACCGCATCTTCTGATTGTTCCTCCTCCCTCACCGTGGCAAGTGTTGTCACAGAGGTCTTCGGCCGAAGAACCTCTACTTGATTACCCCTACAGTTGTTGTGACTGAGAGCCTGTCAGCTAATACAGAATTGGACATGCCTGCTGTTTTTGACTGATCTGACATACCAAGCACACCCCATCTTTCTCAATCCACCATAATATCTCTGCGTGGACCACTCTCACAGTCTAGCAGCTTGTTGTGTTCACTCTTCTACAGTCTGTGTCAGCACTGCAGCAAATCCTCATTTGTGAAGTTGTGCTCACATAAAAGATTCTTTCCTCCTACACATGGCAAAGCTAACAGCTTGAGCTTCACCTTCTTCAATCTACTAATAATGATAACCTTTATTTATATATCACAAACACATT
Organism: Oophaga sylvatica; assembly: GCA_033576555.1. NCBI lineage: Eukaryota > Metazoa > Chordata > Amphibia > Anura > Dendrobatidae > Oophaga > Oophaga sylvatica. The sequence goes on along the minus strand of JARQOD010000002.1, from coordinate 245,457,086 downwards.
ACGCATAGCTTTACAAATCAGAAATTTATCTTAAACAAGGTAACTTTTGACAGTTTTATAATAATAATCTTTATTTAGCGCTAACATATTCTGCAGCGCTTTACAGTTTGCACACATTATCGTTGCTGTCCCCGATGTGGCTCACAATCTAGATTCCCTATCAGTATGTCTTTGGAATGTGGGAGGAAATCGGAGTGCCCGGAGGTAACCCACGCAAACACGGGGAGAACATACAAACTCCTTGCAGATGTTGTCCTTGGTGGGATTCAAACCCAGGACTTCAGGGCTGTAGTGCTATACACTGAGCCACCGTGCTGCCCATTTTATATGATCAAACAAAGCAAAAATAATGAAGACCCTGCTCTTCAAAGCTTACAGCCTACATTGAGGTGGGAGTGACACCAATTACAGGTGCTTATTTACAATGATGGTACAGCCATCTTGAGGATATGGGGGTAGATAAAGGCTGCATGAGACTTTTGGGTACAGTTGACTTTGATGGTGAATTATGTTCAGAGAACTAGAGAATAACCTATATATGGTGAGTCATCGAGGTAGGAGATTGAACTGAGCAGGACAAAGTCCAGTTACCATCATTGTGTGTCTCAGAGTTTGAAAGTTGTGAGAGGCCATGAGAATTGGCTAGAGATAGAAGCTGGGATATATTTGGGGAGGTGGGGCTGTTGATGTCTCCCAGGATAAGAATTGTCAATTCTGAGGACTAGAGTTGAGCGAAACAGGTCAACCGAAACACGACCATAGCGTGAGGTCAGCCTTGCGGTCGTCGAAACAAGCGCCATAGTCGTATTTCCCAGAATGCTTGCAAGTGCCTTTTTTCAGCCAATGAGCAAGGCAAGGACGTACACTGTGGGCAATGAGATGACATGTGCAGCGTCCACCACCATCGTAGAGAAGGGCATTGCAGTGATTGGCTTGCTTTGGGGGGCGTCATAGTGTCTATGAAAGCCCTCACCGCCGACCTCCATTTTACTTCTGGCGATCTTAACAGTAGGGACAGGTTGCTGTTTATCAGTAGGGAGAGAGTTAGGGCTGTAAAGATAGAAGAAGTTCTTATGGGCTTGTGCTGATAGCAATTGTGCTGTACAGTTAGTGTGCAGTCACAGTGGAGAATTATCTTGTGTGCAGCAGCGCTGGTTATTAGGCTGCCTGCCAGTGACAGGGGAGGATTTTCTTGTGTGCAGCAGCGCTGGTTATTAGGCTGCCTAGCTGTATTGCTTAGTGTACACTGCTGTGCAGACTGCTTTTTACACAGCACTTGTCATGTATAGTGTACAGTTCCTATAGCGTCTTGTGCTTGGGTGCGAGGAAAACACAGGAGACATAGGTTGAAATGAAATGACTTGTATTACTTCATACAAGCATGCTGAAAAGTTCACACAGTTTGCAGGAACAGCGACAGGAGACACAGCAGGCCAGAGTAACTTCAAGCACTACAATAAATCTCCAAAGCAGGTTCAGGATCTCTTCTCTGTACCGTCATTCCTCTGCAAACATGGATTCACCAAACAGCAGGTTTCCAGAGTCCAAAAGTGTTCCAAGGTTCCTCAGTAGGGAATAGCTGGAGTACAAGTCCAAGGTTTCCAGGAGTCAGGTCACAGACTGACTGAGGCTTGATTCAGGAGCACTGATTGTTCAGCTGAGGCTTCTTAAGAAGCAAGAGGGAAGAATCAGGGCGGGAACATGAAAACTGAAAACTCCATAATAACTGAGGGCAAGAGCTGCAGAAAGACAGAAAGCAAAATGGCCGACGGAAAACTGAGTTTCAAGGAACATGTCAGAGACAAAGAACCTTACATTACTCCCCCCTTAGGAACAACCTCCGGATGACCTCAGACCAGGCTTGTCAGGGTACCTCTGATGAAACTGACGGAGCAGGCGAGGAGCATTTACATTATTGACTGGTTCCCATGAGTTGTCCTCCACTGGGTAGCCCTGCCATTTAATCAAATATTGCAACTGATTTCTGTACAACCTGGAATCTAGAATCCTTTCCACCATAAATTCTTCCTGACCATCGACCAGCACTGGGTCAGGGCAAGGAGAAGAACGTCCAGGAAACGTATTGGGTGTTGCAGCCTTTAGTAGGGATACATGAAAGACAGGGTGGATTCTCATAGTTCTGGGCAGTTGAAGACGACAAGCAACAGCACTTATAATCTTATTGATCTTATAAGGTCCAATGTACTTATGTCCCAATTTAGACGATGGAATCTTTAATTTAAGATTTCTGGTTGACAGCCAGACCAAATCTCCTACCTTGAAAGCTGGTGCAGGTTTACAAAATTTATCTGCTGCTTTCTTGTACCTTTCCTGAGCCAATTCTAGATTTTCCTTTAGAAGATCCATATTCTTTTGTAAAGAAGTGATTTATTCAGCCACTGCCGGCAAGGGTGTCTGTATGGGAAATCGAGGAAGAATGTTAGGATGATAACCTAGATTGGAGTAAAAAGGAGACTGCTTAGTGGAGGCGCTCTGAGAGTTGTTATAGAGAACTAGCAGTGAAGTAGATCCACCAATCACCTGTAGGTGGCAGATAAAACAGCGGAGATACTGCTCCAGGGTCTGATTGGTTCGTTCTGTCTGTCCATTAGTCTGGGGATGAAAAGCAGAAGAAAGGTTTACTTTAATGTCCAATGCTGCACAGAAATTTTGCCAAAACCTTGAAGTGAATTGCATCCCTCGATCCGAAATGACCTCATCCGGTACTCCATGTAAGCGAAACACATTCTTAATCATCAAGTCTGATGTCTGTTTTGCAGTGGGTAAGCCGACAAAAGGGATAAAATGAGCTGCCTTTGTTAGACGGTCAACCACCACTAGAATGGTGTTCTTCCCTTGAGAGGTTGGTAACTCCACAATGAAGTCCATAGAAATGGATCCCCACGGGCGGGACGGGGTGGGAAGCGGTTGCAACAGACCAGTTGGTGAGGAGCGAGGTGTTTTGCATCTTGCACAGACTTCACATGAAGTGACATAGTTTAAGACATCTTTCCTGTAAGTGGGCCACCAAAAGAAACGAGAAAGAAATTCTTGTGTCTTTAGAATTCCCCTATGCCGGCTATCTTGGAATCGTGGATGAGTTGCAATACTCTCAATCTGACTGTTTCAGGTATATACAGTCAGGCAAGAAAGTGAAAGAACTGGGTGCGCAGGTGGTCTTCTCATCCATCCTCCCAGTGGATGGCCATGGAACAAGGAGGTGGAATAAGATTCTGCAGGTGAACAACTGGCTACGTCGATGGTGCCGTCAGCAAGGATTTGGTTTTCTGGATCACGGAGTGAATTACCTATACGATGGACTACTTGCTAGAGATGGGGTGCACCTTACGAAGACTGGAAAACATGTATTTGGAAATCGCCTTGCTACACTCATCAGGAGAGCTTTAAACTAGAACAATGTGGGAAGGGAAGCAAAATGCCAGAAAAAGCCATACACCTGACAAATACTATTGAGAACTCGGCTATTAGAAGTGGAAAGGAAGAACGAAGACAAAACAATCTAAATAATAAAAATATTGGTGGAAGAGAAACCAATCACAAGCTAAAATGTTTTTATACAAATGCACAAAGCATGGGCAACAAACAAGGAGAATTGGAACTACTAACGCAGGGGAAGAAGTATGATGTCATTGGAATCACTGAAACTTGGTGGGACGATACACATGATTGGAATACAAGGCTAGAAGGATACAACTTATTTGCAAGAAACAGACTTGATAAACGAGGAGGAGGTGTCGCATTGTATGTTAGAAAAGCGTATATCTGCACAGAGATTGACGCTTCAGAGACTGGGAGTTCTGTGGAAACTGTTTGGGTAAGAATACAAGGACAGAACAATGGAAAGGACACCATTGTAGGCATTTACTACAGGCCACCTATGCAAGCTGAAGATATGGATGAACTCTTTATGCATCAAATGGCCAAGTTCTCCAAAAAATATGACATAGTGGTCATGGGAGATTTCAACTATCCAGACATTTGTTGGGAATCTCTCTCAGGCAAAACTAACAGGTCAAGGAAATTCTTATCCTCTCTTGCTGACAACTTTATCTTTCAAAAGGTAGGGGAGAAAACAAGGGGATCTGCTACCTTGGATCTAATCCTTATAAACAGGGAGGAAATTGTTGAGGAGGTAAGAGTGGCTGGGACCCTAGGAGGTAGTGACCATGCTATTTTAGAATTTTGGATAACAAGAGGAGGAAGACCTGTGAAGACTCAGACATCAAGGTTAGATTTCAGAAAGGCAGATTTTAAGGGACTCAGAAAGAGAATTGGAGGGAACCAATGGCAGGATATCCTTAAGGACAAAAATGTCCAGGAAGGATGGGACATCTTGAAAAATGAGATTCTCAAAGCACAATCATTAACAATTCTGAAAAGAGGGAAAAATGGGAAGCATTTAAGGAAACCAGGATGGATGAACACAGAACTTAAACACATGCTAAAAAGAAAGAAAGAAATGTTTATCAAATGGAAAGAAGGAGGCATATCTAAAGAAGAATATAATGCCATCTGCAGAACCTGCAGGGCAAAAATCAGATTATCTAAAGCTGACAATGAATTAAGGCTTGCAAGAGATGTCAAAAGCAACAAAAAAGGATTTTGGGGATATGTCAAAAGTAAAAGAAAAGTCAAAGATGCTATAGGATTTTTACAGGATGAAAATGATGAAATGGTAAGACAGGATGTTGAGAAGGCTGAACTGTTAAATTCCTATTTTGCATTTTCTCTCAGAAAGGAAATGTAACATCAACTGATCTGCACTGTCCTATTAAAGGAATAGAAGAATCCAGGATATCTATAAACAGAAAGACAGTGAGGAAACACTTAGCTAACCTAAATGAATTCAAGTCTCCAGGTCCAGATGAATTACACCCCAGAATACTGAAGGAGATAGCAGAAGAAATTCTTGAACCACTGTCCATAATCTTTGAAAATTCTTGGAGAACAGGAGAAGTCCCAGAAGACTGGAGAAGAGCAAATGTTGTTCCTATCTTCAAAAAGGGGAAGAAGGTGGACCCAGGGAACTACAGGCCGGTGAGTCTGACTTCTATACCAGGAAAGATCTTTGAACAAATTATTAAAGAACATGTATGTAAGTACCTGCATAAGAATGAAGTGATTAAACAGAGTCAGCATGGGTTTGTAACTAATAAGTCATGTCAGACTAACTTAATTTCCTTCTATGACAGAATCACTGACTGGGTGGATCAGGGAAATGCTGTAGATATGGTATATCTTGACTTCAGCAAAGCATTTGACAAAGTATCTCACACAATCCTTATTGAAAAAATGACTAAGTATGGAATGGACAAGGCAACTGTTAGGTGGATTCATAATGGCTTAGTGATCGGAATCAAAGAGTGGTCGTAAATGGCTGCACATCCAGTTGGAAGAATGTCTCAAGGGGGGTACCACAAGGCTCTGTTTTGGGCCCTGTATTGTTCAACATCTTTATCAATGATTTAGATGAAGGAATTGAGGGTAAACTGATCAAATTTGCTGATGACACAAAGCTAGGAGGGGTAGCTAATACTAGAGAAGAGAGAGAGAGGATTCAAAAAGATATAAATAAACTGGAGCAGTGGGCAGCAACTAACAGAATGGTTTTTAACAGGGAAAAATGCAAAGTACTACATCTGGGCAATAAAAATGAAAAAAGCATATACAAAATGGGAGGAATAGGGCTAAGTAACAGCACATGTGAAAAAGACTTGGGTATACTAATTGATCACAGACTGAACATGAGTCAACAGTGTGATGCAGCAGCAAAAAAGGCAAATACAATTCTAGGATGTATCAACAGAAGCATACAGTCTAGATCACGTGAGGTCATTATTGCCCTCTACTCCTCTTTGGTCAGACCTCATCTGGAATACTGTGTCCAGTTTTGGGCACCACATTTTAAAAAAGACATCAACAAACTGGAGCAAGTTCAAAGAAGAGCCACCAGAATGGTGACCGGTCTGCAAACCATGTCCTATGAGGAACGGTTGCAGGATTTGGGAATGTTTAGCTTGCAAAAAAGAAGACTGAGAGGAGACTTAATAGCTGTCTACAAATATCTCAAGGGCTGTCACATTGTAGAAGGATCATCTTTATTCTCATTTGCACAAGGAAAGACTAGAAGCAATGGGATGAAACTGAATGGGAGGCGACACAGATTAGATATTAGAAAAAACTTTTTGACAGTTAGGGTGATCAAGGAGTGGAACAGGCTGCCACGAGAGGTGGTGAGTTCTCCTTCAATGGAAGTCTTCAAACAGAGGCTGGACAGACATCTGTCTGGGATGATTTAGAGAATCCTGTTTTGAGCAGGGGGTTGGACCAGATACCCAGGAGGTCCCTTCCAACTCTACCATTCTATGATTCTATTCTATGATACAGACGTTGTCCCTGAATCCACACACCATTCTTAAAGACAAGAATTACGTCCCTTGGGGGTTAGCCAACAAAGAATCCGCATGGTATGCTTCCTTGATGTCCTTAAGTAGGTCTTGATTATGAATCACTCCCAGGAATCTAGAGTCAGGAAGAATAGTCTTAGGATGAGTAAGTGGATGTGTCTCTGCTGAATGAATCCTAGAGAGTGCATCAGCCTTTCCATTGCCGATCCTGGTCTATAAGAAATGACAAAATTAAATTGGTTTAGGAAAAGATTCCAGCGAGCCTGGCGAGGAGTCAGGCACTT